>PVIJ01001752.1:0-185921 GCA_004024925.1 Scalopus aquaticus
CTCCCCCTGCCCCAGCAGCCGACCTGCTCCGCTCGCTCCCTCCCGCAGGCGGGTCTCCACTGCCAAGTCCCCCGAGAAGGGGCAGTCGAGGCGGCCCAAGAGCCCAGCTGGGCAGCGCTCCGCGGAGTCTCGCTTTCTCTCCCGGCGGCCGCAGTTCTGTGGACGCGCTGCCGGCGATCTGGCCCGGCGCAGCTGGCGGCCCGCAGAGCGGTTCCCCGCGGGCTCGGGGCTCGGCGCTCCCTCCCGCGGCGCCGCCTCCTGCCCGCGAGCCTGGCTCCCCGGCAGAATCGCCCGCACCCGGGCTCCGCGGCAGCCGGCTCCGACCGCCCTCCCCCTGAGCTCCCGCCCGCCCTCCTCCGCCCCCCACCGCCCGTACCAGACCGCGGGCCGCCGTCCCCCTCCCGGGCCCGCGCAGCGCCGAGCAGCCGCCTCTGTGCCTCGCGCCCCCACGCGCGCTCATTCACCCTGCGCTGCCGATCGGCCTCGGCGAGCGCCGGCGCCTCGTTCTCAGCCTGGCGCTGGCAGCCACACTCCTCCAGGGCGGCCCATCACACACATCCGCACGCTCGCCTTCCCGGGAAATACACCGCTGGCCAGAGCATCGCGCGCGCACTCGTGCTCACACGCACACGCACAAGCTCATACCTGACGGCAGGCTCCGGACCCCCACCCCAGCCCCATCCCGTGGCCAGAAGAACCACTGTGCGTAGAAGTGGAACAGGAACTGCTACACCTCTTTTCTCATTGGTCCTCACCAGCACCCTGTGGTTGTCCCCATTTCACAGAGAGGTAACTCGAGGCCCAGAGAAGTAATGAGTCTGCCCAACATTACGTATCTTGGCAGAGACTTGAGTCCAGTCTCTCTGCTGCCCTCTCAGAGAGGGCTTTCAGCAGTTTAGCGGCTACACGGGAGCGCCTCCCCACACTTCAGTGTGAAGTGTCTGTGACTATCAAAGTGAGGGTAGTATTTCTTTTTGCTAACACTGATCTCTCAAAAAATCTAAGTTTCTGTCAGAAAGAATGGTGAGCCAAGCTCTCGTTTCCACTAAGAGTCAAGAAGAGAAGAGTAAAGTCATAAGATGACAGTCCAGACAAGCCTGTCCAGGTGTGGAGATGACTGAAGAACTAGAGTCTCTGTGCACTCTTTGTGGCCCCTGTTATGCTGTTGCAGTGACTGATTTAAATAGTTTTCGCTCATTTATGTTATCTTGGGCCTTTAGATTCCTTCAAGGGTTCCTCCCCAAATAGCACTACAATGTGAAAAGTACTGGGAGAACATAAAACACAGAAGGCTCCTTGACCACATAAAACTATCCCTCAAAAGCCAGACTTCCTACTATGTGCTGAACACCGGGCTCTGTGTCTCAGTCTCCTCACTTCATCACCACAAAAAGAGAAAAATGACTGTTGCTGAGTTACAGCCTTGGATGAGACGCTGACCCCCCAACCCCCTTTCCATCTACCATCTCCTTGTTGCTCTACAAGATGGGAGAGGATTCTTACAGAGTCACCAAAGGCAGGTTCTATCTCAGTTCTAGAGAGCTAGCATAGCACTTTGCCTGTGGTAGGTGCTCCATGAATACAAGTAAATAACGAATGAATGATTCTGGGACCCATATGCATAATGGGGTTGCATTTCAGAAAGTCACCTCAGACTCACCTTATTACGGACACCCCCCCCCAATTGATGTAAGATAAAATCAGGCCGCCCTCTGAGCCCCTCTCCTAGGAGTGTCTATTGATGAAGTCTGGGATTTCTTCTGGGTCTTAAACAAAAGACTACAAAGGGAATCCCCTGGATACACCCTCCAGGATCACTATAGGGACCCCCTTGTACCCGTCCCCCAAGTCCTTTAGGAGCTGCTTGGAAGCTCCCACTAGAAGTGGCCTCTAGTTTTCTCGCATATACTTAATAAAAGTTATCCTGTTAGAGACATTTTCCTTCAATCCTCCTCATAGAAAGGCTCATTTCCTGTTAATCATATTCACTTAAATATTTTGAAAAGGAAAGACAGAAATAAATACACCCCAGTGCATTAAAATTGGCAATCCTCCATGACCCAGCAGGGTTATTCCCAAAATTATATTTTTTAAATATATTAAAATGGGAAGGTAGCATTCTGATTTAAGATAATAATTGAACATATACATCTAATTTCATTCCATCCCCAAATGCCACTAAAACTTCAACAAAGAAATTTAAAATCAGGAGATAAACCTACAAGGATTGGGAGAACAAGAGACAACAGGCACAATTTTTTTTAAGGCAATATGGCAGACAGCCACGTAGTAACTGAGGGGAAAAAATCCCAATTGGTAGTAAGGATAACCAAGAGGCAACTTGATTTACCTTGCAAGATTCTCAGAAGGCATAGAAATTGGCAAACCAGGGACCTCTGGAACTGTGGGAAAGTTGCTAAAATAGGGTCAGGATGAGAAACAGATGTCTTGATATCTACTCCAACTCCAAGCCACAATTCCTATCCTCACCCAGCCGGAGTGGAAGATTTTCCTCTGAAGACAGTAAGATTAGCCAGAAGCTAGACTGGAAAAACTTCAAGCACAGGTACTCATAAAGATACCTTTCTGAAAGTAAAGGGAATCAAGTGGCTATGTCATATGGGATGCCAAATGTAGAGCCCCTAAGACTTCTCCTATCATCAGGGCTGGCATCAGGACCCCTGCCCTGTAGGCAAGAAACTGGAAGACTCTGTGCTATGGAGTGACGTCACCAGCCCAAGACGAAAGAGCTAACAATACTGGTATAGGAGTTCCCTGTAATATAACCCAGCTAGATCACCCTACAAATCCAACCTGGAAAGAGTAAGGGAGAAGTCAAAACAGCAATATATTGTGAAACACTTGGAAAGCCATTAGGGGAAAATTGTACTTAGATTAAAGCTAAATCACCCCACCAGGAGCTTGTTTTTTGTTTTCCAAAAGCATCACTTCAAACACAAGCCTTGGATCTGTCAGTGCACGCAGCCTTTATTTGGGGTGCAGGTGTGGGCTGGGGCATCAGGCACAGCATTTGCTTACACAGCAATGCTGTTGTCCGGGACTACCAGGTCCAGGTAGTTGTGGGGCAGCACCAGGCCCTGGTTCCATTCCCAGATGATCCCTGAGATCTGGGCCAGGTGGCTCTGGAAGGTGGCAATGCTTCACAGAGGGGCCTCCTTGGCGAAGTGCTCATCAGGGTAGGTGCCCAGAGGCCGCTGGGATTGACAGGAGAGAAGGCTGATACCTCACACCTGGAGATACTCCAGCCCCTTTTTCAACCCAATCTGATTCTAGCCCCTCTAATAAGTTTCCTTACCTAGGCACCCAGACCATCTAAGGTCCCTAGTCTGCCTGAAAATCCACCCAAACCCACTTACCTGGGAATGCAGACCCCAAGACCTATCCAACCTGAAACATAAATTATCCATCAAGAATTGGGAGTTGAAACTAGTTAAGCTCCAGTGAATGACCCTCATCTCCAGAAGGAAGAGACCCAGAGTGTGAGAAGAAAGAGACCAGCAGTGTACTAGCCCAGCTTAAGAATCCAAAGAAGAACCAAAATGAAATCGCGGTATTGGTACAGTGGGAAAAGCTTAAGCTAAAGGAAATAGAGAGGCAAAAACATGTCACAGGAAAGAAGTCCCTAGAAAAGACACATACACTTAGTGGAAAGAAAAGAAAGGCCTTCCCAGCTTTGAAGACCCCAGACGCTAGAGCCCAAGTGCCCGGGTTAGGAGGCAAGGCAGAGAGAGAAAGAAATTCTCACTGGGGATAAAAGACCCAAGACAGACTCACCAAAAGCCAGAGGCCAAGTTCTTCACTGCTCCTAGTAAATCTGTGAGAAAAGCTCCCCACGTTGACGTAAAATCAGCAACTCAAACAGCCAGTCCCAGCTGCCTGAAGAGCTTTTTAAAAGACCCGAGATCTCAGCCCACTGCATCCAAGAGTGAGACCTAGGCAAAAACATTTCTAAAAACCTCCACAAATAATTCTAAAGTGTGTCCGTGGGTGTAGGAACCAGGAGTTTGAAATCTATTCATTTTTTGGTTGCTCTTCTGTGTATTTACTAATATAATAGAGAGGAAATAAAGGATTTCAAAAGAAAAAAAAAAGAAGCATGAAAAAAATCCCAATGAATATAAGCAAAATGCTTTAAAGAAAGATGAAGAATGTGAAGAAAATTACAAATCCTTACTGAGAAATAGAAAGGAGGCCTGCTAAGTCCCCTTACAAGGCACAAATTGCCATATTGTCCATTTTATACATCTTACAGTTTTGTCAAATATACCAAAATAAAGCTGAAAAGAATAAAATCAAAGAAACCTTGACAAATGGTAAAACAAACCTTGTTTCTGGTAGAACCCCTCAATAATTAATAGGGTCACTCATTCTTTCCAACTTGATTTATAGATTGAGTGCTATTCCAATTAATATTGAGATGTTTTAAAATCTGAAATAGGGCCTCCCTGGTGGTGCAGCGGTTAGGCACTGCATTGTGGAGCTGTCTGCAGCGGTGACATGAGTTCGACGCCCAGCCGGGGAGAGTCCCACATGGTGCGGCAGACCTCTCCTGCCTCGCCCGCTGCTCCCCTCAGCAGTGTGTTTCTGATCTGCCTGTTCTGCTCCCCACTCTGTTTCTGGTGAACCCTCTCGCCACCCCACGCCTCTGGCCTGTACCCCAACTTGTATGCATAAATAAATAAATCTTTAAAAAAAAATAAATAAAATAAAATAAAATCTGAAATAAATTATTCTAAACTCAACAGTAAGAATAACAGGCAAAAAAGCAGAGTGCAGTAGGACACATGCACAAAATGTGCTCTTTGGGATAGTATGTATCAATCAATTGCATAAATATTAAACTATATTATAAAACTACTGTGATTACAATTCATTTACATCCATCCTAAATTATATTACAAAGCAACAATGATTTGAAAAATCATTTACATAAACATTAGATCATATTACATAGCAACAGTGATTTTTGAAAACTGTGACTGGCACAAGAAACAGCAGACAGTCAGAGGGTAAGAAACTGCACTAACCAGTTACTGCCCTAAGCTTTGCTCTTCACAGCAGGATTTCTCTAGAGTTGTCTGCACCATTGTCTCAACTTTCTTGCCTCCCCATCAAGCTTCCATCCCAGTCCCAATGCTCGACTGAAAAGACTCTTGTCAAGTCACAATGACCATTCTGTTGCCAAGATCCGTGGACCTGAACTTCTCCTTGACCCTCCTGAAATAGTAGATGCTGTTGGCCACCCACTCCTTGAACATTTACTCCTCTTGGCTCCGGGAATCCTGACCTACCTGGTCCCTCCCCTCTGTAGGCTGCCTCCTACACCTACAGTCCTGCCTCATCTGGTCTCATCTCATCTGGTAGCATGACTTAAAATACCGGCTCTGGATATTCAAAGAGCAGTCCATGGGCCTGGAGACAGGTTTCTGAGTGACTTCCTTATGTGTATTTTTAAGGATTTATTTTTATGTATTTATGCATAAAAGAACTGGGGTGAGAAGATTCACCAGAGACAGAGTGGGGAGAAGAACAGGCAGAATGACTGAAATATACTGCTGAGGGGAGCAGTGGGCAAGACTGGAGAGGTCTGCTGCGCCATGTGGCCATGTGCGGGTTGGTTCCCTGTCGGGATGGGATGGAACTCAGGGATAGCGCTGAAAATTAACCCCTGTAACACTATGGAGGCCCCTACTTCCTTATATTTTCCCGCTATATCTCCATGTAGAACTCAAATAGTCATCTCAAACTCACCCATTGAAATGGGTTTATTTGTTTCCATCTCCCCTGCCTTCTGTTCTTTTCAAGTCTATGGCACCACCATCCACCTACCCACACAAGTCAATCAAAGAGTCAGCCTTGACTCTTCTCCTTTACCTCATACCCAACCCATCAACAAGTCCTCCAAGATACACCCTTAATATATAAAAAGGCCTGAAAAGGGCCTCCCTGGTGGCACAACAGGTTAAGTCTCAGCACTATGAAGCTATAGCCAGCCACTGCAGCAGAGTTCGATCCCTGGCCAGGGAGATTCCCACAAGGCGCAGCAGACCTCTCTTGTCTTGCCTGCTGCTCCCCTCAGCAGTGTATCTCAGTATATCTGCCTGTTCTGCTCCCTGCTCTGTCTCTGGTGAATCCTCTCACCACCCCACAACTCTGGCCTACACCCCAGCTCTTGTATGCATAAATAAATAAATTTAAAAAAAAAATTTTAAAGGCCTGACAAAAAAACATTAACATCTTAATATAAAATAAAGGACTAGTGATGTTCTGATTTTTTTTTTCAACTCCCCTTTAAGGAGCACTACCTGCTGTGACTTCTTGGGAGGTGACTGTCACCTTTTGTCCCTATGATCCCATTCCTAGCTCCCTCTTGGCCACTAGATAGGAGAGATGTGATTACTTATTACTTATAACCAGAAAGAAAAGGAAGAGGTGAGGTGGGCCTATGAGATTCTCATTCATATTCTCGCTCTCTCTTAAATTAGAAATACTAGGAGAATTTCTTATTTCCTAGTTATCTGGGGAAGTGCAAAAATCAAATCACAAATAAGTCAGAAAATTTGACTTAGTTGAGAACATCTACCGGCGGAGAGAGGAATGGAGACAGAAGGACAGAGACAGCAGGACATTAGACAGAACTGTCTCTGGTCCTCACTAGATACCAACTCCAGTTCACACATGGCCCTTCATCAAACTCCTGTTCTCTTGAGCTAATTTAAGTGAATCTCTGTTCCCTGCAATCAAATTAACAATAACAATAATAATCTTTATCAAGTGCTTAGCCTGGGTCAACCACTATTTTAAGTACTTTTCATGTATTTACTCATTTAATCTTCATAACATCCTCCCTGTCCCGCTGCTATATGTGGAAACTGAGGCTTAAGAATGAGGTGACTTGGGCCTCCCTGGTGGCTCAGCGGTTAAGCGATGCGCTGTGGAGCTGTCGGCAGCAGCGACACAAGTTCGATGCCCAGCCAGGAAGATTCTCACATGGCGCAGCAGACCTCTCCTGCCTTGCCCACTGCTCCCCTCAGCAGTGTATTTCCGTCGATCTGCCTGTTCTGCTCCCCACTCTGTCTCTGGTGAACCCTCTCGCTGTCCCAAGTCTCTGGCCTGTACCTCAGTTTGTATGCATAAATAAATAAATCTTAAAAAAAAAAAAGAATAAGGTGACCTGTCTAAGGTCTCACAGCTAGGAATTGGCAGGGTTCAGGCAGTGCAGGATGTCATAGACACAGGCAGATATTAGAGACTCCTGAAGGCCGATACATGAATGAAAACCAACTTCCTTGGGAGTCAAAGGAGGGACATTATACTAGACACCATTTTCCCCTGTCGAATTATAGATATTTTCCCCTTGAACAGTACTCATTTCTAGCAAATACTTAATGAAATGAGCCTTCCTGTCTATGGCTTGGTAGTTTAAAATGGTTCAAATGTTTTGAATGCAATTTCACAACAGGCGCCAGAAAATTTTAATAAGTCTGTACCTTTGGATGTAATAATTCATTTTCTAGACATTAATCCCATGTCAAAAATCAGATATTTGGGTAAATTTATGGATAAAGATATTCATGATATTACTATTTAGCATAGCAAACACCAGCCACTTTCACATGGCCTAACAATTGAGAAATAACCAAATAAGTTACAATGCATTCATAAGGCAATAAAGTTTAAAAGACTGTACAGAAACAGAAAAATGCCTATGTTCCAATATTAAATTTCTCAAATTAGGTGGAAGTGAGGGCCTCCCTGGTGGCGCAGCGGTTAAGCGCTGCGCTGTGGAGCTGTCGGCAGCGGCGATGCGAGTTCGATGCCCGGCCAGGGAGAATCCCACATGGTGCGGCAGACCTCTCCTGCCTCGCCCGCTGCTCCCCTCAGCAGTGTATTTCTGATCTGCCTGTTCTGCTCCCCACTCTGTCTCTGGTGAAGCCTCTCGCCGCCCCGCACCTCTGGCCTGTACCCCAGCTTGTATGTATAAATGAAAAATAAAACTTAAAAAAAAAAAAAAAAAAAAAAAAAATTAGGTGGAAGTGAAATATCAAAAAAGAGAAAGGAAAGCAGGACATAAACTCATACACACAATAACATCACAATGATGTTACATGTCTACATTTTTAGACCTATGTTTAGATCTGGAAAAGGACAGAAAGGAAATAACAAAATTTAAGGGTTATTTTAGGTTGCTAAGACCACAGATGGTTTTTATTTTCTTAACATTTTTCAATGTATTCCTAATTTTCTGATTTGAGCATAGATCTCCTTTTTAAAAAAAATTTAAAACATGAAATGCCATTTTATTTGTATTTGTAATTTTCATTTACATAAATGGCACCAGGCATTTGGCCTCATTCTGTTTCTTGTTTTTCAATCAACACTTTAAAAAATAATTTAAAGATTTTATTTTGTGGAGCAGTTTTAGGTTGGCAGAAATATTTGGCTGGAAGTAGAATGATTTCCCATACACCTAGCTCTACATAGCCAGCCCTGCATAGAGTGATACATTTGTTACAACCAGTAAATCACCAGAGTCCATAGTTTACTTCAGGTTCCTTCTTGATGTTTTTGTACATCCCATGGATTTTTACTAATGTGTACTTACATCTCTCCATCATTACAGCATCATACACAATAGTTTTACTGCCTAAAGATCCTCTCTGCTGCCTCTATTCCTCCCTTCCTCCCTCAAACCCTGGAAACTATCGATTCTTTTACTGTCTCCATAGTTTTGCCTTTTCCAGAATGTCATTTGGCTGGAATGATAGAGTATGTAGTATTTTCAGAGTGACTTCTTTCACTTAGCGATATGCATTAACATTCTTTTCTTGTCTTGATCATTTCCTTTTAAGCCTAAATAACATTCCATCACCTGGATGAACCACAGTCTATTTATCCATTCACCTACCAACGGATGACTTGGTTGCTCCACAGTTCTGGCTTTTGTAAATAAAGCAGCTGTGTGTAGGTTTTTGTGTGGACATGAATTTTCAACTCATTTGGTCAGATACCAAGGAGGATGATTGCTGGGCCATAGAGTAAAATATGTTTAGTTTTGTAAGAAACTGCCAAACTGTCTTCCAAGGTGACTGTGCCATTTTGCATCCCCACCAGCAGCAAATGAAACTGCCTACAGCTTCACAGCCTTGCCAGCATCAGATGCTGTCAGTGTGCTGGAGTTTTGCCATTCTAGTGTGTGGTGGTGCCTTGTAGTTGTCTTAATTTGCAGTTCCCTGATAACGTTTAGCTGTGCATCTTTTCAAATGCCTATTTACCATCTGTATACCTTCTTTGGTGAGCCTTCAGATCTGGCTATTTTTAAATCAGGTTGTTCATTTTCTTATTGTTGAGTTTTAACAGCTCTTTGTATATGTTAGATAACTGTCCTTTACAGATAGGTCTTTTGCAAATATGTTCTGCCAGTCCGTGGTTTGTCCACAGGGTTACTTTATAATCAGAAAAAAAAAACAAAAACCACCAGAGTGTTGTTCAGATTCAAAATATCATGCAGGTGAGTGTCTCAAGAGCATAATCACCTCCAACTTCCAAGGCTCCTGAGATCTCCCTGTTCCCCAGGAAGGATCCCTCTCACCTCCTGGTGGCCTGGCTAACACCTTTCCTGCCGCCACTTCCCTGTCTAGCCTTCCTGCTTGGTTGTTCTCTCTCACCCCCTCTCCCACCCTGTTCTGAGATTCCTGACTTTCTCACAGGCTAGAGGTTAAGGTCACATGCCAGGGATACCCCAGCAAGGGACAACAGCCCAGGAGAAGCATGGGCCTCAGGCACTAGCCTTCTGGGAGTGCGGTCTGGTTTGGTCCTGATGGGAGGGGGCGCGTGCCAGGATGGAAAGGATGGGCAGAAACAAATGGGAGACAGGTCTGGAATGATGGCGCCTCAGCCCAGCACTGTGGGGCTGCCCCTCTCAGGAGGTGAGCACCCCAGGCACCCAGAAGGCCAGAGCCTGCAGGTGGCTGGCTGCTCTCTCCAAGGGAAACCAAGAGATGGGGGTGAATGAGCAGTAGAGTGCTAAGGAAGGGGGTTTGGGGAGCAGAGATGAGAACAGAGGCCCTGACCCTGTTCTGGCCCCTGTCCCTTTTCCCCCTTGCCACTGGCTCCTGGGCAAGGTGGGGGGGGGGTGTTAAGGGGACAGGGTGGTAGAGTGTCCCTCCAGTGAGCTCCTGTGTTTCATCTCTTTGAGTCTTGTCCCTTGGGGGTGAGGGGTAGAGAGGTCAAGGGTCAGGGAGGCCTGCTGTACATATTACTTTAGAATTAAAAAAAAAACCACAGTGCTTAAATCTTTTGACAAGGACAGCTGTTTCCAAATGTCTGCTTTGTGGGTCTCTAGCTCCTTAGACTTAACTCAGCCTTAGTGTTCTGGGGTGTCAGATTCCTCATTTGAGAATAAGGACACTTTGGGGGCAGTGGGCAGAAGAGGGGGCAGGGGCAGGGCCCCCAGGGAGGGTGAGGACAGAGAGGGAAGGCGAGGGGAGAGGCTGCTGAGCAGGGCCTGGGCTGCAGGGCCCCCCTCCCCCCCTCACCTGCAGGGAGGGGTAGAGCCTTTGGCTGCTAGGACCTGCGACACCATCTGCAAGGCTGATCTGTTTAAGTTTTATAGGGCGAAGAGGGCCCCAGGGGAAAGTGTCCTGGTTCTCATTCCCAGTGAAAGGCACACGCCGTGCTTGGAGCAGCGATCCCCTACGCCTGCCCCAGCCGGGGACCCCCTGGACCACGCAGGTACAGGATCAGGTGGAGGAGGAGCCGCAGGCTGAGGGCAGCACACCCCCCCCCCCCCCCCCCCGCAACGTGCCCAGTGGGCTCAGCTGCTTCCACAGCAGGGGAGAGGAGATGCCCCTGCCCTGAGTGGCTTCTGCTGTGACCCTTTACCTCCCTTGGGTGCTCGGAGGGGGGGCACCTCGAGAGGCCTGGTCAGGGTGCTGGTAGGGGTGGCACCCTCCCCCCTGAAGGTCCCCCGTGAAGCCAGCTGCCCCAAACAGGTCCAGCTCCCCAGCTCACTAGGCAAGCTCTTGCCCTCCTCCCTTCAGGCAAGAGGGGAGGGACCTCCTGGCATCTCCAGTCTCTCCTCCCAGTTTCCTGAGGTCTGATGCCTTCATTACGCAAATGGCCAGTGGATGATGGCCCACTCACCTGGAGAGGGGCAGGGAGCTGGGGGCGGGGTCAGGGAGGGGGTGTGCTCTGTGCCTGGGCTGGGGGGAGGCTTAGGGTGAGGGTAGTGGAGAGAAGGCTGGAACCTTTGGATGCCCTCAGATCCTTTCTCCCTCACACCCCTCCCCCTCTCTCCTGGCCAGGGGTGGGAAGTAGCGTATCTGGAGTGCAGACGGGGCCAAGCAGCCTGTGTTCTACTCTGTGGCCTGCCCGCACCCCCCAACCCCACCTCACCGTGGGTGTAGCTCCCCCTTTCCCCCCCAAATCTGGTTGCCTATAGAAAGGAGGCCGAAGGAACTTCTTTGTAAATCCTTTCTAGGAAGGGTGTGGGCAACAGGGGCAAACCAGAAATAGCATTGGGGCCCATTGCTTAAAACACCTCTTTCTTTACCAGGGGAAACAAGCCATTCATCCCCAATTCTGAAATCCTGATAATGCATCTGCACCAGAGACCCGTGTCCCAGCCCTGCTTGGGGAAGGGGGCTCCACCTCTTGTCAGCCTCTCAGGGCTGTGCCGCACTCCGTTAGAGGGCGACTTTGTGACTGTGAGGGCCAGGAAGGAAAAGCTGGGAGGGTGGGACCCCCCCTGGGGACTCCGGGCAGGTGGGAGCCTGGGGGTGGTAGGGACCCCAGAGGAGGACTCCGAGAAGTGGGGTGAGCGAGTCTGCTTCATCCTGGCACCCTGGACTCTGCCAGGGGAGGAAAAGCAACCTGGGGACATGGGAGGGAGGGGACAGAATGCCCTCTCATGACATATCACGAGCGCACAGAAAATAGGAAATCACTGAGTGGAAAGGGGATGCAGGGGCGCAGGACCCGGGGGACCCTCTGGATGCAGCTGTTTCAGGCATGGCCACTGTCCTGCTGCCTTAGCACCACCCGGGGGCCTGCTAGACCAGCCCCCAGCCAAGACCTACTGACCTGCAGCCTGCACTCCCCAAGCAGCCCAGGCACCCCAGTGCGACAGCGCAGCTACAGAGGGGCGCGCTGAGGGGGAGGCTGGTACAGCAGGGTGTGGCACCCCACCTGTGTCTTCTCACAGGCCAGGTGACCCTGCCTGCAAGTTCCCCTGCCTGTGGCCAAGTCTGGAAGGATCCTCTGGAATGTGAAATAATAAGTGGAGAGTGGGGGCCACGTGGGACGCACGCCGGCCCGAGGTGCTGAGTGCACCCTGGTGTCAGAGAAAGGCCCAGATCACAGTTTCTTGATCCTTGGTGGTCAAGGGCCTTCTCAGGGAAGAATCTAGAGGAAGCGCTGCCCCCTCTGCCCAGAGAAATGGACAGACACATCACTTTGCCCACATGGCAGGGGTCATAGGTCCTCCAACCCATCCATGAAACCCAACTCCCAACATTCCTTCCCAAGCTTACCCAAGTCCCCCTCCACCACGCCCCATCCCAGGGCCCTGGGATGAAGACACATCTGTCGCCTCTGGGTACTGACTGGCCAGACCAGGATGCAAAGCCGAAGGACCAGAGCCAAAGCCGGGGGCCACAGGGGAGTCCCCAGGAGGGCAGGGTCCGCCTTGGCATCACAGCAAACCCGCAGGCACAGGGGCTGGTCAGGCTCTTCGCCTATTCCATAGGGCTCATGACTGCCTCTGGGGGTGGTGTGAGATGAGGTCATGAGGTCCCAGGTGCTGAGCATGGAGGAGGCCAGTGGTAAAGATGCCACAAATACTCCCTTTAATCCTGGAGACCAGCATCCTAACTAGGCGTGGGAAGCTGAATAATGGCTCTCCCAAAATATCCATGTCCTCATCTCCGGAACCCATGAATAGGTTACCTTACATGGCAAAAGGAACTTTGCAGGGGTGACTATGATAAGGGTTTTGAGGCAGAGACATGATTGTGGATTACTGATTGAGCCCAGTGAGCCCCAGAGTCTTAAAGGGAGGCAGGGGGGTCAGCGTGAGAGCAGATGTGAAAATGGCAGCTGAGGTCAGAGCAACAGATGAAGATGCTGCTTGGCTGACCTTGAAGATGGAGGAAGGGACCACAAGCCAAAGAATTCAGGAGTGTCTACAAGCTGGAAAAGTCCAGAGAATGGCGTCTCCTCTAGAAGCTCTGGAAGGAACACAAGGTGGAGGATCTATTTTTTCCTTCTGACCTCCAGAACTATAAGAAAATAAACCTGTGTCATTTTAAGCTGCTGAGTTTGGGATAGTTTGTTACAGCAGCAACTAATACACTGGTCCTTGCCAGAAGAGCCTGCTGGAGCCAAGCTATGGTGCAGGAGGGGGCTAGGAGGGATTTTTGCATCCTGCCAGGGCAAGACAAGGAGTGAGGCTGTGGTGAGACCAGAGGGCCAGGGCATCAAGTGCTCAGCCTGTGACCTCAACCTTGGCCAGCCACATCTGCCCTGGCATCTGGGTGCCTGTCAGCTTGGTGTTATACGCCCCCACTGGGCCAGGAAGGATCCCAGGGCAGCCAGGCCCCAGGCATGGGTGGGGGTGTGGCCAAGAAGTGTGGCGCCAGGGGAGAGAGCCCAATCAGCCCCCAGGGTTGGCAGAAGCCACAAGCGGAGGGAGGAGGCCCCAGGGATACTACCAGCTCAGTCCTGCTCACCCTCTCTACCACTGGCATGAAGCACCCCTTCCTCTTTTCCTTTGCCCTCTCCTCTTTGAGGTCTCCTAGGCTCCCCAGGGAGAGTGGGAGGAGCAGGGACTTTGGGGCTAGAGAGTGAGTGATGGGGTCTCAATTTGAAGGCCGAGAAACCAGGTGACCTCAGGTAAATCACTTTGCCTCTTTTCTCTGTTTTCTCTGGAAATGAGGCTGATAATTGTCTCCACTTCACAGGGCTGTATTAGATGTCAAAAGTCATGTATGCAGATGGCCAGAGGAGAGTAAACCCGCGGAGGGCAGGTGGTCTTTGTTTCATTGTTATGTGTACACTCTACCACGCACAGGAAACACACCAGTTTCTCTCCGTCACAGACGCTCTCGGCTCCTCCAGGGAACACGCGTTCCATCGACTTCCCATCTCAGCGTCACTACGCTGGCCTGAGGCAATGAACCTGTGTTCTACATGCTCATTCATTCAAGTGTTCGTGAGTGACACTATTGTTGATGATGATGACATACAAGGAAAAGGGACTCTAGACCTCAAAACAGAGTATATTTGTGCTGTTGGGGAAACAGCCAAGTGAAAAAGGGAGTGTCAGCGTTGGCGGGGGGGGGGGGGGGGCTTGCTGTTCTGCTCCAGTGGTCAGGAAAGATCTAACAAGATGCTGCTGGAGCAGAGACCTGTGGAAGTGAAGGGGTGAGCCCCGCAGCTGTCTGGGACAAGTGGAGGGGACTGGCTTGGTGGAGCCCTGGAGGACAGCAAGGCCGGTGTGTTGGGTACAGAATGGGTGCGGGGACAGGATCGAAACAAGGTCTGACCTGGTGGGGCCTACTCATGAAGGGCCTTATAGGCCACAGTAAACACTATGGATTTTACCTTGACCGCAGGGAAGCCAGGCCATGCTCTGCCTTACATTTTAAAAGAATTGCCCTGGTGCTGTGTCGAGAAGATTCTGTAGGAAGGCAACAGTGTGGGGTGGGGGTGGGAAAACGGACCCCATTTCTGTGAACTGGGCAAGAGATGGCTGTAGAATATCCTGGCAAAAGGGGCCTGGGCGGTATATTCTGAAGGCAGTGCCAACAGGGCCAGCCGATGGATTAAAAATGAGTGTGAGAGAAAGGAGTGAATGATGGCTCCAAGGATTTTGGTTTTGTCAGTTTTATCTAAGCAACCAGAAGGATGAGGCTGCAGTCTTTTGAGAAGATATGGATTTAATGAAGACCGGGCCTGGAGTCTGGGGGGACAATGAGATGGTTAATTTTATGTGTCAATTTGATAGGGTGATGGGGTCACCCATAATGCTTGGTCAAGCATTATTCTGGGTATTTCCGATGGTGTTTCTATATGAGATAAACATCTGGTAGACTGAACTGGTAGACTGAGTGAAGCAGATTGCCCTCCCCAGTGTGGCTGGGCCCCACCCAATCTGCTGAAGGTCTGAACAGAACAGAAGCACTGAGGGAGACAGAACTTGCTCTCTCTGCCTGACGTCTTAGAGATGGACATTGGTCTTCTCCGGCTTTTGAACTTAGACTTGGATTCTCTTGGTTCTCAGGTGTAAATAAATATTATATATTATACTTTAATACTTGTTACATGTTGCCTATAGTACTCAGTATTTATTACATGTAACATGCAATATATATTTTCTACTGGTTCTTTTTCTCTAGAGAAACCAGGCTGATACAGAGAGCGTGTCAAGAAGCTCCAGGATGGTTGTGTCCAGCATGAGCTCCTACTGGATCCTGCGGGGGCGGGGGTGTGGAGCGGGCAAGGAGATAAAAGCATGAGCCAGAGTAGATTGGATCACTGAACTGAATTTGAATCCTCCAAATCTGTCTCTTGACCCAGTTGAAGCTGGCTTTCTCTAGACAACTGCTGAAATGCTATCCCTTCCTGCTTCTCCCAAACTTGTCCTGGGCTCCGGCAAGGTCAGGGAAGAGCTGAGCATAAGGGGCCCTCCCAGGCTAGAAGGGGCTCTGGAGGGCCCCTTGGGGGGCTCCTAACCAGAGGTACCTCTTATCAGCTGGTGCCTTGGGCAAGTCCGGTTTTCCTGAGCCTCCCCTTCCCATCCAAATAAAGGCCTATCTGCTAGTCTTACAGGGTTTCTGAGGCTGAGATGCACCTCCCACAGTGACTGGGAGGTAACAGTAAGTCTTTTTTTTTTAAGATTTATTTATTTATGCATACAAGCTGGGGTACAGGCCAGAGGTGTGGGGCAGCGAGAGAGTTAACCAGAGACAGAGTGGGGAGCAGAACAGGCAGATCAGAAATACACTGCTGAGGGGAGCAGAGGGCGAGGCAGGAGAGGTCTGCTGTGCCATGTGGGAATCTCCTAGAACTCGCGTTGCTGCCTCCGATGTCGACAGCTCCACAGCGCAGCACTTAACCGCTGTGCCACCAGGGAGGCCAAAGCAAGTCTCTTTAGACTCCTCTTCCCACACCAGCCAGCTTCTCTCCTTTCTGGAAGATTAGGTTTTTTACCCACGTGCCCTTCCTGTCTTTCTGAAGTCGCTTTTTGCTATGGACCTGAGCAACCAGGGAATGGTTGCCTAGGGCAGGCTTTCAGAAAGGCTGCCTGTTGCCTAGGAAACTGCCCCACTCCAGGTTCCCTGGGGTGCCACAGGTTGATGCGGTCTGCTGCCACCTGCTGGATGCAGCATCATACTGCAACTAAAGCCCTAGACCCCACGCCCCAGCTCCTCTCCTCTCCCCATCTGCTCTGTTAAGAAAGGCCCATCCTCCTATTCTCTACCGAGATCCTCCCAGAGACCAGAAGCAGTTGGAGTCACTGTGGACCATGGGAAGGGGTGAGAGCAACATCTTTCCATGTGGGGTCCAAAGGAAGCCACTTAATTTCCTGAAGCTTGGGGACCACAGTGCAGACACATTTTGTTCCCTGCTAGCCCCTTTCCACAGGGAGGGAGCAGTGCGGAGAAAGAGGTTAAAGGGTAGGAGAGTGAGGTCCTCACACAAGCCCCCTCCTGCTCCCTCCTCCTTCCCAGCCACTCATTCCCTTTCCTCTGGGGAGGTCCTTCCCACCCACCCTGACAGCCTGAGAATCCCTGGGAGTGTCACATCATTCAGCTCCAAAAGGAACCCTGGGGAGCGGGGGCAGAAGAGGACGGGGCAGAAAGCCCTCTGTCCGGGAGGGAGCCGGGACTCCAGAGCAGGCTTCTGTCTGAGGCAACCTAGTACACTGAAATCAGGTGAAGGGTGAATGGAGCAGTTGATGTATTGGGTCAGAAGACAGGAAGCCGCTGGGGTGCCTGGGAGGCTCCCTTTCTTGGGTTAAGGCAGAAGTAGAGAAAATGAGGCACATGGCAAGGGGAAGGCTGGTCTCTGCCACTGGTCTCTACCTGCACCCTGCACCCACAGGCCTCCTCCCCAACTCTAGCTGGGCTGGGCTGTAGCTGACCTGGGAGCTAGACACCTTGGCTCTCAGCCCAGAAACTGATGTCAACAGCCTTAAGGGGGTGGAGCAGGAGGTTGGGGACCAAGGTCCCCCGGGGCCCTGACCCCGCCCATCTTCCCTCCTGAACTGAGCTGGAAAGAAGATAAAGGAGGAGGCTGGCGGAGGTGGTTTGCACACCTGCTTGCACCCTGGCAGGTGAGGGGCCCTCTCCTGAGGACATGTGTGAGAAGTGGAGCTTGGGACTGGGAGAGGGCGCAGGGGTCACATACTTTGGCCCTGCATTTCTCTGACCAGATTCTCTGCCTCCAAACTCTGCTCAGCTGCAGGCTGCTGGCCTACTGGGGGACTGGGGTGGGGTAAGGTGGATAGAATTACTCCCCCAACCACCTAACAAGTGGCGGGCTGTGTGTAAAACTGGAGGGGGAGGTGTGGGGGGAAGGGGACAGAGAGGGAAGTGAGGGGGAGCCCAGAGAGGCTGGGGCTGGGGTCTGACCCTTGCAATCCTGGAGAGATCCCAGAACAAAGCCCGAGTAGGGCTGGTAGGAGGAGCTGCCTCTGCACCTCCCCCTCCCGGCAGGCCAAGGCTGGTCGTGCACAGCTGGGTGGCTGACCCTCCTCTCCGGGCTGGCTGCCCACTTCCTGATTTGCAGGAGAACTGCAGAAGCTGAAAGGGCCCTCAGAGGGCTAGTCCCGTCATGCCATCCGAGAGCCCCTGTACTGGGCATGCGGACGTGGACGGAAAGGTGGGGCCAGAGCCGAGTGGAGGACCACCCACCGCTCTCCCCTCTGGCCCCCAGGATTCTCCAGCAATGGCCCTGCTGCTACCCTCTGACGTGAAGGTGACCCGACTCTCACGGTCCATTCATCTGTACTGCCAGCCAGGCCTTCCGGGGTCCCCAGGGCCGCGCCCGCTGCTCCTGCTCCTGCCCTGGCTGGGGGCTCGTCCGGCAGCCCAAGCCAAGTACCTGCAACTCTACCTGGCCTGTGGCTTCGATGTTCTGGCCGTGGAGAGCGCCTTGAGCCACTTCCTGTGCCCGCGCCTGGGCCTGGGGCGCGCGGCCCAAGTGCTGGCCTTGCTACGGGGACCTGGGGTGCTGGCCAGCCGGCCACTGGTGGTGCATGCCCTCTCTCTGGGGGGCTACACCTTTGCACAGATGCTGCAGCTCATGCGCCGGGACCCTGGGCACTACAGCTCCGTGACCCGGCGCCTGTGGGGCCATATCTTCGACAGTCTGGTCGTGGGGAGCCTAGAACGCATGGCACTGGGTGAGTGAGAGTTGGGGGGGACACCTGGGCACACAAACTGACTGGACTCCAGAGGGACGTGGTTCTGCTGACCAAGGGGTCTGGGCTCTAGGTCCCAAATGTGGCTCTGCCCCCTCTGAATGTCCGCCTGAGTCTCCCCCACTGCGACTGCATTTACAACCCAGCAGGGGCTGCTGTCGTCCAGGCTGGCCTGTGTTATCCCCTGCCCCTATCCTTTGCTCTGGGGAAGGGGAGGAGGTAAAGCTTCATTTACTGAGCACCTAAAAACCTAACTTACGTTCTCCAGCACGATGATCCCTGCCTGCATTGAGGCCTCGAGGTGGGTGCCGGGTCATCAGAAATTCTTTTCTCAGTGCACATGCTGTGGAGTCTCTGAAACCGTGCGAGACTAGGTGCATGGATTTCCTCCACAACAGTGATTCTCGGACTGCAGAACGTGTCAGTCACCAAGGCTGAGCGCCCACCCAGAGGCCCAGCCCTGCCTGGGTGCCCTGGGCCTCTGTGTTCACTTTCAGCTCTCCAGGGGATTCTGATACACACCAAAACTTGGGGAGCGCTGAAATTTTAACTTTCCTTAGAAGGGCCAGACTCATGCTAATGTACCTCACATAATGGGAAGTTCTCTGTTAGAAGGTCAGTCCTCCTCAGACTAGTTCAAAAGGAAAATCCCTCTTTGAACCACTCACACCTTGATGGAGTTACTGGGTATTTGTCTAAAAACCCTTAGATTTCTTTATCTCCACGGCTGGGCAAGCTGCTTCCTGTACGGTTTTTGTAAACCCCTGTGCAAGACGAACCATAACATATGGCCTCGATGTGGTTCAGCCCCCTCATCTCTTCCCAGCCCCTGGGATCCACGCATCCTCCTCCCACCCAGCTGGGTGGCTTCACACTCCTAAGTGCTCACCAAGGCCACACACCGCAGGGCACAATGCCTCGGGGACTCTCAAGGACACCTCGCAACAGCTGCTGGTACACTTGAATCAGCCGTGAGCCCGATCAACAGGCCTGCCAGCTCGCTCTTCCCTCCTCATCCCCGAAGATACCACAGGGCTGGAAAATGCCCCAGTGAAGGCTGGCCCCAGACCAAGTGGCTCCGTCGAGGGCCCTGGCAGAGGGCAGGTACCGCAGGCACCCGCAGGCCGTGCCAACACTGAGCTGTAGCAGCCCCTCCCTGGAGGCCACAGGAATGTGCCCAGCTCTTCACTGCCCACAAACTAGGGCCTTCCCCCTCTGCTCGTTCCTGCCCTGAGCATTCCAGCACCTTCTGCCCCTGGACAGTGACTGTACCTCAGTGGGTCAGCTGTCTGCCCCCCCACTCCATGAGGAGTGCAGGAGGGCTCGTGTGGTTGTCTCAAGACCCCCAGCTCAGGACACACAGCCGCCCGTGTCAGGAGGGGCTGCAGGCCGGGAGGTGGGCACTGAGCTGCGCTAGAAGCCTCGGCACTAACCTGCTGCCCGGTACCCACAGGTGTGTCTCAGCTGATGAGACCGCAGGCCCTGGCCCCCGTGATCAGGGCCACGGCCATGCTCTACTTCCGCCTGTGCCCGGGCTGCACCGTCCAGCGTTATGAGGCTGCGCTGGACGCTTTCTGGCGGCCACCCGTGAAGCCCCCGACGCTTGTCTTCTACAGTTACGACGACCCCCTCTGTGACACTGCCCGCCTGCAGGAGCTGCTAGCCAGCTGGCAGCAGGCAGGCATGCCCGTGTGGGCACAGGCCTGGGAGACCTCCCGCCATGCAGCCCACCTGCGCCAGCACCCCCTCGAGTACCGCCATGCCCTCCTCACCTTCCTGGGGAGGCTGGGCCTGGTGCCCCCCTCAGCCCGGCTCTGATGAGGCTGCAGGCTCCAGCTCAGCAGCAGCACGGGGCCAGCTGCCCAGAGGACAAGCAATGTCGACGGGATGGCAGAGGCCTTGAGACCTCTTGATTTATTCTGATTATTTAATATACAATGACGCAACTGTGACCCCGAAGTGTGCAGAGTTAAAGCCTTCAACTGTAGCTGAGAGAAGAGGGCAGGAACGGTACACCTGGGGCGGCGTGTCAGGAGTGACGGCGGCCTCCTCGAAGGGACGGTGACACGGGAGTGGCCTGAGGAACAGGGCCAGGTGCCTAGGGCCAGGGGAAGGGGGCAGAGGCCTCCCTCCGACCTAGGTCAGGAGCCCAGAGGTGCCACATGGCTGAGGGGCAGCAGCCCAGGAAGGGGCCGGAGGCGGGGCCGGGAGAGCACCATTTCTGGGGTGGGGGTAGGGAGGTGCCCTACAGGAGAAGCCAGGAGGGGCTCCAGGGGTGGGAGCCGGCCCGAGCAGGCTGCAGCAAGAAAGACCTGAGGCAGGCACAGGGCCTGAGAGCCCAGGCTGGCTGGGCCCAGGGGAGCCGAAGAAGGAGCCGCCAGGGGCTCCCAGGGCAACTGGGCCCAGGGAGCAGTCCTGACTCACGGGGTGGGGCCCGAGGAGGGCCTCCTGTCCTCTCTCCCTGGAAAGGAACTGGGGAACCCGTAGTGCAAATCTTGGACTGCTTAGTTATGGAGGGAGGCTGCACCCAGAGGGGGGCCCTGGGACGTGCCCCCTCCGCTGCCTCGGCCTCCACCAGTGTCCTCAGTACAGCCGCTTCTCGTAACTGTGGGGACAAGGTGAGAGGGGAACTGAGTGGGTGTGTGCACCCCACTCCCTTCCCAGATCCCCTTGCCCAGGACCCTGGGCTGCTGCAGCTCCAGATGCAGAGAGACAGTGAGCTGCCAGAGCCCTCACCCCTCGGCCCCGGGGCAGGAGGGGCGCGGAAGCAGGCCGGTGCCCCTGCCGTCCTCGGGCCAAGACTCCTGGAAGACCCGTGCCAGGGCCCGGGCCAGCCAGGCTCCTTCAGCCACGGCCACAGCTGTAGAGGGCCTCAGCACCGGCTGAAGAAACTCAGGAAGGCACGGCCCAGCCGCACAGAGCAAGCCCAGCTCAAGAAGCTGACCCTGCACAGCGTGTCTCCACTCCACCCCTGCACGCACAGCGGCCGAGGCCCCTGGTGGCCACTCAATCCAGTCCCAGACAGGGCGGTCGCTGCACCCCAGGAGGGGATCTCTGCTTCTGCTGGAAGGGCCACAGCTGGCTGTCCCCGCCACGGTGCCGATCCCAGGGTCCAAGTCCCATGATTATATCCCCAGCCCCGCAGCCCCCCACAACCCAGGCCCCACCCAGACTGCCCCTGCTCTACTCTACGCCTGGCCCGGGCAGCGCGGTTACTTACACGGCAGAAAGGTATAGCTACGGGAGATGGGGCGGAAAGAGACACAGGTTAGATGCCCGCCGAGGCCTGGGGAGATGGGCCTCTCGACCGGGGGGCCGCATGCCTGCAACTACCGCTGCCAATGAGCACTGCCCCCGCCCACGGTCACCCAGCGTGGCCCTAGCATCTGTCTCTCTGCCCTTCTCCCGCCAGAGGGCCCACGCCCTCAGCCTCTACCTGCCTGCCTGGTGTCACCACCAGCAAGAGCCCAGCACCACCAGCCCCTGCCACCAGCCACCAAGCTTCTGAGTAAGCCAGCGGCCACATCTCCCGTGCCCTGCTCGGGGAAGATGCCCGAGGGGAGGGGAGGCGCCTGCCTGCATGGGAGGCTAATTGCCGGGGTTGAAGGGCAGGCTGGGCATTGTAGAGCAGGGTGACGGGGTCTCCCTGCAGCGTGCCATCCTTGGTGCAGTGGTCCCTGAAACCTCAGCCTGGCCTCTGAATCATGGCCACCCCTGCCTGGCCCAGTGCCAGCCAGCCAGGGCAAGGAGGCCACCACACTTACGAGTGTAGGCCGTGGACACCACCCTCAATCTGAGCCGACATGGTCCGCTTCTCAAACTTGAGCTCCCCTGAGTACATCATGGACCTGCGGGCAGGTAGGCCGAGTGGTCAGGGGCACCAAAGGCAGAGAAGGGAGAGAGAAAGGAAGCAGGGGGCTGAGGCAGGGGAAGCCAGGAGCCTCCCAGGTGTCCCCACCTGAGGTCAGGGCACTCACCGCAGGACAGACAGGCTCCGGGCACCGATATCCTGGCAGCCATGCTGGATGCCCGCTATGAGGTAGGGCACGAACTTCTGAATGGAGCCTTTGTCCTGGATGGAGCCCGAGACGCCCTGTGCGATCTTCACCTTATCCCCCTCACTGTGTGGGAAGCCGGACACTGAGCCGAGCCCAGCCACCCTCAGCTCAGGGGCCCCCCCCCTGCTTCTCAAGGACACTGGCAGAAGGGATACCTCCTGGAAGGACCCTCAAAGCATAACAAAAGCACAGATTCCAAGTACAGTGGCCCAAGAACTGGCCTGTGCCTCAGTTTCCAGAATTCTAATATGGAGACTGGGCACCAACCGGATAAGTCAATGGGGTGAGGGGATCCTACAGGGCCGAGGACGGGTGTGCCTGGGGCTGGGGTTCTGGGGAAGGCACCTGAAGTATCGCTTCTGGCTGCTACTGCTCTTCTCCATGGCATCCAACGAGCCCATGCCCCGGTACTTCTTGAGCCTCACCCCATCCGAGAAGAAATACTCGCCAGGGGCCTCCGTGGTGGCCGCCAGGAGGGAGCCCATCATCACTGCGGGGGGGTGTGGGGGGTCAGTGCCTCTGGCCCCTGAGCCCAGCTCCCAGCCCCGTCAGCCAGCCCAGAGTGCCCCCCGCCGGCCAACCCCTCACCTGTGGAGGCTCCGAGGGCCAGAGCCTTGACCACGTGCCCCACAGTCTGGATGCCACCATCTGCTATGACTGGCACCCCAAAGCGCCGGGCATACTCGGCCACCTTGTATACAGCAGTCCCCTGGGGCCGACCACAGGCCATCACTGGGGGAGCATGCACAGAGAGAGGTGTCAGCAGCAATACAGGGGGGACAGGCCCCTCTCCTCATGCCCTGTCTCCCCTCGGGAAAATGGACAGGGCTGGATGATGTTTCTGAGGCACAAGATAGGTGGCTCCCCAGACTTGGACTCTCCCACCCATCAGTACTATGGGGGGGTTGATAGGGGGCCCACAAAGCACCCCCCAGGCTGTTGTACTCAGCTGGTGTTCCCCAGCCTTATTTCTCCCCTGCATGAGTTCCTCCGCAAGGATTTCAGCTGCAAAGCCTGTTTCTAGGTGTGCGCGGCTCTTTTGGATACTGATTTGTCTAAGTTTAATCACCCAAGTGTGAGGTTTTAACTGGGAACCCAAGGAGCCAGCACTTATCCGCGGAAGGGATGCAAGGCTGGATAGAGCAAAGAGGCCTTTTCCAGAGGGACCTTGCATTTCTTTTGTGCCTACTGAATCCCAAGGTTTAGAACAGCACCTAGCACATAGTTGGCACTCAATTACTATTTAACTGACCAAAAAGGACTCAACATTTTTTTAATGAAATACAAAATAAAAAAATAGCAACAAAAATATTTAAGCGACTAAGAGCCACACTTCACCACAGTGGTCAGCTAAGTGTAAAAAGCTCTGAAGATCTGTCTCACCCGCTGCTCCCCTTAGCAGTGTACTTCAGTCTATCTGCCTGTTCTGCTCCCCACTCTGTCTCTGAATCCTCTCCCCCACCTCACACCTCTGGCCTACACCCCAGCTCTTGTAGGCATAAATAAATAAATCGTAAAAAAAAAAAAAAGCTCTGAAGACCACAAAAAGGGGGATGTTTTAGAAGAGAAGACCACAGGTCCCTTGGCATTCTGGAGAAACCACCCACACACACCCCTCAGGCCAAGCCAGGACCCACAAGTCAAGCGCTAGCCTCAGGAGCACCCCCTCAACCACATGGGGACATGTGTCAGGCTTTCACCCCCGCTTGAAAGAAATGGGGTTTCCGGACCAAGCGGAACCCCCTCCCCGGCTATCACCAGGCGGCGACACGGGGGTGCAGCCGCATCCAGGGACGGGCAACCCCACGTCTTAGTGTCTGCCTTGCCACAGAGCTGATCCACATCCCCAGCGGGGTCCACAGCATCTCAGAAGCACTCACTCCAGCCTGGGGCCTCCACAACCAGAATCTGAGAAGCCCGCTGGCACACACCCAAAACTCACGGCACCTTCACCTTATGCCCACCTCCCCCAAATCAGGGGCCAGAGTCTGAGCCTGGGCCGCCCCTGAACCTATCTTTCTGGGACAAGGAAGGGGCCTGGCAGGGTGCGCACTCAATGCACATTTGAGGAACCAGAGTGAGTCCCTAGGGGACGCAGAGTGGGGTTCTGAGAGAGACCCACTTATCCTCCTGAACCCACCTTCCTGGGTGATGCAGATAGAGCCACAGCCCATGCCCACACGCAGCCCGTCCACACCAGCGTCAATCAGGTTCTTGGCCTGAGCCGCCGTCACCACTGTGGGGGAGAACAGTATGAGGAAAGGTGGCCCCGCCCTGCCCACAGCTTTGTGGGACCCAATCTAGCTTCCACCCCACAGCCACACCCCCACTCAAGCAGCCCTCTGCCCTCCCATGCCAGGAGCGAAGCCACCAGAACAGCTGAGGACAGCATCCCAAGGTTGCACAGTCAGGGGGCAAGGACTGGGGGGGGTGAGAGGAGCTCCCACACTCACCATTCCCCCCAATCACCTGGAGGTGGGGGTACTTCTGCTTGATGTAGTGCACCATGGCGATCTGATACACAGAGTTCCCTTGGGATGAGTCCTGTGGGAAGGGGCAAGAACGCTTAGCCTTGACGGCCGGGCCGCCTCACTGGGAGAAGCAGTTTTCGAGGGACAAACTCTTGAAACCACATGAAAAATGGCATGAGAATGTTTGGAGTTTTTTCCTAGGAAGACACATGACACTTGACAGCTGACACTGACGGTTCTCAGCTGGATCTCCAAGGGGCCAGCGTTCCCCAAAAGGTTAAGCCCTGGGACAGTGCAATCTCAGAGGAGACAAAACCCTCTCACAACTGCCAAGCAGACTGGTCCTCACCAACTCACTAACCAAATGAAGTGCCTGAACCTCTTCAGCCTCAGTTTCTTCACTGGACAATCGGTCGTGGTAACGGTACCTCGGGGGCAGCTGGGTGGGCTAAGATCTTATCAAGGTCTTGGAGCAGGGCCTGGCCAGTGGGCGTCTCAAGGAATGTGAGCTCTAAGCCTTAGGGTCAGCCTAGCAGAGGGGCCTCGTCTGAGCTGTCCTGACTGACTCCGGGCTTATAGCTGAAACTGGGTCTTCAAAAGCCTCTATTCTTCCGAATCGCCCCGCTCCGGGGCAGAGCCGTACCAGCACTATGACATCGGCACCCGCCTGGGTGAGCAGATCCAGGCGGTATTTGTCATCCTCGCGGGTGCCCACGGCTGCCCCACACAGCAGCTGCTTGTGGGAATCCTTGGAGGCCAGAGGGTAGTCCCGGTTCTTCTTCAGGTCGGTGCGGGCAATGATGGCCACTAGCTCATCTCGGTCGTTGACAATGGGCAGCTTTCCTGACAGGGAATGCAGAAGTGAAATGAAGGCACCAGAGTCAGGGTGGGGGCGGTGAGGATGAAAACGGACCACAAAGGAGATTTCATTGAAGTACCCAAACAAGCCACTAGGTGACAGCACCCACCAGAAGTGCTCCTAGGGACCTGGACTTGTTTCCAAGAAACAGGAAGCAAAGAAACCTCCAAGCCACGCAGATTCCTGGAGCTCTTCCTGCCCTGTGGCCTGGCCAGATGGGGGGTAGGCAGCCCCTTAGCACTGGCAGCCCTTCACCTGCTGGGCCACAGGCCACAGTGGTAGAAAACTCCTAGCCAGCAGACAAATGTGAGGCTGCCCGGCAGTGACAAACATGTGCCATGCCCAAGGCCGCCCCAGAGAACAATCTGGTGTGGGCCAGAGAAGTATTTCCCAGTGTCTCCCACAGGGACTTAATGAATACTGTCAACAGACCCAATGTCAAATAAATTTAGCTACAGGACTTCTCAGAATCTTTAAATAAGCCAAAGTACAATTCCTTACACAAAACAGGGGACATAAAAAGGGGTGTTTTTCAGACTTGTGAGACCACACAGCTCTTTCTCAGTGATGAGCATTTCACAGGACTAGTTTTTTGGGGGCGGCAAAGATGTTCTCCTAGGGACAGGTTTTCCTAAGCCAAGAGGAGGACCTCAGGAATCATGCTGGGCTTGGGGTGATTCAAAACATCCCCAAGGCTGTCTGGTTGCTAGGACAACATGCAAAGCTGTGAAGGAACAGAGCCCCAGGGCTTAGGAAGGCAGGTGCAGGGCCTTGAGCTTCCCACCTACCCCCTGGTACCTTTCTTGCTGCGCTGCAGGATCTCATTTGCCTCTTTCAATGTCACACCCGATGGAGCCACCACCAGCTCATTCCGTGGCGTCATCACCTGTGGGGCCGGGAACATTTACCTGCAGGTTGGCAGGTGAGAGAGAAGGGAGCCAGGCCTCCCTCTGGTCCCTGGTCACAGGCACCAGCCTGGCCCCAGGGCGCAGGGTCCTTTCTCTGCCCCAGCCACTTGCCCTGCTCCGCTGGTACCTCACTGAGGAGGGTTGTGTGGTCCTTCTCCGCAAGGAAGTCAATGTCCCGGGAGGTGACAATGCCCACCAGCTTGCTGCCCATGGTGCCTGTCTCAGTGATGGGAATGCCAGAGAAGCCGTGCCGAATCTTGGCCTCCAGCACGTCCCCGACCGTGTGCGAGGGGCTCAGCACCACAGGGTCTGTGATGAAGCCCTGTTCAAACTTCTGTGGGCAGAGACCAGAGAAGGAAAAGGCTGGAAGAGGGGCCTCCCCAGTGGCACAAGGGGTTAAGTCTCAGCACTCCGAAGCTATCGCAACCACTGCAACATGAGTTCGATCCCCAGTCAGGGAGCTGACCCACATGGCGCAGCAGACCTCTCCTGCTTTACCCGCTGCTCCCCTCAGCAGTGTATCTCAGTAGATCCGCCTGTTCTGCTCCCCACTGTGTCCCCAGTGAATCCTCTCACCAGCCAGCACCTCTGGCCTACACCCCAGTTCTTATATGCATAAATAAATGAATCTTAAAAAAAAAAAAAAAGGGCCTCCCTGGCGGCACAACAGGTTAAGCGCAGCACTATGAAGGTTAAGCGCAGCACTATGAAGCTCTCCAGAGCCACTGCAGCACGAGTTTGATACCCGGCCAGGGAGATTCCCACATGGCACAGCGGACCTCTCCTGTCTCGCCCTCTGCTCCCCTCAGCAGTGTACTTCAGTGATCTGCCTGTTCTGCTCCCCACTCTGTCTCTGGTGAATCTTCTCACCACCACCCCCCCACCTCTGGCCTACGCCCAGCTTATATGCATAAATAAACAAATCTTTAAAATTAATTAATTAAAAAGGCTGGAAGAAAGCCCAGCCATGGGGCAGGGGGTGGGAGTGGGGAGGGTGTCTCTGGCTAGACAGCAGATAAGACCCCACAGCAATCAGCCGGGGAACGGAGCAGCTTGCACCGCGGGCCAGGGAAGTTGGGAGGGAGGGCTTGTCAGGCGAGGTGGAGGCCATGACGTGGCCTCTCCTTTCTAGAAACAGGGCTGTACTTGCCTTGACTTTCCGCACCTCATTGGCCTGGAACTCTGGGGTGCAGTTGTGGTGAATGAAACCAATACCGCCCATCAGCTGGGGTGAAAGGGAAGCGCAGTCAGAGCCAAGGATGAACCCCCCCTTACCCCTCACCCTCCTTCACTCAGGAGCCCCTCCTTCTGCTTCCGATTCCTCCTGACCCCCAGACCCTCAGCCCAGACCACCTGATTTAGTTTCACCTGCCCTGGGGTCCCCATCCAGGTGCCCGACTCACAGCCATGGCAATGGCCATGTCAGCCTCTGTCACAGTGTCCATGGGGGAGGAGATAAGCGGTGTTTTCAGCGTGATCTTCCGAGTCAGGGCTGAAGTCAGGTCCTGAGGATGAAGGCACAGTCTATGAGAAGAGTTTTCTCATTCACTCAACAAACATTTACCAAGCTTCTATATGTACATCCTGGACAGGATACAGCAGCCAGGTGAGGTATCTGCTATCTCTTCCAAGGTTTACATTCTACTTGGTTTACATTCAAGGGTTCTTCCTTTGTTCAGCTGCCTTTTAAGCTCAGTGAAAGAACAGTCACTACACATGGCAGGGATTTTGTACTTGGTCATTCAGGGGCCTCTAGGTCGACTACACGCTGTGACAAAAAGTCTGGAGTCTCTCATTTGTACAGACTGGACTCATCATCAACTCACCAAGAGTTCCAGATGAAATGCTTCAGCCTTCCCCTGCAGGTCATGAGAAATATGGTGGGGGGCCACAGCACCCTCACACACTGCATAGGACTACCAGAATAAAGAGTACCAAAAGGTGTCCATGTTGGGGAAGAAGGCATAATAAAGCTACTTGGATTAGAAAAAAGCATGCACCCTGTGTTCAGGAGAACATTCCCTCCACAAATGCAAAGCTGAAAGCAGATAAACCTCTGATAGGAATCAAGCCCCTGGCTGTGGCGCTACCACCGGACAAGGCCCCCAAGCTGCAGGAGCCCGGGAACTAGAGGCTTCTAAGCCTTCTGGACCACGAGACAATTAAGTTCTAATGCCAGAGCTGTTAGAGATGAAAAAGCACAAAACATTTTTTATTTAAAAATTAAAGATGACAAACATGAAACACACGCACATGAGATTCTTTCAATGAGATGGAGACACCAAAGAAAACCAATATGGTGCAGTAAGCGTCAGAGGTGGGCAAGGGGGTCGGGAGGCTGACTTGTGTGGTGGCCTGTGGGAACTCAACAGTGGAAAGGACATTGCTCTAGGCCAAGGAAGCCATGTGCAAACCTGCCTCTGATTCCAACCCTGCCTGAGGTGTATTTAAGGAAGAGGGCGGGGAAAGTAGGGGGAAGGGAGGGAAGCAGGGGCTGGGGGGGAAAGGAGAGAAGGGGCAGGTGGGGGCCAGGTTGGTCGCCTTGAGGGCCATGAAGAAAAGTTTAGCTTCAATTCTGAGGTGAGAAGCTGCTGGAGGGTCTCAGGCAGAGGAGACACACCATGTGATTTATGTTTTAAGGAGGTGGCTCAGGAGCCAATGAGAAGAATGGATTCTAGGGGACAACAGCTGAGAAAGGGAGACCACCAAGGAGGCCGCTGACAGGTCCAGGAGGGCGAAGGTGGTGAGTGGGAACAGGGAAGAGCGGGAAGGAGTCCGCTGCATCCAGGAAAGTGGGTGACTAAGGGTCTGGAGCGCAAGGGAGCAGTCTGCACAGCAGAATGTGCATTTGGAAGGCATCTGAGGGTGAGAGGCAGGCCCGGCCATTACAGAGCCCTCCGAGATTGAGGCCTACAGCTGTGGATCCTGCTGCCACAACACTCAGGCACAGACTTAGGTTTATAATTTTTGGAGCTTTAAAGCCTTCGGAAGCCCATGCACAGAACCTTGGCCCCACAGTCTAGAAAAGTTCCCTTTCCTCTCCTTTTATATCACAGCGGAAGAGCCACCACCTTCCCAACTGAGGCACAAGACCCTGCCACACCAGGACCCTCTTCGTAGCACTGCGTGCAGGGGCTGCCACAATGCCAGGGTGCTGGGCAAACTTTGTTAAACTGAACAGCAGAACCAAGACAGCTTTCTAGTTGCTGTCAGAGGGGAATATCTAGAACAGCCCAAATTTCCCCTAAAAAATCTGTTCAGGTCAGCACTACTGCACACAGACCAGACATGAGTCCCCGAGGTACAAATGGGCAGGCACACTTGGGTCCTCGGGCCTTTCTTGAGAATCAGGCCAGAATAAAGGTCAATGACAAAAGCAACAGAAAAGAAATGATTTTGTTCAATGGGTATGGATTCATCCTAGAATAATCCAAATTTCCCCTGCAACGACTTCCACGCAGCAGCCCCTCCACCTTGGCTTCTGAGTCTACCACACACTGACTGTCTGAAGGCTGTCGTTCATTCACTGGGCTCATGACTCAGTCCCTGAGGAAAGCGAGGCACGATGTTTCCTGGGAGTTGTCCAAAATCTACTCCTTCAAATCCTTTTGCCACTTTCTGTGCATTATGGGCCCACAGACATGTCTGTTCATCTCATTCATAGTCTCCATAACTCTGTCGGCTTCTGTCATGTCCTTGCTCAGCGTTTCAGATAAAATCCAATCTTTCCAGTCTGTGGCAATAAGGCAGCCACACCCAAACCCTTCCTGGGCCTCTCTGAACTTAACTGTAGGCTCTGTCAGTGAGAGCACCTCTGGCCCTGAGCCAGGCCCATCATTGGGGAGACCCCTGCAACCCCACAGCCGGAAGGCACACCCTGTTGCCTTGTTTCAGTTCCTCTGGCAGCAATAAAGGCTACATCCACCCCCTTCCCAAGAAAAGTCTCTCCCACACCCTGCCCTTCAGTAAGATGTGTCTTCCGCACATGCGGCCGCTCTACCCCAGGACAGCAGCGAAGGTACTCACCACCTCATCAGCTATGAAGTCTATGAAGCCTGGGAGAATCAGGAAGTCGCTATGAGGAGAGAAAGAAAAGTGTTACTGGGTGGGGCGGGGTACTGCCAAGGGCCAGGCCGGCCTTGCCAGGACGCAGAGCCTGGGGCCCGCTGTCCCTGCCCACCCTCAGGGCTGAACCACCAGTGTCCTGCCATCTCCAGTCTGGTGAACTAGAGCCAAAGGCAACAGAAAGTCAGTGGACCGGGGCTGCCACCAAGGCAGGGGCCCAAAATGCCCGCTGTCTTCAGGGCTACAAGTTCATCAGGGCACCTGAGAAGTTCCCAAACACCACACACAGCAGGTACAGTACGTGCCCTTGGAAACTTCTCTGCCCTGGTGGGGGAGACAGTAAGTAAACACGGAGCAATCAGAGGAATTTGGTGGCGCTCCCGGGTGTGAGCCCCACACAGCACAGGACAATGAGCAGCACAGCCCAGGGCCGGGGCTGCTGAGTCACAGGACTCAGAAGAGCAGAGGGACCCCGGGGGGCTGAGTGCGGGCAAGTTCTGACAGCGCAGGCACTTCATAAACTGCATCTGGCTGGACTGGAGCAACCCACAGGCAAGATCTGGGGTGGGATCAGGGAGGAGGGGCCCCGTGCAAGAGCAGCAGCCGCCAACACCAGTCGTGGTCAAGGCGAACCCAGAGCGGGGAGTTCAGACCTGCCCAGCGGTGGCAAGGGGCAGGCCCCACTGCTCCCCAGCTCCATCTGCCTGAAATCACAGGACCTCGACAGACACAGCCAAAGGCAAATGTCCTGCACTTGAGGAATACTCCACACTGAGCTAAGCCAAGCAGCAGGCACCCCAATATAGGAAGGAAAAGCTACAAAGCAGATGAAAGGGGTAAGGTCTTGAGCTGCCCAAGGCCGAGAGAAAACTCGGAATTTCCCTGAGGAGTTTCCCTGGGTGACTCCAGTGAAAAATATATCAGAGATACATATGCTCTCCTCACGCAACAGAAACCCTCAAAGAAATTTCTTAACTGCCTTCTGTACAGTGAAGAGGCCTCTGCGGTCAAAGAAATGTTAGTTAGCATCTGGGCCCTTGGGCATTCCTAAGTATGGTCCACACCCCTCAACCGGTCCACACCCCAGTTATGGACAGGGACCCCAGTTATAGGAGACATGCTCAGACTGGGGATCCAGGAGTCCAGGAAAACTGCCTGCCAAGCAGAAGCGCTTACAGGCTAGGGCAGGAATTGGCAGGAGACAGGACAGGGGTGCTCTTGGCTGGCCAGTGTCCCCACTCTGCCCCAGCCCCAGATCCTGATGCTCCTTTCTGGCATGGACGCCATCCTGCAGCCAGGAGGCAGGGCTGGTGCCAGGCCTGCAACCAGCAGGGCAAACTGGCCCAGGGCCCATGGAAAAACAAATTAAGCCAGAGGCAACCGGGTAGGTCTGTGTCCTCCAAAATCCCACTGTGGGTGGGCTTATGGGGGCAGAGGGGAGTCACTGAACACTTACGCCCAGGGGGGCACTAGTGCTAACCTGTGGGCAGGCAGGGGCACAAGTGGAAGGAAGGCTGAACAGGATGGTGGGAAAAGCAGCCATCCCAACTGCCCAGCTGGGTTCCTCCTGGGGCAGGTGCCTTAACTAACCTCCAGGGCCCGTGTCCTCCTGGCAAGACTGGGAACGAGGGTGTCCTAGACGAAGGTCTGGGGAAAGTCTCCCCATAAGTCCCACATCTCGCCTTCCCACATACGCCAAGGCCTCTCCATGCCGCCAAGATGCCCACAAGAGGAGGAAGGAGGCAGGCCTCACCCGGATCTGGCCAGAAACCGGGCATGGCACCGAGGGCCGCTATGTCGCTATGCCACGTCCGTCTGCTCTCGGCGCGGGCCGCCTTCCTTCCCATGCCCAGCCCTTCCCCACCCCCCACGCCCAATCACTCGAATCGGGTCGGGGACCGCGGGTGTCACCGAGGGGGAAGCGGTGCACGTGCAGGGCCGGGGCCGGCGACCGCCGTGCGTTGGTGCGCGCACCCAGGTGAGGCCGGGCTCCCGGCGCTTACTTGTAGGTGAGGCCGTCCGCGTTGGCGAAGAGCTGCTGCGCGGTGAGCCCATCCTCTGGCACGTAGCCGGTGCCGCCGCTGATCAGGTAGTCCGCCATGCTGCTGGGAGACACCGCGACCCGACATAAACACCCGCGCGGGCTGCCCCGCTGCTGCCGCCGCTGCTGCCGCTACCGCCGCTGCTGTCGCCGCGGCTGCTGCTGCTGCTGCTGCTGACGCCGCGCCGCGGACACGCTGCCGCCGCGGGCCGGGCGGGCCGGGGGCGGGGGCTGCGGCAGCAGCGGGGCGGGCCCGGGGCGCCGCCCTCTTCTCCCGCCCCTCCCCCGGGAAACGGCCCCCGCCGCCTCCGCCCAGCGCCGCACAAAGGGCGGGCGGAGAGGGGTCCAGCCGCCGCCGCCGCGCGCTCGCCCTGGGCTGCTTGCGGTGGCCCCGCGGCCCCGCGGCCCGGGCGGGGGAGGGGAGTGCGTCCAGCCGGGGAGGGGCTGAACCAGACCCGGGCACGCCCCCTCCGCTTCTCCCCACCCCGCCTCCTTGGCCCCCTTCAGCAACCCCAGCTCGCTAGCCCCCAAACTGGGCCACGCCGGGCCCTGGCCTGAGTCTCCCCTTGCCCAATTCCCCACCCCCATGGGTACCTCCAAACTGGTATGTCTTTCCCCAGGCTTTGACCAGGGCCCGAACCCCGTGCTTGCAATTCCCCAGCCTACAGGAGTTTGATTTGTACTCTCTGGGCAGTGTAGCCCCTGCTCCCCACTCCTTCTCCAGCCCGAGTTCCTAGGGGCAGGTGTGCTTAATGGCACTCCCTGACCTTTGGGTGGCCTTGGAGCCCTCTGCAGTTTACACGACATTTTCCACAAATAATCACGTTTACTCCTCAATCTATTAATTGGCCATTATTGAGTATCCCCACTTTACATCTGCAAAAGGTACAGTTCAGAGGGACTCCTGGTCCCGCGCTTCTGTCTGAAATTCCTGTCCGCGGCTCGGAAAGCCAGAGAGCTGTGTGGATGCCAGGGGTGTGAGCCCCAGAGCAAAGTTTGCTTTGATTTGGGAGGGAAATATGGTAGAAGATGAGCGCTCACAGGCCTGGCTTAAGGAAGGAAGAATGCATACCAATTAGGACAGAGGCTAAGGAAGTTTTGAAAATTTCCCAAAGCAGAAGTTTGGTGGCCCTGGGCTGCACAGGGGTGTGGGGGCATGGAGTGTTGGGTGGGAAAACAGACTCATGGCATCAAAACTGTTCATGCTACTCCACCACCGAAAGCTAGAAAGAGATCCCCCACCCAGACTTCACCCACACTTCTGTCTTCCTGCGGGCCCCCACAGCCCACTTCTGGGTGAGGTGAGAGGCGAGGCAGGGACACAGTCCGCTCCTGGCAAGGTGGTTGTCTGTGACACTCCCTCCTGCCCTCCAAGCCTGCGAGGCTGGGTTTGTTTACCTCACAGCAGTGTAGTGGCAGCCAGGCCCAGGGGAGGCTTGGCCTCCAAGCCCCACGGGCGCCCTGGGATGCCCAGCCTCCCCCAGTGACACCCCCGGGACCCTGCTAGGAAAACAGACTGTTCCATCTGTGTGCGGAGGGGAGGGGAGGCTTCCCGTGGAGCTAGGGCAATGGGGCCCATGAGGCTGAGTGCTGGGGGACACTCACAGATGTCCACAGTGTCCTCTAATTGTGGGGGGATGGGAACATCACAGACCCCCAAGCTTCCTCTTCCACTGGAGGAGCTCAAAGGAGGGCTGACCATGGCGGCCTCTGAAGGCAAGTGTTCTTGCCTAGGGAAGAAGGGGGCGGCCTGCTAGGGTCTGCTGCGTAGGGGCAGGGGCTGGCTTGCCTGGGCTCCCTGAGAAGCACTGATTCGTCAACCACTCAGCCTCCCCAGGACAGGGCCTGGGTCTGGGCCCTATCCTGAGGGGCCCAGCAATAGGGCCTCTCACTGACCACAGCGGGAGAAAGCACCCTGGCCACAGCTGCCCTGGGGACCTATCTGGTCCCAGAAGGGTGCGGCAGGCACAGAGCACGGACTGCCTGCGACCTCTCTGGGTCTTCAAGAGGCCTGCCTGGGTCACTCTTCCCTACAGGATGGGTCAGGGATGGCTAGGGCACCGTTCCGGCTTCCACCAGGGCTGGGGCACAGGACAGCAGCTGGATCCCACCATCTTAGGTGACCTTAATGCGACAGCTGCCCCAGCCAAGAAGTTGGACCCAGGGGAGAGGCTGCCAGCCTGAGTTATGGGGGGGTCACCTTCCCAGGGATGACAGGCCTCGTGCCCCCGTCCCCTTCTGCTGCCCCCACTCCCCCTGCTCTGACCTGGGTCAGGGCTCCTCACTACTCTAAGCGCTGGGCTCAGGCCTGGGTTAGGCTGTCCTTTTCCAGAGACTGTTAATCCGTGCCTCCCCCTTCCGCCTCCCTCTTCCTGATCTTCCCCAGCTGCTTCCTCCGTGGGGAGGAGACACCGGGGCAACCAGTGGGCCTCCTTAGCCCTAGAAAGGGCTGTTGGTCCCCTGAGTCTCCCCACCTAGCAGCTGTAAGGACAGCAGGGCCGGAGTGGCAGCCTCGCCCCTTTCAGCCCCTTCCTCAAGGATAGTGGAGAAAGAATGCCCAGCTGGGCACCAAGGTCCAGGCAGGGAGCCCAGAAATCTCTATCTGGTCTAGAATGTTTGAAGGGACAAAATTTCAAAACACTTTTGAGGGGAGGGTTTGGGCGACTGGGGGTAAGGAGGAAAAGTAATAACAACAGAGCTGAACAGGGGACATCCTTGCCCAAGTTCAAGTCAGAGAACAGTTAACACTGACCTCAAACCCGGGACTTTTCATCAAACCCAGTCCCCTTCCCACAGCTCGAAGCTCGTGTTGGCAGACGGAGGTCTAGCCAGCAGGTTTTGAATCTCACCACCTGGCTGGGCTCAGGCTTTACACAGGCTCCTGGAGGGAGCTTGGTGGAGGCGGGGATGGCTCCTCAATGCAGGAGCGCAACCTGCAGAAGGGGCGCTCCTGATGGCCCTGGTCTGAGCTCTGAGCTGATACTTTCACCTGCTCTAACTAAAGCACCCCCACACACAGACACACACTCCTTAAGTCTGCTACCTCACCTCTTGTGGACACCCCCTACCGCCCTGGACCCTGAACCCCAGTAGCTGGATTTCTAAGATAGGAGAAACCGATAGGATTGCCTGGACCTGAGCAAATTCGAGAGAAGCAGCCTGCAGGGGACGAGGGGCGGGGGAGGGGGGCTGGACAGGAGGCCAAGCTTCGCCAGGTAGCCCCTTCACCCGTTAAAGGTTCTTAATAAGCAAGCGGCTCCTGGGCAAAGCTGCGGGGATAATGCCCCTCTAAACCCAGCTTCCAGGTCATCTCGCCAAGCTGAGCACCAACAGATGGGGAAGAGAAAGAAGTCCAAATCCTCTGGACCGGAAGGACAGTGGGATTGCGTTTCAAACTGCGATACAATCCGGAGATTAGCTACTGTCTCCTTTTCAGCCAGTGCGCCTGCGGCCGAGCTCACACCCCAACTCCTCCTCCAGTGGCCCTTACAGACTCCAGCGAGGTGCGAGGGTAGGAGAGGATCCTGCCTCTTAGGAGAGAGCCTGAGGTGCGCGGCACTGGCAGCCTCATCCGACCTCCGTGAATGAGGAGAGCGGACAGCGTCCTCACCCTGCTCTGAAGAGGCGATTCCCTCGGACACCTTACACCTGCCAGTTAAACTCTGAAGATCGTGCTAGGAAGAGACAGCTAAGGAGGAGTAAGCGAAGTTGGACATAGACTCCAACAAGCACTGTTTGAACCCCAGGAGTTGGAGTGGCATGAACTGGCTGTCGTCGATGTACAGTCGAGGTCCGGCCTAGGGCTAAGATTTTAGGGAACGCTTTCCACACCTGCTCCCCGATGCAACGCAACATCAAACCCTTTGCACAGTGTCCACCTGCATCCCCCAACCAAAGCCAGGTGCGTGCATCGGAGCCGGGTCTCAGGAAGTTAGAGGCTGAGGCGGTAAGAGGGCAAGGGTGGCGGGGCCTGCACCTCCCCTCCCCCATAGCGCTGCCGGGTGGCCTGAGCCGCCGCGCCCGCCCCGGATGCGCCCCGCGCGCTCTGCCCTGGGCGTCACCTCTCGGACTCGTAGCCGGCTTGCAGCAGGCGGGCGCTGTACCGCTGCGCGGCCGTCTCGTGTCCCGGGTGTTGCCGGGCTCCAGGCTCCGGAACAGCCGCGGCTCCGCCTTCCTGCAGCGGCAGCGGGAGCGGCCGCGACCCCGCTGGCGGAGTGAGTGGCCCCTCCATGCGGACACCGCGGCTCAGGGATGGCGGGAGCCTCTCCGCCAGGAGGCTCCCGGGGCCCCCACTGGGGAGTTAGTGCAGTCCAGCGGAGTCCCTGGGCGGGGGCGGGGCCGCGGGGAGGGCTCAAGGGGAGGGGGCGGGGCGGGGCAGATAGGAGGGGGGCGGATCTAGAAATCCACTAGGCTCCGCCCCGGCCTCTCACTCCTCATTGTCCCTCTGCACGGCTGCCCAGACTCAACCCGCGTTGTTCACCCTCGGCTTAGCCAGGGGGTACCGGCAGATGGAATTGCAAATGCAAAGGACCCCCGCCTTTCCCCGCCTTCTCGACCTTCCAGTTTCTTGTAGTCCCAGGGACCAGAAGAGAAAAAGGAGCGCAGAGCGTCTCCAGAGGTCAGGGTTTTCTTCGCCTGTTGGTGTGGTTCCTCTGCCTCCTGCGAACGATAGCATGGTGCTTTGGAGCGCCTCCTACTGGCCAGCTCAGCCCTCCTTCGCCAGTGCAAGATAGCCGGGGAGACTGCTCATCTCCGTTTGCCTACTCTTCCCCCCTCTTAGGCGGGAGGAAAATAGACTTTTCTCGGTTCTTACCCTGCTGCTACCTGAGCAGGGTACAGATTGGCTGCAGGCTGCTTAAGAGCATCTTGTCTTCCTTCATTTGGGGCACCGCATAACCAAGGAGTTAGACTGAGCACACAGGTTCCCAAACTTGTTCATCTACAGTCTAGAAAGCATACCTTTTCCTCTTTCATCATTGTTATTATCATTATCAACAATGCTTGAGCACCTGGTAAAACAAGCAAAGAAATGTAAGAGCCCTCGCTCTTAAGCAATGTCTTTGAGGAGACAGACCAGATAGGAAATAAACAGATCATATTAATATCATATGCCTTAAAAAAAATCTGAGAGCGCAAATGGTAAACCCTGAATGTCAGGGAGTTACCCAGAGTTATGGCTCAGACTTTTCACCAACTATTTCACAAAGGAAATTTAATTTGCGCAGGTAAGAGCCTGAATTTTAGCCTATCTGCTACTTTCTTATACATGTACATACTCACTTTTTAGATTCAAGATTAAAACAGTTTCTCTGACTCTCAGCCACATGTGAACTTTTGTCATGTTGGATACCATTATATTTTTGGTATAGACTAAAAGTTTGTGTCCTCTTCAAGTCCATATATTGAAACCGAATACCCAGAGGATGATATTTGGAGGTGGAGCCATTGGGATAAAGATGGGGCTCTTATGAATGGAATTAGTGTTCTTATAAAAAGACCCCCAGAACGCCTTCATCCCGTCTACTATGGAATGGCACAGAGTCCGTGAACCATGAACTGAGTTCTTGCCAAACATCAAATCTGCCAATGCCTTGATGTTGGACTTCCCAGCCTCCAGATTGTGAGAAAAAAGTATTTGTTGTTTACGCTACCTAGCCTAAAGTGTTTTTTTTTGTTGTTGTTGTTGTTGTAGTTCAGACCAAAACAATTTTGTTTAATAAGTTCATTTCCATATCCCTGCAGCTCTCAAAGAGGTAAGGGTGGACTGATCTAAAGTATAAGATCACTTTTCTGGTCCCTATTCACGAACCAAATCATTCTATACACAAAGGGAGCCAACACACAGAGTTATGGCTGTAAATAGGAGAGGTGATATATCAAAGAGTACTAAGAGTAGCATTTAGGTGATTATCCAATTGGGGGTTTCTTACATATAATCACCCAAGACACAAGCTCTCTCTCAGTTTCTTCATCTTTCAAATGGGCTTAATAATAGCTATCTCGTAATATTGTTTTACCATTAGTGAGACAAAGTTGCTGACTCTTAGTAAATAGAAACAATGATCATTTTAAAGCTAAGTAAGCTGTAGCTAAGTTTTGCAATGTTAACCCACTGCTGAATGAAATAGATTACATTTTCTCTTACATATTCATTCCACAAATGTCTATGGGGCTCCTCCCCGTGCCACCTAGATGCTGAGGGCACAGCGGTGAACAAATGGCCATCTCCGCTGTGGAGGGTTGCAAAGTCTACTGGGGCAGTCACCCAGAATACAAGGTGAGGCAGGCTGACAAGGGAAGACCCCTGTCCACACAGTCCAGACTCCTGGCCACATGCAGAGCAGAGCTGGATGTCCTGAGAAAGAAATCAGCCACATCCGCACATTCTGGACGTCAGCAGAGTATGACATGTCACACACATACATAGTGAAGCATGAAGTGACTGAGACTGGTGTTCACAGCAGACTGGCTCTGTCTTTGCTCTGCTGCTTGTCAGTTACAAATGAGATTTGCTAACAAACTATTCATTAAAATAATCTCATTTTACTGGGATGACCTGAGGGCCTCAACCTGTCATATGAAAGGATTTTACCTATAGTAATGTCTGGAGCAGTGGTTCTCACTGGGACATTTGGCACTATCTGGGGACATTTTTGATTGTCATGATGAAGGGGAAGGGGGCAGGCTGCTGGTGTCTTGTGGGTAGAGGCCAGGGATGAAGCTAACCATCCTACAGTACACAGGACAGTCCTTTAGAGCAAAGATTATGCAGGTACCAAAGTCAAAAGTGCCAAGCTTGAGAAACACTAGTCTAGAGGAGCTATTTGAAGAAACTAGAACTAAAGTAAAATTACTTAGTCTCCTTAAAGCCAGCAAGACAATGGACTATTTCAACTATTTTTTTTGTACCTGAAGAGGTACATACACTCACTGGGGCTGTTTTCTCATCTGGGAAATTAGAGTATTGGATTAGATCACATTGAAATTCCTCTCCAGCTTAAAAGAGGTATATAAATCAAATGTATCCGTAGTATTAAAATGCAATATACATGGGGTTACAAGACTGGGGGAGGGGTGAGGTGCTAGTCTGTCTGCATTCCCTCCCCTTCCAGGATTCCTGAAGTCAGGCAATAGCTCATCCATCACCCATGTCTGGAGAACATACAGCAGGCAAGTTGCTGTATTTAGGTGCTAGAGGGAAGCAAAAGAAATCAGAACTTCTTGTCCTTGAGTTACCCACAACAAAAGCAGTTGGAAAAAGCGAGGATAATTGAGACTGAAACTAATGGCAGGGGAAGACCAACACTGAGTTATATGTGTAGGGGTAGACACTTTGCACACTTTTCCATTACCCTGCTTTGTGTTACTTAAGCTGTTTCTCAGTTGAGGAAACTGAGGCTCAGCAGATGCATCACCGTCAGGGAATGATGATAGGCAGAATCCAGGTAAGACCCTGAGTCTGTTTACCAGGAACACTTGAGTTTTTACAAATCTTCTCAATAGCTCTTGTTTTTTCCATCTGTCCAGCAGAGGGGTTAGGTCAAGTCTATTCCATGGCAGTGCACTTCAGAGGATTGTTCAGATTATTTTATTGGATTCAAATTTTGATTGGAGTATAACTTGAAATAAGTGGAGTTCAGCTTGGAAGTATTTTTTGTCATGGGTTACATTTATTGTAAAAAAAATTTCTGCAGTAGGGCCTCCCTGGTAGCATAAGGGTTAAGTCTCAGCACTATTAAGCTACCTACAACCACTACAGTGAAAGTTGGATCCCCAGCTGGGACCCCCACAGAACAGCAGACCTCTCCTGCCTCGCCCGCTGCTCCCCTCAGCAGTATATTTCAGTAGATCTGCCTGTTCTGCTCCAGACTCTGTCTCTGGTGAATCCTCCCGCACCTCTGGCCTACAGCCCAGTTCTTATATGCGTAAATAAATCTTTTTAAAAAATTCTGCAGTGAATATAGCAAAAGTTCCTTGCTCACAATTGCCCCCTCCCCCCCAAAAAAAAGAAAGAGAAGGAAAGAAAAGGAAAAAAAATTGCTCTTTAGGATCTGATTGTGGAAAAAGAGCAGACTGATCTTTTGGAAACAAATATGAATATCTCCACTCCATAAAAGTGTAACTAAGACCTAAAGGTCGCTGTCATAATAACTTCTTGCACATGTGTTGAAAGCATGTTGATGTGTTCATCCAATAACTATGGGGCACATGGCAGGTCCAGCAGTGTGCTTGGTGCTGTAGGGCATATGAAGGCATCTAAAATGAAATACTAAGAGCTAAATAACAATATAGGGCAATGGTTCTCAATTGGGAGCAACTTTTGCTCTCCAGAGTTCATTTGGTGATGTCTGGAGGCATTTTTTGGTTGTTGCAACTGTGAGGGGTGCTGCTGGCAGGTGGTGGGTAGAGACCTAGGGTGCTGTTGAACAACCTAAAGTGTACAGGATAACCAACCCCTCAAGACAAAGAATTGTCCAGCTCAAATTCTCAATAGCGCTGCTGTTGAGAGCCCTGATATGGAGCAATGCTGTACCCTTGGGCAATGCCAACCGAGAGTGTGCTGCAGGGGTTGAAAGAAACCCAGCACAGGGGCCTCCCTGGTGGCCCAATGGGTTAAGTCTCAGCACTATGAAACTATCTGCAGCCACTGCAGCACAAGTTCAATCCCAGGCCAGGGAACTTCCCATATGCGGCAGCAGACCTCTCCTGTCTCATCCACTGCTCCCCTCAGCAGTATATTTCAGTCAGTCTGCCTGTTCTGCTCCCCACTCTGTCTCTGGTGAATCCTCTTACTGCCCGCCACACCTCTGACCTACACCCCAGCTCTTGTATGCATAAATAAATAAATCTTGAAAGAAAGAAAGAGAGAGAGAGAGAAAGAAAGAAAGAAAGAGAAAGAAAGAAAGAAAGAAGGAAAGAAAGAAAGAAAGAAGGAAGGAAAAAGAAAGAAAGAAGGAAAAAGAAAGAAAGAAAGAGAAAAAAAGAAAGAAAGAAAGAAACCCAGCACTACCCACTGGAGTAGCCAGGGAAGGTCTCAGAGGAGAAAGGGCTAGCCTGGGTCTTTGAAAGAATTCAGATTTGGGAAGGGAGGGGGCTGGCAGAGGATATTCCGAGGAGGGACTTGAGCATGGCCAGAGTCCCATGCAGTAGGGCCTCCCTGGGGGCACAGGGGTTAAGTCTCAGCGCTATCAAGCTACCCACAACCACTGCAGCGTAAGTTTGATCCCCAGCCTGGGAGCTGACCCACTGACCCCCATGGCGCAGCACACCTCTCCTGTCTGGCCTGCTGCTCTCCTCAGCAGTGGATTTCAGTAGAAATACTGAAGTTTCCATATTGGGAAGGTGAGCTGGGAAGTTTCTGGAGCAGGGAGCAGCAGGCCATCCTGGATGGAACCCTCTCTCCCATTCCACAGACACCACTGGGTCAGGCAGAGGTATTATCTCCATGTGACAGATAAAAAAGCTTGAGAGAGGGTTGTGTGCTGGGCCCTGAGCTGGGACTCAGAGACAGTCTTCCGGTTGCCTGGGCCCTGAGCTTCTCCCCTGTAGGGCGCAGCTGGGGACCCACCTGCACTGACACCTGCACCTGGAACTTTCAGAAGCATCACCCAAACGAAAGCTTCCCTCTGCCCTGCTTCCAGCGGGCCTGCTCTATCTAGAACATTGCTGCCTCTTTCTTTGAAAGGACATCCTGCAGAAACTGCACGCTCACATGCTTCTTAAGAAATGAACAGAAAAACTGGTAGCAAATAGGCCCATGTTCTACAGAGCACAAACACTCAAGAGACTGGCCGTCTGGGGCCGAGCAGCTGGCTGGTCCAGAGAGACAGAATAGCAGCTGCTGGCGCTGCCTGTGGTCTAGGGGCGGAAAGGAGCCGCCAAGCACAGGACAGAGGGGGAAGGAAGAGGCGGGGCCAGGTGGGGTTCCAGTGCGGCCAGAGTAGGGGAACTGGTGGCAAAACCTCATCTAGTTTAGGCAAAAAAGAACCCAGAGCTCCCACTCAGCTGCTCTTGGGGGAGGGGCCCAGGTCCAGGGCTGTCACAGCCCCCCAGTTCCTGAGTCTGTTCTGACTGCTGGTGTCTCTCGCTCCAGTGTCTACATTTCAGCCTGAGGAAGGGACCCAGAGGTAAAGCAGCAGGAGGGAGGACCCGGAGAAGGGAGTAAAGGAGAACGAGGAGGAGGAGAGGAGAGTGAGCAGATGTGTTAGGCTTGAGGAGCTGGACATTTGGGGGAAGCACCACGTGGCTTGCCAGGGGGTGCCCCTCCCCCAGGCTCCTTGGAGGCAAGAAGTCATCCACCTGTGCCCCAGCATTGAGGAGGTGAGTGAGGTGAGGCGAGAAGGAGTAACCTAGGAGATTAGAGTTTAGACTCCTGCAGGAGCGGAGCCCGTGTCTCATCTGGGTTTCCCGTTCATCCCTGCCAGCCACCCCTGCCAGCCACCCCCGCCCAAGCAATGGGGATTGATGGGAGAAGCGGGACCTCGGTGCTGCCTGACCATCCTCCCTCCCAGCTGTGGCCTCCGTCCGTGGCTTAAACAACCTGCCAGCTTGACCTCGCCTCACCCAGCTGTTGCTTTTCCAGTGAGGATGAGGTTGGAGTCACACAGAGTTGGTGCAGGGATGAGGGTAGGTTGGAGTGAGGAAGTGGGGCTGCTGGTCCAAGAAAAGATTTATGCCCAAACCACAGCCTGTCGATACTGGTTCCACTGGGAGAGGCCCTCCCCGTCACCTCCGGCCGCAGGTGGCACCAAGAGCCTGCCTTTGAGGACAGTCTGTCCACCTTCCTGGCTTGTATTTCCAACCATTTCCCAGCGTAGCCTAATAAGAAAGATGTAAGCAATGTGCAAGCTCTAGTTTTCTCTTGCCTAGGAGGCGCTGACATTATCAGAGACACAAAAAACCCCGGCCTTCACCCCAACTCATTCTGGCCTCCGGTCCATGGCTGGAAGGCAGGGGACAGGCTGCAGGTGTGGGCCCAGGCTGGGTGGATGCTTTTCAGTTCCCAGGGTGCCGTGAGGGTAAGCTGGGGAAGATGTTCTCCTCTGGCCCCCAAGTTTGGAAAGAGCACATTCTCCCTCCCTGCTGACTAAGCCCCAGCATCCTCTTGTGCCAGGTCATCCTGGACAAGCTGTACAGGGCATGGAGGTGAAGGGACCTTCTCGTGGGGTGAGGGCCTAGATATTAGAGGGGGTAGGGGCCCTGTCACAGGAATGGTGGTCCCAGCCCACCCCCTCCCCACGCCTCCCCACCCGCAGGCATGGCCTCCCCTTAGCCTAATCTAGCCAAAGGCACATCGGGAGTGTCCCCTCCCCACCTCCCTCCCAAGCCTTAAGACCCTGTGGGTTCCCAGTTGTAGGTCCTCCTGCTCCCCCTCTCCGTCCCCTTCCACACCAGCAGGGCAGAGAGGAATTACAGTTCTCCAGCTCCAAAGCTCCCCCCCTCAGAAGCACTCCGGGCCACATCCCAGCTCCATCCTAGGGGAGGAGGGGTGTCCAGGTTTTCCTGCTGGCAGCTCCCCCTTGGGCTCCAGCCAGGCCTCAGCCCCACCTGGTTACCTGCAGGCGGGACTGCATCCACAGCACCCTCTTGCCCTCCCTTGGGTGTGTCTGCAGCTCCGCTTGGAGCCCTGGGGAAGACTAAGCCACCAAAGTGTCAGAAAGGGCAACCTTGGGGTAGCAGAGAGGAGGCAGCCCCTCTACTCACAGGTGCAGGGGAGACCTGGGGACTCCATGGGGGGGCGGGGGACTCTCAAGGGCTACTGTGCAGTCTGCATGGCTCCTTTGCCCCACCCCTCCTTGTCCCCGAGGTACAGGCCCCAGCAGTCACTCTCTGTCCCCCAGCCGAGCTGTGCAACCCTTGACACAATCCCACTCACCAGCCTAGGAGGGTGTGTGAGAGAGACAGAGACAGAGAAACACAGAGGTGGCCTCTGGCCAAAGAAAAGAGGGTCTCCTATTCATAAGCCCTGGGATTCCGGGCTATAGCACCGTTTCGTTTCCAAGCCAAGGAAACTAAGAACTCATCCTACAACAACCAGCAGATTTAGGAAGTGCTTTGGAAAGCTTTCATCACCCCCAACCTGCAATAAAATGGGTTCCAGTGGCCCCTCCCCCAGTGGGGAGGGGCTCTGGAGTTGGGCGCTGGTGACAAGCCCACCCAGGGCCCAAGGGCCCCACCATCAGCTCCCTGAGTTGGGGTTGGGGAGAGAGGCCCTGACCTTGGTGCACTGAGCAGGGGGGCACCTCAGCAGAACCTGCTTCCCCCCAGGAATGTGAGCCCCACAGGGCCCCCCCTTCTTCAGGCTTCACCTCAGCTTCCTGCTGGTTCATCATTCACTTTTGCAGCTTCATGTCATTGAGAGGGAATCTATTAAATGCCAGGTGAGGGAACAAATGAAGTTCCTTGTAAGTGCCTTGAAAAAGCTTCCAGAACTGCACAACCCAAGTGTCTCCTCTTAGAGGAGGAACCTGAGCACTCAGCTGATCAAGGCTTTCGTTTAGCAGGAAGAAAAATGTGCTGGGAGGCAGCCTGGCTTTCCAAGGCCAGCTGAGTGCTTGAGCCGAGCTGGAGTCTGGGAAGGCAGTTGACCTTCCCCTGAGTGTCCAAAGTGTCGCAGCGCCTGTTCTTAACGCACATCAAGCCCATTCCACACAACCACGGTGAGGGGGGAGGACCGTTAGCCCTAAGGAAACTGGCTGACAGTTTGTTTTTTAATTCATTTTTTAACATTGGGATGTAATTCACCTGTCATAAAATTCATAAAGTGGTTTTTAGTATATTGTAGTTCCTCCTTGTCTGTGGGGGATATCATTCAAGACCCCCAGTGCAGGCTTGAGACCTCAGGTATATACAGAAACCTATCACACCATGCTCCTCCCCTGTAGAGGAATTCCATGATGAAGTTTAATTTCTGAATCAGGCACAGTGAGAGTAACAACAATAATGAGCAATGAAAAAAATTATAAGAATATACTGTAATAAAATCATGTGACTCTTCCCTCTGAAATATGTTATTGTAGGTAATACTTTTGGGCCTGGGTTGACTGAGAGTTACAGAAACCATAGGAAGTGAAATTGCAGCTAAGGGGGGGACTACTGTATTCCCAAGGTTATACAAGCATCACCACTGTCTAATTTCAGAACATATTCATCACCCCAAAAAGAAACCCCACACCTATTAACAGTCACTCCCAGTTCTGCCCTTCCCTCAGACGCCCACAACTTCCATCTCTACAGATTTGCCTAGTCTGGACTTCCAGACAAATGGAATCAAGCAATGTGTGGCCTTTTGTGTCTAGCTTTTAATCCACTTTAAACATTTTATTTACCTACGGGATAATTCATTCTTGTTGATAGCCAGCTCTGAGTTTTCACAACGCATAGTCATGCACGTAACAGTTCCCGTTATCATGCTGGCCCTCTGTGGTCACCTCTAGTTCCGAGGATCCCCTGTGTGATTTTCTGTTCCTATAATTTTGCCTTTTCCAGGGCCTCCCCGGTGGTGAAAGGGGTTAAGTCTCAGCATTGTGAAGCTATCGGCAGCCACTGCAGTACAAGTTTGATCCCCGGCCAGGGAACTAACCCACATGGCGCAGCAGACCTCTCCCATCTTGCCTGCCCGCTGCTCCCCTCAGCAGTGTGTTTCAATAGATCCGCCTGTTCTGCTCCCTACCCTGTCTTTGGTGAATCCTTTCACCCTCCCACACCTCTGGCCTACACTCTAGCTCTTGTATGCATAAATAAAATAATAAATCTTTTTTAAAATTTTGCCTTTTCCAGAATCATGCAATATTAAGCCCTTTATTTCACTTGGTGGAATGCCTTTGAAATTCAAACATACTGTTGCCTGTACTGTTGCCCCGTCTTAGTGCTTCTTTTTCATTGCCAAGTAATATTCCACTCTATGGCTATACCATTGGTGTTTTTATCCACTTACTGCCAGAAGGATATCTGGCAGTTATGAGGAAAGCCTTATAGATATTCACATACAAGTTTTTGTATAAACACAAATTTTCACTTCCTTTGGGTAAATAGGATTGGTTTGGGTGGGACATATGGTAAGTATATGTTTAATTTTATAAGAAAGTGCTAAACTATCACTCTGTATCCTCACCAGCATGTTATATGGTCAGGGGTTTTTGTCTTTGTGCCCTTCTAGCAAGTATGCATGAAAAAGGTTTCTTCTTAATTGCTTAATCATGCATATAGCAAGTGGTAAAGATGATATTTAATTGTAATCTATCAGTCTCCAAAACTCATTCCTTGTCTTCTACAAAAACTGCTCCTTAAACTATTCACCTCTTCCACCTTAATTCAGAGCACAGCGATGGCTGGTAAATACACTCTACCTGCCCCTATAGCCTAGGTTCTATTGCAGTAAGAACAACTTACAGTGACTTCAAATGACAAAGGTTTGTTTCTCATTTACTCCGCACATACACTGTGGTCAGATGGGGCCTTTACTCCGTGTTCTCCTCACTCCAAACTAAGGCCAGTGGCGCGATCACTGGGAGAATTACCACTTGTGAGGAGCCCTGAAGCTCTCACAAAGGCAATTAAATACCCTAGGCAGGAAGTGGTATCAGCACTCCCACTTATGTCTCATTAGCCATAACAAATCGCAGGGCCATGCCCCCTCACTAGGGACCAGGCACAGGGTGGTGCCATCCTACCATGTAGCCAGAAAGCCAGGAGGAGAAATTTGGTGAACAGCTTTAATATCTACTACAAATTTTATAGATAATTGTTGATTATTTAGATAGTGCAGGGCAACACTCAATGGAAAGCGGTTCATGATACTGCATTGTTCTAGAGATTAGTCCCATTCAGGATTTTTTTTAAGATATATTTTTATTTATTTATGCTTACAGGAGCTGGGGTGTAGGCCAGAGGTGTGGTGGTATGTGTGAGAGAGGACCCACCAGAGACAGAGCGGGGAGCAGAACAGGCAGATCAGAAATACACTGCTGAGGGGAGCAGCAGGCGAGACAGGAGAGGTCTGCTGTGCCATGTGGGTCAGCTCCCCGGCAAGGGATCAAACTCACGCTGCAGTGGCAGGTGATAGCTTGATAGCTGAGACTTTAACCTCTGCACCACCAGGAAGACCCCCAGTCAGGATTCTCAATGCTTCCTTCACAGTCACCAGAGAAAACCTGGCTGGGTGCAGAGATCCTACGATTACCCTGAAACTGTTCTTTTTCTTGGAATCAGGAAGAGTCCACACGTTATAAATCTGGAGTCCACTAAGGACCAGACTAAAAATTCAACCCTTCTGCCCCTTACTTCACCCCTCAAATTCATAGTTTGATTCCAGCCATGCCCTCATTCTCTTTGTGAGTGTGGGCAGGGCCCTTCATTCTGGGACCAGGGGCCAGGTGCCCTCTGAACCTCAAGGTCATAAAGCTTTAGGGCAGCTCACATGGGACAGAGCGGGGAGCTGTGGGAAAAGACATCTCCTTTACACAGTCCTCCTTGGGGCTCGGACTAGATTCAGAGAGTCTTCAGCCAAAGCTAGTGGGTCTAGAATCATGTAGTGAATTATCATGAGCTTGGCAGACAGGTCTGTCTAGAACCCTTGGTTCCCCCATATCAGCTGTGTGACTGTGAGGAGAAATTCTCTTGAGTTTTTTCTTTTTTTAAAGGTTTATTTATTCATGCATACAAGAGCTGGGGTGTAGGCCGGGGGGTGGGGGGGGCGTAAGAGGATTCACCAGAGATAGAGTGGGGAGCAGAACAAGCAGATTGACTGAAATACAGTGCTGAGGGGAGCATCTCGGGAGACAGTCTGCTGTGCCATGTGGGAAGCTCCCTGGCTGGGGATTGAACTCATGCTGCAGTGGCTCTGGATAGTTTCATAGTGCTGCGACTTAACTCACGCCACCACGGAGGCCCTCTCTTGAGTTTTTTCATCTGGAAAATGAGGATAATCTGTTAACTTACTTTGAGGAGCAGTAGTTTATCAATGAAACATTTGGCAGGTAGTTGCTTAATAAATAGTTGCTATCGTTATCATGATGCTTGGCGCTAAGTAGAAGCCCTGTGCATTTTTCTGCAGGCTCTGCAGAGTGAGTTCTGAAGGTCTAGGACTTGATTTCTCTTGACCTCAGGCAGCATGCAGAGTGAAAGGTGAAGTGTCCTTGTCAGTTGGTTAAAACTAGTGCTTTGTCACCTAAAGACTGAAATGACTATTTCTGTTTCTGTTTTCATTACATGTGCATACCTAATTTGCATGACTGAAATATAAGCCGGTATGAATATGGATGTAATCATCAAAAGTCCAAATGGTGGCTAAAAAGAAATCTAAAACTTTTTGCTAAGATGTACTGCCAAAGAGCCTTAAGCAAGTAAAAATTAACTTTTAGGGTCTCCCCAGTGGTGCAGCGGTTAAGTGCTGCGCTGTGGAGACATTCCCACACGGCACAGCAGACCTCTCCTGCCTCACCAGCTGCTCCCCTCAGCAGTGTGTTTCTGTCAATCTGTCTGTTCCGCTCCCCCCTCTGTCTCTGGTGAACCCTCCTGCTGCCCCACGCCTCTAATCTTTACACCAGCTTGTATGCATAAATAAATAAATCTTTTTTTAAAAATTAGCTTTTATTTCTTTTGCAAGTTCTGGTTTTAATTTTTAAGTTTGTAATTACTTTTTATTGGTATTATATGGTACAATGACTAATAAAAATAAAATCTATAAACATTCACTTGAACATTTTCCAAACAAATCAGCTTGGATGCTGACGCAAAGGCCTGTCTGGGGCTCAGACAAGGCTGCCCTCTTCTGGAATCTCCCAGTACTGTAGTGACTGCAGGGGACCCTGTTTCCTGCTCAGCTGAGGCTCTGGGTCACTCCATAGTGCTCAGACCAGCAGAGGGCAGTGGCTCGCGTACTGGAGTATTAGTTTCTCTGAAGAAAGAGATCACATCTACTTCATGTGGGCTTTGGAATAGTGCTTAGCAAGGCTTCACACACCTTATTTCACACGTCATGATAACCCTGTGAATTAAGACTGAACACAAGTTACAATCATTTTACATGGGAGAATACAGCTTAAGAAACAGCATGTGATTTGTCCAAGATCACACAGTCAACAAATGAATTTAAAAAGTTATAGAACCCAGGTTTTTAGACACCTAGGTTTGTGTTCATTCTGCTTAAACATAATAAAAATATTACTTTTGTTTTAAAAATAGCCTACTTACTATGTCCTAGGTCAATGATCTTTAGCCCTGGCTGCACATTCAAATCTCCTGGGATACTTAAAAAAGTTACTCCATGGCTGGGCCCCATCCCAACTAATTACATCACAATCTGTGGGGAGGGTTCCAGACATCTATCATTTTTGTTAACTCTCCCGGGTGATTCTAATATAAAAACATCAAGTGCCATTCTGCAGGTGCTTTATAAATACCTCATTCAGGGGCCTCCCTGGTGGCACAAGGGGTTAAATCTCAGCACTATGAAGCTATTGGCAGACACTTCAGCAGAGTTCAATATTGGCCAGGGAGCTTCCCACATAGTGCAGCAGAACTGTCTCCCCAGATGCTCAGCAGTGTATTTCAGTAGATCTGCCTGTTCTGCTCCCCACTCTGTCTCTGGTGAATTCTCTCACCACCCACCCACCCCCACCACTGCCGTACCTCTGGTCTATACCCAGCTGTTATATGCATAAATAAATAAATCTTTAAAAAAAAAACACCTCATTCAAACCTCATCACAAGCCCATCAATTAAATTTCATTACCCACATTATAGGTGAGGAAGCAAAGTGCCAGAAAGAGTAAGATGCATGAATAGTTCCTAGTACCACAACTCCCAAATTGTGTGCCACAGTGACCCAAGTGGACACAGAGGAGCTCCAAAAAATATTTGAAAATTTTCAAGGAAACAGTAACTGGTTCCACATACAGATTGCAAACTACTTGTTAACGCAGTTGACAGTAGATGGCGCCACGGTTTTTTCCAGTGACGTCATATCTTTGCAAAACTGGACTTCTCGTGAAATCAGGAAATGAGTGCTGTGTTCAAAGTGATTCAAAAGTTCCGGAAGTAATGCAACGTCCAACATCACCGATATCCCATTAGTAAAATTGCAGTTAAATTAATGAGTTAGGATGCTTGTTCTTTCAATTTGTGTGTAGTATTTTTTCAAGTGGCTAGGCCGCTGGGACATAAATGTTAAGTTGTTGGGACCTAATTATTTAATAAATGGAACTTACGGCAATTTTTATAAAACTGACACTGATGTGCTAAGGGCATCACCCTAAAGCCACAGTTACAGAGTAAAGGGGTATTTGTAGGTTTTAAATTTGGTCAGTCTGACCCCAGAGAATGAACACTTAATCATTCTTCCTAAGCGGATCCAATCAGTGCTTTTCTTTTCTGTCCTCTCCTAGGGGCCAAGCCCTAAACATTGAGTTAGGCATCAACTGGACATGGTAAAGCAAGAATTACTATCTGTAAGTTGTGTTCTCTATAAATTACTACCCAGTCAACTGAATATTACTATCAGAACCACAAATTATTATAATGTTTTCTGCCAAGTTACATAATGTCCCTGAATCTCGATTTCCTCACCTGTAAAATGAGGATAGCACAATCTGCACTAGAGTTATTTGAAGATTAAATAAGAAATTATAAAGTACCTGGTACAGAACAGGTACTCAGTAAGTGTTTCTTCTCTCCCTTTTGTCCCTCTTCACTTCCATGACCGACCTTAAGGCATAGGGACACTCCCAGGTGTAGGGAAGGGACACACACAGAGAATCCAGCCAGTTGTCTATCCCCAATCCTCAACCTCAAGCACACTATTTATACATATATACACACACACAATCACAGTCTCTCGGCTGACTAAATCAGCACACACACACACAAAGGACACCAAGGCAAATAAAGTCAGTTGTTGAGTTCACTCTCCTTTCCCCACATGTCCTCCATGGACACGTGACTACGGTAAGCAGCCTCTGCAGCCCCCACAGCACTGTGCGGACCCGATAGATGCACAGCCATCCATCACTGTCCCCATCACCACTGGACCAAAGGGACGATCAGGACTTGAAAGTGTCCTCCACTGCATCCCAACACACGCACACATGCGCGCCATTGGTTCTTAGCGGCATGAGCCTCAGAGCAAATGACCTGCACCACCAGGGTGCATGAGTTTTCACCTTCAGATAAGAATTTTTTTCCATGGAAAGCCGTGTTCATTACAAACAAATTGATAGATAAATTTCAGGTCATTTTAACACTCATTAAACTTCTTTACAAAATACCCACCACCATCCATTAAACCCCCCCCCCACCCTGACTTCCATACCCCACCCTCTTCACATCTAGTAGCCTCATTTCCATTTTCAGTGTCCACTAGTTTATTTATTTATTTATTTATTTGGTGTCCCTGAGTAGGATGAACCATTAACCCACTAGTTTATTTTTTATTTTGTTTGGTCTGTGTATCCATTTAGTTTCCTTAAATTACAGGTGAATATAGGTGGAATCATCCACTATTTGTCTTTATCTTCCTTTTTTTTTAAGATTTATTTATTTATGCACATAAGAACTGAGGTGTAGGCCAGAAGTGTGAGGGCTGAAAGAATTCACCAGAGACAGAGTGGGGAGCAGAACAAGCGAATCTACTGAAGTACACTGCTAAGCGGAGCAGCAGATGAGACAGGAGAGGTCTGCTGCACCTTGTGGGACGCTCCCTGGCCAGGTATCGAACTCATGCTGTAGTGGCTGCTGATAGCTTCATAGTGCTGAGGCTTAACCTGTTGCCCTAGGGAGGCCCAGTCTTTATCTTTCTAATTTCACTTCACATAATTCCCCTTGAATTTCTCCTATTTTGTTGCATATGGAAATTTCCTCTTTCCTTTTTGTTGAATAGTATTCCATTGTGTAGACACATTGTCTTTATCCAGTCACCTATCACTGGGCACTTTGATTGTTTCCATATCTTTGCTATTGTAAATTATGCTCCAGTGAACACTGCAGTACATATAACTCTTCAAGTTGATGAGTTCTTCGGATAGATAACCAAGAGTAGGATTGCTGGATCATATGATAGTTCTGCTTTTAGTTTTTTAAGGAAGAGCCTTACCACTTTCCAAAATGGCTGCCAATTTACATCCTCATCAATAATGTATTAGGATTCCTCTTTCTTCACACCCTTGCCAACACTTGTTGTTACCAGCCTTTTTGATGTAAGCCATTCTCAAAGGTATGAGATATTTAATTGTGGTTTTGATTTGCATTTCCCTAATAAGTGAAGATGAGCATTTTTTTCATGGTTGTTGGCTATCTGTATAACCTCTTTGGAAAAGTGTATCAGATTTTCTCTTCATTTTTTAAATTGGGTTGCTTATTTTTCTGTTGTTAAATTGAATCAGTTTCTTTTTTTAAAGAATCTTTTAAAAAATTAATTCCATTAAAATCAGCATGCCTGGTTCATTTCAGTTCACTTACTGGCAAACCTGGGGGCTGGGACTGCTTCAGTTTCTATGACTTGTCTTTGTCTCTGATAACCAGAGTATAAAGCTACCTGCTGCATCAAACTTTGAACTTCACTTTATTCTTTCTTGATCTTGACAGATTTGGCATCCTTCCACCTGGCCGTGAGCAGAGGTTCTTGGTTTTGACAATTTTGCGAGGCATGGTTATGTGCATACAGGGCAGCTTGTGGTCAGCAAAGTGAGTAATGAGAAACAAGGATAGGGACGACTGGATCAATCCTTTCTATACCTTGCATATCAACCCCTTATTGCATGTGTGATATGCAAATATCTTCTCCTACTCAGTAGGCTCTATTTAATCTGCTGATGTTGTCTTTTGCTGTGCAAAAGCTTTTTAATATGATGTAATCCCAATTGTTTATTTTTGCTTTCATTTCCCTTGCCATTGGGGTCAAGTCTCCATAGCTATCTCTATAACTGAAGACATGGGATGCATCCCCTATCTTTTATTCTCTGTATTTTATGGCTTTGGGCCTTACATCCAAGCTTTTCTTTTTTATCTTATTTGTTTATCTTATTTGGGGTTTATTCAGTTGTTTGTCTATGTGGCTTTATGTCTTTTGCCAAATGTGGGAAGATTTTAGCCATTATTTCTAAGCATGCTCCTTCAGCTCTGCTTTCTCTGTGTTCTCCCTCTGAGATTCTGATGACACAAACATTGTATCTCATCCTGCTGTCCTGCAGTTTCCTAAAATCAGTTGATTTTTTTCTTTCTTCCACACCACAATTCTTTAGATCCCTTTGACCCTTTTTCTCTCCCCCTAACATCTAAGTCTTGAATCCATTTAAAAATTATTTTTGTTATGGAGTTAGAGAGTACCCAGGCTGTCCAGTTTTCCCAATACCATTTGTTGAAGAGATTTTTCTTTCTTCTTTGTATGATCATGGTTCCTTTGTCATACTTTAGGTATTAGTATATGTGTGGACTTCTTTCTGTGCTCTTGATTCTGTTCTATTGATCTGTGTATTTAATTTTAACCTAATACCATACTGTTTTAATTACTATTACTTTATAGTATAATTTAAATCAGGTACTATGATACCCCCATTTTCTTTTTTTCTAAAAATTTCTTTAGCTATTGGAGGTCTTTTGTGGTTCCATATAAGTTGTAATCTTTTTGTCCTATTTCCTTGAAAAACATCAGTAGGATTTTGAAAGGGACTGCACTGAACCTGTATATTGCTTTTGGGAGAATGGTGATTTTCACTATTTTACTTAGATATGATTTATTTGGACTTTGAGGCTTTTGCAAGAGGCAAATCTATGTCTCACTTGACAGGTAGTTGAACTCCAGTTCAGCTTCTGGGAAGGAAGCGGAAGAATAAGCAGTGTCCTTAACACATTCATCTCACAAATATCTGGTGATAATCTACTATGTGCTGGGCACAGGGACTTGGACAGAACAAGATGCAATCACTGCCCTCAAGGCTTATGGACTAATGAAGGACACAGTCTAAGAAGCAGGCAATTACAAATGCCACGTGATATGTGCTAATACAGGAAGGAAGTATAGGCATTTTCAAATCACATAAAAAGGTCACAAAATACAGATTCAGAGGGTCAGTAAATACTTCTGGGAAGAAGTAAAATCTGGACTGAACTTAAAGGATGAGAACATTAGCCAAGTGCAGGAGGTAGGGAACGTTCCAGATAGAGAAAATAGGACAATACTGAAAAAAGGTCCTGGGATGGGAAAGCACAGTGTATGGAGTTAAGCATCTCACAATGGAGCAAAGGGTTGGGAAATAGTTATGATCACTTTTGACTTTTTGTGCCCAACACCTAGCCCAAAATTTTTCATTTAATAATTATTTACAGAGCTCCTACCATTTGTAAAGACTCTTTGCTGGTGTGGTGTGTATGTGTGTGTGTGTAAATCTGCACACCACATCTGAGCCTGCATTGATCTTCCATTTCTTGCCACATCTACTTTCTTAAGACTGATGATCCAAGGTGAGTGTCCTAGCTAGCTAGCAGGCCTGGTGTGCGTCTTGGCTGTCACGTGTCCTAGTTATCAACATGCTTTGAATTCCATCTGCTCTGATGAGAAAGTTCCAGCCATAGGAGGGGCTTGTATTAACCCTTCAGCCTGCAGGGGCAGTGGGTCAGACACGAAGCAACACAGCAAGGCGACACTGTTCCGTTCTGAGTTTGTGAGGTCTGGAGACATCTCCTTGCTCCCATCAGTGCAGAGAAAGGTAGCAAAGATGATATTTACTTTTCAGCTGGGGGCTAGACACCAGTATTCTGACCAGAGATAAGAAAATGATTTGGCTTATTCTTTTAAAGCTTTGGAGCCCTTTGACAGCATGTAGCAGGAGGCTGGGGTGGGTGGTACTAGAACACCCAGCCTCAACTTGCCTGTTTTCTGATGTCCATGTGGTGGCTTCTGGACATGAAGTCCCAGATCAGGCACGATGTTTACCCCATCCCCAACCTGAGGCTCTGAGTTACCTGAAACACCTGCCTTGACATTTTTATAAAACACCAACCTCACCCTCTTTAAAAACAATTATTACGTGGGCCTCCCTGGTGGCGCAGCAGTTGAGCACTGCGCTGTGGAGCTGTCGGCAGCGAGCGATGCGAATTCAACGCCTGGCTGGGGAGAATCCCACATGGCGCGGCAGACCTCTCCTGCCTCGCCCGCTGCTCCCCTCAGCAGTGTGTTTCTGATCTGCCTGTTCTGCTCCCCACTCTGTCTCTGGTGGACCCTCTCGCTGCCCCACGCCTCTGGCCTGTACCCCAGCTTGTATGTATAAATAAATAAATCTTTAAAAAACAAAACAAAACAATTATTACGAGCAAATGAATCAGGATAGAAACTGTCCCCCAGGAGATACTGCTTCTGACAAACCACCGAAGGCTGAGAGTTGGCTGCTCTCCCCTTGACCTGCGTGTGACCAGGGTAAGACCTATGACCGTTCCCGCTTTGGGGAAAGACTCAGTCACTCTGGTCCTCCCTCCCTGCCTAACCCAGGTTTGCTGATCTCATAGGTGCTGGGTGGAGGCTTAAGAGGTAGGACCTTTCACCTCCTTCCTGCCCACTCAGTTCCCTGCTGGTGCCCCCAGAGGGTGGGCAGATTCCTGTTGCACACACCCTGGCTCTTCTACTGGGGGGGAGAATGGGGCTGGGCTCTGCCACCAGGAGGGGGGGTTTAAGATTTTGGCCCAGGGCCTCCCTGGTGGCACAAGCGGCTAAGTCTCAGCACTATCAAGCTATGCCAGCCACTGCAGCATGAGTTAGATCCCCCGCCAGGAAGCTGACCCACAGGGTGCAGCAGACCTCTGCTGTCTCACCCTGCTGCTCCCCTCAGCAGTGTATTTCAGTAGATCTGCCTGTTCTGCTCCCCACTCTGTCTCTGGTGAATCCTCTCATCCCTCTGCACCTCTGGCCTACACCCCAGCTCTTGTATGCATAAATAAATAAACCTTAAAAAAAATAATTCTGGCCCAGGCTTTGGGAGGATCCCGTGGGTTGCTGGGCAGTCACCCAAAGGAGGCAGAACAGCGGCTAGAGTAAGTACTGGGAAGAACTATGGCCTCTGGACACCCCTCTCCACCGAGGAGAGTCTAAGGCACTCTCAGATCCCTCTGCTAAGCCCTGAGATGAGGAGTGGCTTCGGAGGTGGCGGCCAGCAGTGGGCGGCCCTCCCTCCATTCAGTTCAGGGTAAAGGTGAGGACAGGCCCCTTCCAGCTAGGGGCGGGGCCCGACGCCATTTCCGGCTGAGTCAGCCTCCCGCCCGTCTGCTGTCACCACGGGGTAGCAGCAAGCCCTGGCGGAAAGGGAACGCAGAGCATACCTGCGACTGCTGCGAAACTGGGAGCTGGTCCGCCCCCCACCTTCCCCCGTTGGGGGTTATCGACACCGGTGCTGTGCAGTCCAAGAAGGCATCTTGACCCCTGCAGGTCGGGTGGGGTGCGTCCTGGTTTAGGTTTCCCTTCCCTCTTGGACAAACTTAGCATCGTCCAGGCACTGGCATTAAAGAAGATAGTTCTTCCACTCCACTGTCCCCTGTAAACCAGTTGCTGCTGCTAGGAGTGATGTAGATTTTGAGAGTCGTCAGAGACTGGGGTTCTTGGGTTCACTCTGGGAAAGGTTTCACCAGAGCTCCCCTTTCAGCAGCAGGCAGCGAATTTCTCCAAGGCACAGAGTCGTTCAGTATGTTTGAAGAACAAGTTTAATGAAGAAGGAGACAGAAGAGCAGAGAGCACTCGCATAGGCACGAGTGGGCAGGAAGAGCTGCCTTGAAAGGGACAGGTTTGCTAAGAGGCCTGCGTGGTTGCAGGCGGGCAGCCTTGAGGAGAGCTGCCCTGCTGAGGGACAGAGAGTTGGTGGAAAGAAGCACCTGCATAGTCACAGGTGGGCAGACAGGAGTGAGGCTGCTGCTGCTGTCCTGAGCCAGTGCAGGCATGGCACTTATGTAGTTTTCTCTTAGGGAGGGTCTCACACCCTCCAGGAGTGGCTTATCTGTTGTTAATCAGGATTAGGAAGGGGTCAGAGGTCGTCTTGACACCCCTTACACATCCTATAGCCTCTTATACCCGTTTTGAGGTGATCATGTTGATCCCTCCCACCCCCACCGCCTGTGTGGGTCTACTCTTGTGATCCTCTCTCCTTCATCAAGAGGGAGGATGAGAGCCTCCCTGGTGGTGCAGCGGTTCGCTACGCTGTGGAGCTGTGGGCAGCAGCTACGAGAGTTCAACACCTGGCCAGGGAGATTCCCGCATGGCGCAGCAGACCTCTCCTGCTTGCCTGCTGCTCCCCTCAGCAGTGTATTTCCGTCGATCTGCCTGTTCTGCTCCCCACTCTGTCCCTGATGAACCCTCTCGCCACCCCACGCCTCTGGCCTGTACCCCAGCTTGTTTACATAAATAAATAAATCTTTAAAAAAAGAAAAAAGAGGGAGGATGAACCCCACTGATGGCCCCTTCCACTCTCAAGCACAGGGGAAGGAGGTATATACAAGGCTTAACTATGAGAGGCAACAATTAAAGGCCTGGATGCTAGCATCCTAATGAGGCTTATTTCCGGGGTTTGTGCATTTTTAGAACTGTTAGCCTCGGTAAGTTCCCATTGTTTCCCAAAGGCCGAGTTTTTCATCTGTGAAATGTATAGTAATCATTTTTGCACCAGTTTCTTGGGATTCGAGTGAAGATCAAAGGAGAGAAAACGTGGCGTGCACTTTGAATGATGCCTGACACACAATAGGAACTCATTCCTGGCTGTAAAAAATGTCTTTCACCGAACAATGCTTTGCCCCCAAAGAGTGGGCATTTCACACAAAAAGGAAGATTATCCAACCAGGTGTGCATGTTTAATCTTCTCCCTGCCCCCCCCAATCATACTCACTAGGAGTCAGCATGCATCCCATCAACCACTTCTGCTTCCTTCCAGAATAAAACAGTCATAATTAAAGGTCAACTAGGAGCCATGATGCAAAGAGCACTTCTGAAGATGCCTAAAGCATAGTTTAGTCAATCCTCCCATCTGTACACTTCCTCCTCTCTCTGCTCCCCCCCCCCCAAGTTTCCATCCCAGTCCCGAATCACAGGTCAGGGGGAAACATGGATGACTGTCTGTTAGTTTCATATAATCAAAGTCTGTTGGGTTTTTTTGTTTATTTTTTATCATATCAATCCTTCCCTTCCACTTTGTCCTTGTTACCTTTGTGCAAACTAGAGTCACATCCTGGAATCTCAGCTGAGCCTGAAAAGATGAGTAAGAGTTCACCAGATAAGGAAAGAATAGATCACTCAGGTGTTGAGAAGACCACAGGCAAGCTCAAAGGCTTCGCAAAGCATGTTCTGTGTAGAAATATACAGCGTGTAGGAGGAAGCCAGGTGCCAACAATGCAATATGGATTACAGTTTAGCACACCAACTCATGGGCTACCCTGCCTGGGTGTGAACTCCAGCTCCATCACTTTTCAGCAAGTGGTTTTCCCTGTCTCAATTCCTTGTCTTTAATCATAGGCTCTTTATTAGGTCACCTCCTGTGGTTGTTGGAGGGTTAAATAAATTGCTATGTGGAAAACACTAAGAATTAGTCAGTATTCCATAAATGTTAGATGTTATTGTTAGGGTTCAGATGATGGGGTCCCTCTGAAGAAGAATTCAGCAGATGTTCCCATTCATCAGCACACAGCAAGTTTATTGAGGAAAGGAAAAAAAGGAGAGAGTATGCCTGCTTAGACACAGGAGGGCAGTCTTAAAAGACAATTGCATTTTGAAAGAGCAAGGGGTGTTCTTTTCTAATGTTATTTGATGGAATTATTGTGGACATTATCACCTTGGAATTAGGTTGAGTTGGCCTTCTAAGTTTGATAATCCTCTCTGCCCCCACCTCTGGCTGATAATCTTTTCTGATCCCACCTCAGATTCCTGGAAACTTCCCTAGCCTGTTTAGTTTAAGATTTATTAATCAGGGCCTCCCTGGTGGCACAGCCGTTAAGCACTGCGCTGTGGACCTGTCGGTGGTGGCGACACGAGTTCGACGGCCAGCTGGGGAGAATCCCACATGGCACAGCAGACCTCTCCTGCCTTGCCAGCTGCTCCCCTCGGCAATGTATTTCCGTCAATCTGCCTGTTCTGCTCTCTGTCTCTGGTGAATCCTCTCGCCGCCCCACGCCTCTGGCCTGTACCCCAGCTTGTATGCATAAATAAATAAATCTTAAAAAAAAAGATTTATTAATCATCCCTACCCCCATCTCTGGTGTTTGCCCTTGTGAGACATTCCATCCTAAATTTTTCTACTCTAAGATTCCATCCATGCTTGAAATAGTCTTTTCTCATCCCACTCTCTTTTTTCAAGATTTTTATAGTCAGATAAAATTCTTCCCTCAGAGTCCCACTCTGGAGAAGTAGGTGACTGATTGAAGGATTTCAGAAGATCAGTCTAGCCTCTAATCTCTCCCCTGCTGACTAGAAATATTTAGCACCAACTTCATGCCTTCAAACCCCTCATAAGGATGGTGTACTTTGGCTGGGTCAAGGTTCTAACTTACCCAAGAGGCCACCAATTTTGGATATCTAACAACAGTAGGAATTTCATCATCTGCTTAATTAATTCATCTTCTGGAGCAAATGGACCCTAACACTTTCAGTGAGGCTGCATTCTGGACATTTCATATTTGGGGCTTCCCCCCACCCCCACCCCAGGAAGTTCTATTTCAGGCAACACTAGAACTCAACAAAGGGGTGGGGTGTCTTCTCATTACAAAACACCTAAACCAAACAATATTCTTTTAAATGCATGAACAGCACATGAAGGAAAAAAGAAAGGGAAAATTTAAACCTAGAAGGCAAAAAACAAAGAGAAGCCTGAAAACCAGAGTTGCTACAATCCTACCCTGAGACTGTGGCTGCCCTGAGGGTGTGGCTAACCTTGAGGAACAAAACCTGGTTGGAGCTGAGGCCCTCCAGGCTCTGCTATCTAGGAAGAGGGGGACCAGGAGAAATCCAGCGTGGGGTCAGAGAAATATGTCCTTCTCTACCTGCCTTCTAGACTTGGAAAAACCATTTCTGAGAACTTGCTATACTGGACTTCAGATGAAATTGAGAGTAGAAGGTGTGCTATGTGTGGTCTGGCAAGACACAAGAGGAAACATTAGCTTTTAGGAAGGTTGGGGGAAGGCACAGGAACTCTGTCTTCTCCAAGGAAAAGAGATAAGGGGATTAAGGAAGGGTCTTCCTGGAATAGATCCTTAAAACAGTCGATGCAAGCAGCAAAAGCAGCCACTACCCAGCCTTCAGAGTCCCTTCCTGAAATCAAACTTTTGCCCAAAAAACCCACCACATTTTGGGGAGGCAGATTTTTGCTTTACTGGACAGATGTCACTCCTGGAACTTAGTATTTAATTTTGCAAGAGGGCACTGTGGACCACATGAGGTGGGCCTCAGGTAAGTGAGAAGGGAGAGTTCGTCAGCAAATACAAAGTACTAAGCAGCAGAACTGGGTTAAACTTTTTTTCAGACAAGCAAGAGGGTAGAAGATGGGTTGCTTTGTAGCTTGACAGGATGATCAGAGTCCCAAGATGGGGAAAACTGTCAGGAGCAGACGCTGGTGAGCTTCCTGTCCAGAGCAGGAATGTGCTTTACAGGAAGGGGTTGGTGGGCGAGCCCACCCTCTGAGGAGGAAATCCAACAGACCTGGGAGGGGCCTATGAGAGGGGCGGGGTCTCCACGGCTTCCTTCCGCAGTCTCCCTGGCGAACCAGCCTGAGAAGCAGAGAAGAACCAGCCTGAGAAGCAGAGAAGAATCAGCCTGAGAAGCGCGCGCGCGCACACACACACACAATACACACAACACACACACGCGCCTACTCTGATATATGAACACGTGCTCAGATGTACCCACTTCTGCCCCAGGGCACATACCTACCCAGTCCTACCCAATGTACACACTCAGAACCTCCTGTGCTCTTCCACTATGTACCAGCTCATTCTTCGGGGACTTCTTCAGCAAACCTGCTGGTTACTTTGCTGTGAAAGGAAATGCTCCACTTCCTTCTCTTCCCCCTTTTCCTGACATCTCCCAGTTCTTCAGAGAGAAGAGAAGCAGGGACCAACTATGAGTTGATTCCAAAAGCCTGGAGATCGAAGTCTGCACGGACCCTATAAAAGCACTGAGGTATAGGAGCCAACCAGCTGGAGGGACAACTAGGGCACAGGGGCTCTGTCAGTTTGCCTGGCGGTGAGGACCCTGAGCTGGAGAGGCTAGAGGTTTGCCCAGTGCTCTGAGCTTGGTGATGTGGGCGGAATGGACAGAAAGATGCAAGTTCAGTCTGGCCAAAGGGTTTAGTGAGCTCCAGGGCCTTCGCTGACCTTCAGGGCTTTGAGAAGCAAGATCAGCAGGTCACACTGAGTTATCTGGTGTGTACAGGCACTGACTAAGGAGATAATACATTTTTTAATCTTAAGGTTATTTTTAAAAAAGATTTATTTATTTATAAATACAAAAGCCAGGGTGTAGGCCAGAGGTGTGGGGGTGACCAGATTCACCAGAGACAAACTGGGGAGCAGAACAGGCAGTCTACTGAAATACATTGCTGAGGGGAGCAGAGGGCGAGGCAGGAGAGGTCTGCTGTGCCATGTGGGAATCTCCCTGGCCAGGGATTGAACTTGGGCTGCAGTGGCTCTGGCCAGCTTCATAGTGCTGAGATTTAACCCATTGCACCACCAGGGAGGCCCTTAATCTTAAAATCATCCTAACAAAAACAATAGAAAAAAAAAAAGACAAAGAAAAAAGAACTGAAAATAATTCATTCTCTCAAAGTAATTATAATCTAGTAGTGGAGATACATATGGAAAATGTTTGTAATAACCTTAAGGAACAGTACAAGAGTTTCTCTAGACAAACCATGTTTATCAGGTGACAAATATGAACACTGTAGCAAGGAAACCAGGAAGGGATACTTCAATAAGCAAAAGAATCAGGGCTGGAGAATTGGGGAGGTCTCCGGGGCCAAAAGAGAGAGCTGGGAAACTGAGACAACAGAGTTTAGGTGTCTCTCGGGTTCTGTCAGGCTAGAGGTCAATGGGAAAAGGGTTCAGGAGGGTCTGGACACCACTGTTGAGGGGACGGAGGACTCGCACTGGACACCTTTCCATTATATCTTCTACGCACAATCAGAGCAGGAGGGGTCACTTGGGAAGAGGAGAAAAGGGTGGAGGTTCCCGCTAAGACTGATTGTCATCTTGCCTTCCTCACTCCCTTTCCGGACGGACGACAGCTTCTGCCCTTCTTGGCTGGGATGAGATGCAGCAGGACAGCCCCCTGCCCTCCATTAGCCAACTTGGAGCAGAGCCGAGGAGCTTGTCGGCTGGCAACAGAAGTGTCTGGGCTTCTGTGTCTGGGGGAATGGTGCTTGCCAGCCAGGAAGAAGGAGAATGTGCCCATATGTCTACACGTATTGTGAATATAGGCACGTGTGCAGAGCCACACACCTGAGATGGGAAAGTTGGGGTTGTAATTGCGAATAAAAACAGCACAGAAATCAGGAGAACCCCATTCCCTCCAACCCCTCTTCCCAACCTCCACTGCCAGCATGACACCTGCTGCCTCCCTTAGCTCCCACAGCCACTTGCCAAACAGCCCAAAGTTCACCCAAGCCTCAGTTGACCTACTCATCCACCGTGATCACTAAGACGGGAGGAAGGAAGGCTTCCCCTAGGTCTTAACACTGAGTGACTTATGATTCCATGAAGGATGAGAGCACACATGGGTTTATTCTATTTTTTCTTAAGATTTATTTATTTGTGCATACAAGAGCTGGGATATAGGCCAGAAGTGTCTGGGGAGAGAGGATTCATCAGAGACAGAGTGGGGAGCAAGAACAGGAGGATCTACTGAAATACACCACTGAGGGGAGCAGCGGGGGGCGGCAGGAGTGCTGAGACTTAACCCCTTGCGCCACCAGGGAGGCCCCATGGATTTATTCTAAATTGTTGGAGATGTAATTTGGCACACAGCATAGAAAAACTCTCTTAAATACATGTTTTAGTGAATTTCACTTGTGTTTATTACCTACAAAGATGGCCTCAGCCTTTACTGAGATAAGGAAACAAGGTTTCTTTATTCCAAATATTTCTTGAACTCATTGATTTTTGTCCTTTTAATAGTTGCTTATAGAAGAAAATTGGAAATCATAGGAAACTATAAAATTGAATCCATGAACTACCAACCACCCTCTTTAGAACTTTCACAGAGCCCAGACACGCCCACTGTAGGATGCCTCCATCACGTTATTTAACTACATTCACATTAAAAGTTGTGAAGTGGCGTTGAAATTGGCGAGCTGACATAATAACATATTTTGGAGACCTTTGGTTAAACATTTATTCATTTAAATTTTGCCTTTAAAAGTGTTTTGAGGGGCCTCCCTGGTGGCACAGCGGTTGAGCGCTGCACTGTGGAGCTGTCGGCAGTGAGTTCGATGCCCAGCCGGGGACAATCCCACATGGTGCGGCAGACCTCTCCTGCCTCGCCCGCTGCTCCCCTCAGCAGTGTGTTTCTGATCTGCCTGCTCTGCTCCCCACTCTGTCTCTGGTGAACCCTCTTGCCGCCCCACGTCTCTGGCCTGTACCCCAGCTTGCATGCATAAATAAATAAATCTTTAAAAAAAATAAAAGTGTTTTGAAGTCATTATATTTTGTTTTTCACATCTTAAATATTTTTGGGACATCTTGAAAAGTCTATAGACCCCAGACACGGTGCCTGTTGTGACTAAAGAAAAAAGGTGCCCCACCAAGTGAAAAAAATGTTAATATTAATGTCGATATTCAAGAGTACATCCTGTCAGTCTCTCTCACTCTATTTGCCATGGCTAACTTCAACAGCCCACATAGTTTTGAATATAGCTTTTTCTATTCTGCATTGTTCATTCAGAAATGGAGCTCGGGGGCGGAAGTCTATTGTGTCTTTGAGATCCTCCCCCTCACCATGCGACAGGTTCTAGAACCACACAGCTATGAGGTGGGAAGGCTTGGAGACAGCTCATCCTGCAGTCTTGAGGTTCATGGGCGAGGACAATGGGCCTAAAGAAGTAACTTGACCCAGGTGGGTGGTTACTTAGTGCCAGAACCAGATTCAGCATTGAGGCGTCTGACCCAAGTAGGGGTAAGGAAACTATTGTTTACCTGCTCTCTGCTAATCTTTCACAGCTGGCCTCACCTGCCATAGGCACCTTCTCCTGGTGCTCTGCTCTGCTCTAGCCCTTCCCTCCACTCCCACCTCCCACCTCCCACAGCCACTGCTCTTCACCCAGTTTCCCCATCCAAACTGACTTGGCTGACTTCCCTTCATTGCATATCTTCATTGCATGTCCCAATGTTGCATAAGCAATTAATTTTTTAAAAAATGTTAGTAAATATTCATGGGAGAAAATCTGGGGGAGAAAAAACAAGAGAAAGCAGCTCATAATTGTATCACCCAGAGATGATCATTGTTAAATGCTATTGAACAACAATTGAAAATAAATAGAGGCAATGATTGAGCAGCTGTTCTTTTGCTTTAAAAAATAGGAAACATTTCAGGTATAAAAAAAATTATTCATTTGCTCAAAAAAATTTTTTTTAAAGATTTATTTTTTATTTATACATACAAGCTGGGGCATAGGCCAGAGGCGTGGGGTGGCGAGAGGGTTCACCAGAGACAGAGTGGGGAGCAGAACAGGCAGATCAGAAATACACTGCTGAGGGGAGCAGTGGGTGAGGCAGGAGAGGTCTGCCGCGCCATATGGGATTCTCCCCGGCCGGGCGTCGAACTTGTGTCACCTCTGCCGACAGCTCCACAGGGCAGCGCTTAACCGCTGCGCCACCGGGGAGGCCCACAAAAAAATTTTTTTGATGCCAGGCACTGCTATGAATCTAGGTAGAGAGTAAATGACACAATTGTCCAAGCCATTGTCCTAAAAATGCTTAACAAATAAATATAAAACATATAAAAATATAGCATAGGTTTGATGGGGTTGAGTACTAAGAAGAAAAAGTGAAGGAGAGTAAGGGGGTAGAGGGGGCAGGTATTGTTTTATATAGGGTGATTAGGAAGTCCCCTATGAGAAATGACATTTGATTGGGATGCAGAAGGAAGTGAGAGAGTGAGCCATTCGTTCACACATCTATTCATTCAACAAATATTTACTGACTGTGTCTCAGACACTGAGGACAGAGCAGAGAATAAAATAAACATTTCACTCTGGGTCACGGTCTGGACTTCGCTGGAGACACCAACAGCACAAAGACTGAGTTGTTCAGGAAGAGAAGGATGAGGAAGAGCTGCCCTTAACATTTTAATAAAGACTTCAAATGTCTAAAAATTAATATCTACCTTCCTCTCAAATAAAAAGACCAATTGAACTTTCTGTGCTCACCACTCTCAAATTAAATGTTTAGTGCATTTTGTTATTTTTACTTTGCCAAAACAATCATTATTATTAAAAATAGTTTTGAGAAGTCATACTTTGTTTAGATTTAGCTCTGTGCTTCTAAATGGGTAACTTCTCTTGCATCTCATTATTTCCTTTTAGATTTAGTTTCTTCTTAGGCATATGCTTCAACTTAGTAAGGGCCCATAGAGGCTAGCTCTGTTTCTGCATGTCATCTGCTTTAATTCGTCCTCCTTTTTAAAGAATACTGGCTTTATTCACATATGTCACATACCAAATTTCATCCTTTCAAAGTGCACAGTTCAATGGTTTAAAGTATATTTGCTGAGTTGTGCAACCATTACCACTGTCTAATTTTAGAACATTTTCATCATCCCCAAAGAAACCCAGGACCCATTAGCTGTCACTCCCCACACCCTTCTCGCTCCAGCCCCTGGCAACCACTAACCTACTTTCTGCCTCTATGGATTTGCCTTCTGGACATTTCACATAAATGGAATCATACCATTTGTGTCCTTTTGTGTCTGACTTCTTTCACATAGCATGTTTTTAAGGTTCATATGTATGTAACATGTGTTAGTATGCCATTCTTTTTTTTTTTTAAGATTTATTTATTATGCATACAAGACCTGGGGTGTAGACCAGAGGTTTGTGGGGGGTGGGGTGAGCGGATTCACCAGAGACAGAGTAGGGAGCAGAACAGACGGACTGACTGGAATACACTGCTGAGGGGAACAGCGTGGAGACAGGAGAGAGAGGTCAGCTGTGCCCTGGCTGGGGATCAAACTCATGCTGCAGTAGCTGCTGATAGCTTCATAGAGCTGCGACTTTAACCCCTTGGGGTTTTAGCCTTAAAATTTACTTCCCCCATTAGCCTTCCTGGACCTCTGACCTCATCCCTGGAGTAAGTCTGGTTGGCATTTAGAATTTACTGCCCTTATCTTTGGAGTATATTTTGGTTAGCACCTAGAATTTACTGCCCTTATCTCTGTCTCCAAAGCCCCTACCTGCACTGCCCCTGAAGCTCCTAATTAACCTTAAATTGCCCTGAGACTCAAAGATACTGTATGTTAGTATGGTGCTCCTGTTTGGAATCACTTCTCTTAAGGGACCTTTATATTTAAGGAAAGCTTACTATGTGGTGTTAAGTGCTCGGATGGAATAAAACACAATCACAACAGCTACTCCTTTCATTGATGTTTGCAGGCTTTTGAGGGGAAGCTGACATTAACACAACCCAGGGAGAAATAACAAGGAGGGAGATAAAGAGCATACCTCTGGAGTCTGTTGCCAGGGTCTGATGGTAGGCAAATGGTTCCCAGAGGAAACATGCCTGAATTGAGTTATAAAGGATGAATAAAAGACAAGTGAATGGAAGTCTCTTTTTCTATTGTGGAAAAGTGTGGTTAGCAAACAAAGAAGGGAGGACATGATGCCTATCTCACAACATTGTTATGAGAATTAAGTTAAATAATATGGGCCTCCCTGGTGGCCCAATGGGTTAATCACAGCACTATGAAGCTATCCAGAGCCACTGCAGCTATCCACAGCCACTGCAGCACGAGTTCCATACTCGGCCAGGGAGATTCCCACATGGTGCAGCAGACCTCTCCTGTCTCACCCGCTGCTCCCCTCAGCAGTGTATTTCAGTCAATCCGCCTGTTCTGCTCCCTGCTCTATCTCTGGTGAATCCTCTCACCACCCCACACCTCTGGCCTAGGCCCCAGCTTGTATGCATAAATAAATAATTTTTTAAAAAAGAAGTTAAATAATATATGCAATGCATCCAGCACAGTGCTTGGCACATGTCAGTTACTTGGTGAATGTTTATTTCACTCTTCCATCCATTCATTGTGAATATTAAAGTTCCAAATCCCCAAGCAAAGCACTGATACCTAGTTATTTTCTTTCTTTACACTTCTATACCATACAGTTCTCTTTCCCCCCATTTCTGGAGTCCCAAGCACTACCATGCATTTATCATAAGCCTCCTTTAAGGGCTAATTAGATTAATAGCTCATCTATTTTGACCTTCAAATTCTAAGCATTTTACATTCACTATTTAACTTAATCTTCATAAAAATCTTAGTAAGGAAAAACTATTATTACCTCCATTGTATAAAAGAAGAAGCTGAGGCAAAAAGAATCAGAACAATAGCTAACAAATTGCAGGATAGGATTCAAACTCAAGTTTGACTAATTCCTAACCACTACCCCTATAGTGCGTCTGGTTGCCTCTGGTTAACTTTTGCAGGTTTTGTTTACTAAACCGAGTGACAAGCTAATTTATGCTGAGAACCTGATTTTAGACATTTTTGGTAAAACAATAGTTATAATTTATTCAGCATCTACTATGTGATACCTACTTGCATTATTTCTTTTCTTTTTCTTTAAAGATTTATTTTTATTTATTTATGCATACAAGAACAGTGGTGTAGGCCAGAGGTGAGGGTGGGGTGGGTGAGAGAATTCATCAGAGACAGAGTGGGGAGCAGAACAGGCAGATTGACTGAAATACACTGCTGAGGGGAGGAGGTGACAGGAGAGGTCTGCGGAGCCCTGTGGGTTAGCCAGGCCAGGGAATCTAACTCTTGCTGCAGTGGCTGGTAATAGCTTGGTAGCACTGAGTTTAACCCCTACACTACCAGGGAGGCCCTACTTGCATTATTTCTAATCCTCATAACAAATTTATATTTTATGTATTATTTTCCCATTTTACAGATTAGAAAACTAAAAGGGGTTAATTAACTTGGCAAGGGAGTAGAGACGGGACATGAATCTTGATATCGGTAGGCCTAGCACTTACTGAGATGATGGTCAATAACATTTGTGTTTGATCAATGGGAATGCACAGGGCTCTATCACCCAAACCCTGGAGGTCTCCCTCTGGCATGACATTAGACAATGGCAGTGCATATGGGGGAGAGACAATTGTTGGAGCATTATCTATCTCTTCCTTCCAACTGTGTGAAAATAAAAACTTAGAGTTCATGATAAGCAGAGTCAAAAAGATTATTGTGAAATCTCTGTGTTCACTCACTGAACATAGGCTACTACAGCAAAGTCCCTCTGGGGAATTTTGTAGCGGATAGACAGATAATGTGAATGCAAAGGGGACGTAGTCTATGTGCCAGGCACTGTTGTCAATGCTTAACATTGATTAACTTATATAATTTCCAAGTAAGGACTGTCATTATCCCATGTAACAGTTAAGGAAAAGAAAGTACAGAAAGATTAAAGGATTCATCAGGACTCCAACAGGTAAGTAGGGGCGTTTGGGACACCTGGCAGTGTGATTGCAGATACTGAGTCTCCAAATAACCGTCAGTCAAGCACAAAAACCGGTGAAACATTAGTATAATGAAGGACCAAAACTTCCTGGGTAGAAAAGTTAGTTTCAAAGTGCCTGCTGCCTGCCTGCCTGCTAGCACGTCTCCATCCCCAACTTTCTCCCTTCCCGGCCTGTGACCCCACAGCAGAAGCCAGAAAGCAGGGGAAAGGTCGAGGCTGGATTAGGCTCCTCCCTTCCCGCGGGGTCAGTCCCTTTTCTGCAGAGCCCTCAGAGCCGTGGGAACTTCCGGGTCCACGCCCATCCCGCCCCCGCGCATGACCCGGGCGCGCTGAACTGCAGTTCTGGAGCTCAGTGGACCTGCCCAGGGTTACCCGGCGCCGACTTTTGCCCTACTGCCCACCTCCTTCGTGGGAGGACACAAGTGAAGCCACCACGGCTGTCCCTTCCACGGTGCGGGGTTTGCGGGGTTCCCCCGAGTGTCCCAGGAGTCTTTTCCAAGATCCGCCATTGGGTGCTGTTAGGTCAGACGGTCTGCACTTCTTTGGTGGAGGGGTACGAGGTGCTTAGAAAGGCTTCCCAGCCCCCAGTCTGGGCATAAGATTGGATAGTGACCTTCCCGCTCTTCGGTTCAATCTGAAAGCATCCTTATATTTTGGGTGAGGAAACGGGATCAGTGAGTGCAGTGCCTCATCCTGTACAGCTAGGCGCAGACCCGAGGCCAGGTCTTTTTTCTTTGGGGGGGGGTCGTCTCTTTATTCTTTGGGGGGGGGAGCTTAGTATGTTGACTACAACTTTTTGGGGGACCATATTTGATTTCTCTCCTCAGGTGTGGTCACAGTAGTTCTCCCACCACCAGAGCGCCCATAGTCCATCACCATATTCCCTTGGGCTCCTGCCCATGTTTTCAACCCTCCATCTCCTCCCTTTCCCCCTCCATTTCGTATTTTCTTAAACGACGTGACAAACTCTCATAGAAAACAGAATTTAGCACCATGTAAAAGGGGCGCACCATGTTCAGATATCGATGGCAAATGAAAAGCCGGGACTTGGGGACCTCTCTGGTGGCGCAGCGGTTGAGGTTTGGCGCTGCGCTATGGAGCTGTCGGCAGCAGCAATGCGAGTTCGACGCCCGGCCAGGGAGAATCCCACATGGTGTGGCAGACCTCTCCTGCCTCACCCTCTGCTCTCCTCAGCAGTGTATTTCCCGCGATCTGCCTGTTCTACTCCCCACTCTGTCTCTGGTGAACCCTCTCGCCGCCCCACACCTCTGGCCTGTACCCCAGCTGTATGCAAAAATAAATAAATCTTTAAAAAAAAAAAAAAAGCCGGGACTTGGAATGGAGGGGTGGTGTCTGGGATCTCGGTACCTTTAAGAAATGAGGCAAAGTCGCCTTTTTACTCCCCGGAATGGAAAGGGATGGTGGACTGAAGCTCTCTGACAATGGGATTTGTTGGCCTATCTGATGAAGCCATTCTCCGCTGCCCGGACTTCATCCGATCGGAGGGTTCAGATGGGGCACCTGGGGGATGTATGGGGCCCCTCCAGTCACCACCGCCGTGGAACGGGAGGAAATGTGCCTTCTGCTGCCTTCTAAAGTTTCCTACGGCAGGAAGGGGCAGTGGAAGTTAACCACACGCCTATTCCCGCTGCCTGACCTCAGTGACTCACGGCCGCAAGGTGTGTTTTGAAATACTGTAGCTGTGACGCGGGTTCGCTCAGCCCCGACCCAGGGCCGCCCTCGCCTGGGGGCGGGGCCGGCAGTGCGTCGGGGGACGAGGACGTGCGGGCTCGAGCGCGCGTGCGCAGGCCGCGGGGCGGGGCGCGGCTATAAGTGGGCGGTGTGGGAGGCACGTTGTGCCAAAGCCGCTCGAGTGGGAATCTCGCGCCGCTCGTGCGCCCGCTCTCCGCCCGACTCCTGCTCGACGCGCAGTTACTGCCAGCGGGCCACCCCCAGCCCTTCCTCCTGGAGGTAAGCGACTCTGGCCTTCCCGCCCCTCGTCCTTCAGCCCCAACCCCACCTTCCAGGCTGCGCGACGGGTTCCCGGCCTGAGACGGCGCCTCGGGGGGCTCCCCTCCTCCTCGCTCCGTCGGTGTCTGGGCCCCTGGTTAGCCGCCCCAGCCCTGCTTTGTCCAGTGGTGGCTCTGCCTAGGCTCTCTGCCGTGCTCTCTGATTTAGGCGTCCCTACCATGCCCTCCCAGAGCACCCTGCTGTCTTCCCATCACAGCGCCTGGCCTGTGTGTGTGGTAACAGCGTGTTTTTTTCTTGTCTGTCTCCCTGGACTGTAAATCCCTTGGCAGGCTTCACAGCCTCGCGCGGCCCTAGTACTTTGTAGGGTGCCCAGCACGTCGTGGCTATTCAGAGTGTATTTGTTAAATGAGTGAACTTGGTAGACTCGCTCCTCTCAATTATTTTGACTTTGAAAAACTTGGTGACTAATTTGAATCCGTGAACGCCACAAAAGGACTCGATCTTTAATTCAGGAAGGTTGCCAGTCTCCAGGCTGTGGCGCAGGAGCTTGCATCACAGGAGTAAATTTTTACTTTGAGAGAAAAAAATTTTAAGGCTCATTCAGACAAGACTGCCTCCCCAGCCGTGGCGTTTACAGTCTACAGACGCTTGATTCTGCTGTGAAAGAACAGCCACTGGGCCCTGTCTCCCTGGCTGGCTGAATCTCTCCCTTGGTTCCATGGGAGAAGGACAGGGGGTGAAGGCCAGATGCATACAAATCCCAGGACAGTACATTAACCTCCAGCCTCTCTTTCCCCAGGATCCAGAGGCCTTTCAGAAGCAGAGGCGACTTGACTCTACTGTCCTGCAAAGGAGTGGAATTCCTTCAGCCATGAAGCATGTGTTGAATCTCTACCTACTGGGTGTGGTGCTCACCCTGCTCTCCATTTTCGTTAGATTGATGGAGTCACTGGAGGGCTTACTGGAGAGCCCATTGCCTGAGAGTTTTTGGACCACCAGAGGTCACCTGGCCAGCACGGAGCCCCCCAAGAGTCTTCCAGACCACCCATCCAGGGGGGTGCAGTAAGACCTCCGCTGACGACAGTAACTTTAGAACAGTGTCCTAAACACCTCCAGCCCGGTTTCCTCAGGCACAGTCAGAGTATCAGTGCTACCAGAGAACTGTTTCGAGGCCCACGAAGAGCCTCTCCTGGATGTGCCATGACCTGGAGAAGCTATTTAATGCCCAGGTGTGAATGGGTTGCCTGTGATTGTGAGACTCCCTCACTCTGCTCCCTGGGTGTGCGCTGCACTTTGCCATCTTCTGCAGCATAGTCCTGGTGTGGCGGCGCCAGCCGGTGTTTTTGCCCCTACTTTCCAAACATCTGTCGTGGGTTCCTTTGGACCTGGGGGTCTTATGATCTGTTTGTTTGGTGTACAGCCTGACTTCCACAAGAGCTCCCGTGTGGATGACGGGGGCGCTGTGGGTACTCACTCTGGGGAGGGGGACAACAGAGTTCAGTGTCTAGTACTCATTGTTCTACATTTTTCAAGACCTTCCTTCACCATAGTGTGTCCATGGGTCTGAAGGGGGCAATGGGATACCAAAGCCTGCTCAGGACGTGAGCATATTGTGGCCACCAGGTGGCCTAAGTGAATTTTTCTAAAGAAATAAAGTTGAATGTGTATTTCCTTTGTGTCATATTGACTTCTGTCATTGAAATTAGTGCTAGAGCTTCCTAGATCTGAAGTTTAATATCTGAAAAGTTTGGAGTAGAAATGAGCTTAAAACACTTTTGTTGAAAAAAAGTGAATTTGGCCCAAGGGACAGTTGGGTCTGCCCTATATCAGCCAGGTTTGTCTGAGCTTTGGCCAACACTATTATAGCCCTCTCTTGACTTTATAAAGAAAAAGAAATGATCATTCCAACCCCTCAGCTTCAGGCCGGGGGGAAGAGCTGTATCATCAGGGAAATGATAGCTTCTGTGTGCTCACCACCTGAACACGCAAGGTCAGCTGGTAAAATGTCCTCACCTCACCAAAGATTGTTTCTGTTCTTCCAGATCTAAACAACTGAGCTTTTACATAGAAACATGGGCTTTTTGTTTCTTGTATCCCCCATTCCTCACCCCTACCCCATGATCAAGCATATCCATTCTTCACCCAAAGGTGCTGTCTCCACATTCTCATCTTGGTGTGGGCATCATTTCATGTTTGGTGAGCTTGAATTTTTTTTTTTTTTTTTTTGCCAATGAGTGTTCTAATCCAGTTTTGCTTCCTGAGTGCTAAAGTTGGGTGCCACTGCCCACAAGCCAGTGGTTTGGGAGTATCTATTTATTGCAGGCATCAGGGTTGTCTAGCTTGGTGAGTGGTAACATTATACCCCTGGTCCTTTGTGGCTGGCTGGGCTTATGTGACTCGTCTTTTGGTAGCATAGCACTCTGAATAGTGCAGTTGGTGCTTTATATCTGATTTCAGGCAGTTCATGCGCCTGTAGCTTTGCTTTTCTAGATATATTTCTTAAAATTTGATGTATTTTCTCCCATCCAAGTACTAACCAGGCCCAACCCTGCATAGATTCTGAGATCAGATTAGATTGGGCGCATTCAGAGTGGTATGGTGATAGACTAAAATTTGATAAATTTTCTCATTCTCATGCCTCTTAGACTAATTTGGGGTATTGTGAACTTTCATTGGAAAGCCACACTTTAAGTCTCTCTCTTCCTGAGCCTTTAGTTTGATTGAAATGGTTTCCTGGGTTCCACAATCTTTACAGCATCTTTTTTTAAACAATTCAACCACAGGGCCTCCCCGGTGGCGCAGCGGTTAAGCGCTGCACTGTGGAGCTGTTGGCAGCGGCGATGAGAGTTCGACGCCCCGCCGGGGAGAATCCCACATGGTGCGGCAGACCTCTCCTGCCTTGCCAGCTGCTCCCCTCAGCGGTGTATTTCTGATCTGCCTGTTCTGCTCCCCGCTCTGTCTCTGGTGAACCCTCTCGCCGCCCCACGCCTCTGGCCTGTACCCCAACTTGTATATATAAATAAAAAATTAATTAATTAATTAATTAATTAATTAAAAACGATTCAACCACAGACGTGATGACCATATCGTTACTGCAATCTTTCCTATGACTAGGGTGATCAATTGCCCTTGTTCGCCTTGGCAGAGGGATTTCCTGGGATGCAGGAATTGCAGTGCTAAGATTGGGCAAACCAGGGCATTTGTTTGGAAACAAAGCTGTTTGGTTGGCTTTTTTCACACCAACATTTCTCAATTTATCATTTACCAGTTCGAGAGGAGAAGCAGTGGCTGCCGAACCCTGCAAGCCCGCTGACTTCTGTTGTCTCTAGACAGATCCCCGGGGCCTACTTGCTGGCTGGCAGTCCTCGCTGGAACTCATCTTTTCATGCTTTGTCAGTGGCAACAGACAGTGCCCAATTCATGCTGCTAAAATTCTGTTCTATGACTCTTTCTCCTAGCTTATTAAATTAGAAAGTATATTTTAAAAATTACTACAGCCAATGGATTTGCCAAATACTTTGCTACTATATACCAGGTGTTGCCATCCTTGCAGCCTTCCTTAAGATCTCATCCTCCAAGTAAATTAATATCATAGATACTTAGGATAATATCATAGATATTATAATAGATGATAATATCATAGATACATAGGACCTATTGTCTTTGTTTTAAAAATATGTAATACCCCCCTTTAGATTCCCTACTCCATATCATCCAAGGAAATAATGGCTTTGCTGCAACAACAGTTGCAAAATCTCTCAGTAACTTAAAACAGAGCAATTGCCTCAGGATCTCCTCCCAGGAGGCAGAATTGGGCCCTAATCAAAGACTATTCTTTTCCCCCAGGGTAAGGGCGGTCATCACATCTGCCCAGTGGAGTTATCACTGTCACCAGTCTGCTGTGTCTCCCACTCCTCCTTCTTAATGCATTTGTCCTGTCCCTGCTCCACCCTTGTATATTGGTTGCAGGGAGCACATGGCCTATCTTTTTAGTTCACAGAGCTCCATCTCAAGTCATATCTGAGGCCAGAATAGAAACAATTGTGCTTTTTCAGAGATTCTGGAATTTGAACTTGATGTTACGGGTGAGTGGAATTCTTGGGTTGTTTCCTTAGCAGGGAGGTATAGTGAATAATGTATTCCACGCGTAGGAGGGGTAGTGAGCAGAATGGCTATTAGACTAGCAGGGTCATTAGTGGTAGTCATTAATTTTCTGCAAATATTTCTGACCTTGCCTTCTAGGAACATGATAGAATTGCATCTCCTGACAACCTTGTGGCTCGATGGGACCAGGCGATTATGGCTGGTGAGTTTTAAGTAGAAATGGTTTGTGTCACTCCTAGAATGGAGCAGGGTTTTTTTTGTTGTTGTTGTTGTTGTTTTGTTTTACTTTTTACATTTAGAAGTTTGATGTTTGAGTTTTCGATGAAAAAACTATTGTTCTAATAAGCAGCTTTTTGAAAGCAAAAACATGGAATTCCTTTAAGATATTTTTACAGTCCTTGTATAATTTTATTTTTTTCCCTCCACCAAACCACCCTTTCTTATATCCTATCTGCCTCCCTCTGTCCTCCCCTCCGCCTTTTCCCCTCTGCTAACTATTATTTTTTCGCCAAGTTCGAATTTTAATCCTTCTACTCTTTGTGTATAAATGGGGTTTTGGTACTTATATTCAACAGATGAATGAAATCGCCTGATATCCATCTTTTACTTTTTGACTGATTTCACTCAACATAATCACCTTAAGGTCCATCCATTTTTCCCAAATGCCACCATTTCATCTTTCTCCACATCTGTGTTAGGTGGGAGCACTTAAGCACTGCTTCAATCCCACAAGGACCTCTTTCTTTCCTCCCCAGTAGCCAGCAACTATTAGTTTAGGACCTCCCATGAAGATACTGTGGAATAGAGCCCCCAACAGATTCCTGATGAACACAGAATAGAGATGAGAAGTAAAACTTTCTTGTGTAAAGCTACTGAGGTTTTGTAGGGGGGTAAGAGGGAATATTACTATAGCATAACTTGACCTGTTCTGAAGGATACATTGTTGACAGCACCTACTGGGTGCCAGGCATCAATTAAGACTTCATCAATACCTATCTCAAATTACATATACAAGATAGTAGAGGAAAACATGTAAACAGTGTTTCATGATTGTTCCATACAACAATGTATATAGGACAGAGGGCTCATAAAGTTATTTGCTGGGTGAAGGCAGGTAGTAAGGAAAAACTTTAGAGGATCTGAATTTAAAAAAAGTGAATAGGTGGTCATATTAGGGAAAAGTTTCCTGGTAGAAAGAACAGTGTGAGCAAAGCCACGAAGATTAACCTAAGCAAGTCTACAAATACATATTTTAAATCCCCATTATTAGTTTGAGACCTTAACTCTAGTGCCATCTAGTGGAAACTAAAGAGGAAGGAAATAACTTTATGCTTTGTAATGCTTTCTGAAATTTGAAGGACTGTGCCAGTAAAGCTTAAGATATCAAAATGTCATTGGCTGGAAGATATGAGCTAGTCTTGTACTGGCCTATAAAAATACAATATAAAGCTTATAATACTATATACATAATTTGACTTTTCCTAAATTAGTTTTTTAAAAGCTATTTCATTTTTTTTCTAATTCAGTTTTAGTCATTTCTTGTGACAAATTTGGTATATACCAGTTGAGTTCCCAAATATATCGGTACTAATTTTTTAAAACTATTTCCTTATTATACTTTTAAAGTTCATAAGGTTTGTGGTAGTATTCTCTCTTTTTTCTGAGTTGGCAATTTGTGTTTTCTCATTTTTCTAGGCCGTCACTAATTAGAGGTTTCTCAATTTTTATAAATTTTATTGCCCTTCTTAAGGCATCCAACTCTAGCCGCAGTTGCCGATAACTCCACAGCGCTGCGCTTAACCCATTGTGCCACCGGGGAGGCCCAAGGCAATAAATTTTTTTCTGCCCATTTTTTACTTTGTTGATTCCTGGTCTTTGTTATTTACTTCCTTATATTTTATAACTTCCCTAGTGAGTTCTTCTTTGATGATGAGTTACTTGGAAGTTTGTTATTTAATTTCCAAATGCCTTGACATTTTCAATTTTTTTCCTTTATTGATTTTAAATTTAATTCTGTAATGATAAGAGAATATTTCCTGTATAGTTTTTTTAAAGATTTATTTTTATTCATTTATGCATATAAAAACTGGGATGTAGGCCAGAGGTGCAGAGGGATGAGAGGATTCACCAGAGACAGAGTGGGGAGCAGAACAGCAGATCTACTGAAATACGCTGCTGAGGGGAGCAGCGGGTGAGACAGGAGAGGTCTGCTGTGCCATATGGGTCAGCTCCCTGGCCGGGAATTGAACTCATGCCGCTGTGTCTGGCGGTAGCTTAATAGTACTGAGACTTTAGTCCCTGCACGACCAGGGACGCCCTGTAATGAAATTTTTAATAATGGCTGTTTAACAACTAGCTCATAAAATTCCTAAAAATTTAACCATCCATTCAAGTGATACCCCTCTACCACTGCTTCTTTGCCCAAATAAGTAATCCACTTTTACAACCTGTGTCTAAAAAAAAAAAAAACCAGGAAAAAAAACCCAACAAACTCATTTATCCAATAAGAGGGCATGGGGGAAGGAAAGAAGAGGGTGAACAGCAAGGCCCCAGCATGAGCTCCCCTGGCCAGGGGAGGGTCTGACTGGTTGAACAGTTCACAGGGACAAAGGTTTTGTGAGGGAGAGGACTGAAGATGGTGGGCTACACAGTTCTCTGCTACCCCAGCATAGCCTGTGGGGTGTTATCTTTCCTTCTGTTTATTTGGAGATTGAAGAGGAAAATGGGTTAGACTTCATTACTGCTAGTTTGTAGGTATATGCTTATCCTCCCCCCCCACACCCACCCACACCCCCCACACACCCCCCCTCCGCGATTCTTCTTTTTTTCCTTTCCTATTGTCACCCATCACATTCCTTGATGTCATTCAGCCATTGTGAGCCGCCCAGCCCTCCCCAGCCTGCTGGACAGTCTGGAAGTAAGGAGGCAGGTGGGGCTGTGGAGGTGGGGGGAGAGTGGTCACACCAACACCTTGAAGTCGGGCTGGGTCTGCGTGGAGCCCCAGAGATGTTCCCCAGCCCATTCTTCCCAAGAACCAATGAGTAAAATTAGGGGTCTCCCACCGGAGGTCAGGGAACCAGGCCCTGGAGTGGACCTTGGGGTGGAAGATGGCCTTCTTTGTCAACTGATTCATTCTCCAGAATTCAACTTGTTCTCCGACTCAGCGGTGTTTGAGAGCAGCTTTGTCCAGGTACATTCCTTGTGCAGCTCAGAGCCAACACTCTTTCCCTTGCAAGACCTGGTCCCAGGGGTTGGTCTAAAAATGTAGTGACCTCTGAAAGCCCTGGAGAGGTGAAAGAAGACTCCCTTAGAGAAAACCAGAGAGTCTGTGCCTAGAGCATCATGGGACTCACGGCAGATCACATACTTTAAGGAAATAGTCACACCCTGAGAAAGGAGAACTCAGAGCTAACTCTCCAGTGTCCTCAGGCGCCCTTCCTGGCTTCTAGTCCAAGCAGCAGGTTAGAGGGGATGAAAGTTGCTGTCAGAATCCCTACTTGGAAATCCAGCCCTCCCTCCCATTAGAAACAGCCTTGCTTAAGATGAAGGCCCCTGATAAATCAGCCTTGCCCAGATCCTATCACTTCCCAAAGGGTGGTGATTTGACAATGATGGAAGCGAGCATTTGGAGCCTGGGGAGTTTGGAGCTACCAGCAGCATGGGGTGGTCGCTCCCGTATGCATGCCATCTTCCCGAGGGGCTCCCTGCCTCCCTCCAGTGCGCTGGAGGGACCCCGTACCCTGTGCTCCTTTGTTCGCCTGGCACAACCACTTAATCAGCAAGCACTCACTAAACACCAACTGTGTGCCAGGCAGGAAACGCAAAAGGAGATTAGATAACGTTCCTAGGCATCAGAAGCTTCTGGATTTATAGTTTTAAAGGGCAATTTATAAAGTGGTAACTGTTAAGAAAATTTTATGTCAGATGATCTGGGCTAGCTAATCCCCAAAGCATTGGCATGGGACTGGGGTGGGGGTTCAGAACACTCTTTCTAGATGTTGGCAGTGGAAGAAGTCTCCCCAGAAGACAGTCTTAGGGCTTTCTTTGATGCTTTGTGGAGACGCTCTTAAGTGGAAGAGCAGGGGAGAACATTCCAGACAGAGGGACTTCAGGGTAAACTTGCTGACAACAGGAGACAGGAAAACACAAGGAGGATCTGTCATCAAAAATCCAGTTGATGGAGTGGGAGAGCAGTGAGGCATAGGAGAGAGTGGGAACAGTCTGACGTGGGCGCCCCCTGGAGAACTCACAGGGCAGTGGGCTCGTCTCCGATGAGGTCCCCAGAGTCCAGTGAACTAGTTCACGGCTCCAGATACTACCCCAAGGAGCTGCACAGTGGGGAATCTGCTGGCAACCTGGGGAGAGCCATTTCTTAGGGTGCTCTCTGTGAAGAAGCAGTGGCATGGGAAATCCAGACGAATACCACATTCTAGTCATTTCTGCTTGGATGTGATGTGTGGGCAGCAGGCTTATTCTCTTATTGTTTTCTTTGGCCTAATATTAAAGCTGTTTAGAGTCTCTAGATGGGCACAAGTGACTCAGGCAGCAGGACAGTCAGGCTGTGCCAGGGTGGAAGAATGCCCACCTGCAGAAGTGGACCCTCAGCAGAGTTATAGTTTACTAGAAATGGTCCGCCCCACAGAGTTATGCCTCTCCCTCTCTGCCCTCTCCTCAGCAGCACCATCACCACCATCCCCCCAAGCAGCATCCCCCACATTTATTTAGCATGCACTCTCAGGGGGTGCAGTTTTCTGTTTTGTGAGATATGAATTCCATTTTACAAGATGTTCCCCAAGGAATGTCTTTCCCCCTCCCAAAATCAAAATTCACTTTTCCTAGTGCACCATCGGGTCAGGTTTGTGGGAACTTAATGCTAGTCATTCCCAGGACCTTTCCCTTATCCCCAGTTCCACTGGTGCCTGAGGTCCCGAGAGGAAAGATACTAATAGTTTTTGCAAAGTCCAAAACATTGGGAGGAGGCTTCCTGGTCTTGGGAACTTAGGATCACCCCTCAGATGTTGCTTGCCCTGGGCCCTGTGCTTCCCAGCGGTCACAGCTCCATTGCTGTCCTGCCCACCCTAGGCAGTGAGGTGGGATATATTGGCAGAGACCTGGACCCCCTACAGGGCATCTAGTCTCCCTGCCCTGCCCCAGCTCTGGGGGGTTCTCATATAGAAGACCCACCAAAAAGCAGAGTCCTCTCTTATCTCGAGGGAAGCTCCCTAAATCTCCCTCTAGGTGGACTGCCTGGCTCTTCCCCATTCAACAGCTCTTTCCTCACTCTCCTCCCTTCTGGAAGTTTCTTCAGTCTCCCAGATCATTAGAAATGAGCGTATCTGTTTAAAGCTAGATGTTAATGCAGAGAACACGAAGGGGAGCAGACCAGGGGCCCTGTTACCAATGTTATCTGTTACCTTTAGCTCCAAATAGAGCTAAAGTCTATTTGGAGAGACCCACACAAAGGAGGGATACAGGACATGACCCAGCCCAATGTGCTACACACCTGCACAGGTGATCCAAGCTTGTCACCATGTGGAAGTGCCAAGTTTCCAGCACCTGTATCCTTTGTCTTCTGCTTCTTGCTGACCCATGGACTTGGGACTGATTTCTAGGTCACTAAGGCGGGGAACTGGATAGATGTCTCTGAAGGGCCTAATACCGTGATCCTTGGGGTAACCTCCTCGGTGCCCTCCTTGCCACTTCCCAACGTTCTCCTGATGGCTAATGTCACCTGGCCCCAGGGTCAGTTTTCCACCTGGTGCACACCTGGCTGTACTCCAGTCATCACCCTCAGCAGGTAAAGAAAGCCTTGAGGGAGGGACCACATGGAAGTGGGGGAGAGTGGGGGTGAATGACTGAATTGTTTTGTACTTGGATTTTATTATTTTATTTTATTTTATTTTTTAAAGATTTATTTATTTAGTCATACAAGCTGGGATACAAGCCAGAGGCGTGGGGCGGCGAGAGGGTTCACCGGAGACAGAGTGGGGAGCAGCACAGGCAGATCGATGGAAATACACTACTGAGGGGAGCAGCGGGCGAGGCAGGAGAGGTCTGCCGCGCCATGTGAGACTCTCCCCAGCCGGGCATGGAACTTGCGTTGTCACTGCCAACAGTTCCACAGCGCAGCACTTAACTGCTGCGCCACAGGGAGGCCTTATTTTTTTTTTAAAGATGTATTCACTTATGCATACAAGAGCTGGGGTGTAGGCCAGAGGTGTGGCGGGTGGTGAGAAGATTCACCAGAGACAGAGTGGGGAGCAGAACAGGCAGATCCACTGAAATACACCGCTGAGGGGAGCAGCGAGCGAGACAGGAAAGGTTTGCTGCACCATGTGGGAATCTCCCTGGCCCAGATCGAACTCTGCTGCAGTGGTTGCCGATAGCTTCATAGTGCTGAAACTTAACCCGTTGCACCACCAGGGAGGCCCTGTACTTGGATTTTGAATAAGAAAAGAGCTGTCCTTCAGGGCATAAACTATGTAGGATTCATGCATCGGCTTAACAAATACTCATGCACTATCTATATGTACCATGCGCTGTGCTTATGCCAGGCAGGAGGGCCAGTTCCTGACTCCAGCCCACATTTTGAGGATCTTGACTTCCTTTTGTTAATTTTTATTTTTCCAATATAAATTTAGGGGATCCCCCCCAAAAAAAGGTGAGGGGTAGAAAAGTCAAATGGGATTATTATGTGCTGAAGTTGAAAAAAATAAAAGCTACACGTATAGAAGACATCCATCCTTCTCCTTACTTGTTCAACACAATTAATCAGGATATAGGAAGGAAGTAAAATGAGGTCAGAAAACCTGTGCTCCAGTTCCTATTTAGGAAAACCTAAACCTGGACAAGTCACTCAGCTTCTTTGAATCTCAATTTTAAGATTCATCAAATGGAATTAATAATACTTATCTTTCCTTCATCAAAGCATTGTTGTGAGGATTATGTGAGATGTTACACATCACCCACCAGCCATCGTTACTGGTGGGGCAGGCTTCAATAAGTCAGGCCCCGGAGACTGGGAAGAGTCAGACTTAGGAACCATTCCTGTGGGTCCCCCAAGCAGAGATGGGAGGGTAGTAAGTGTGAGCCTGGTTCCAGGGAGGGTTGATTAAATGCACAGGCTCTTTTGCTTGGGAAGTTCCCCTTTGTGTCCAGGATTCTCCCCCTGAAGTTTGTGGAGCTACAAATTTGTGACCGGATTCAACGCATCCTGAGAGTTAGGACAGTGACGGAAAAGATCTACTACCTGAGACTCCATGAAAAGCACCCCGAAGCCGTGTTTCAGTTCTGGATCCGCTTGGTAAAAATCCTGCAGAAGGGACTGTCCATCACCACCAAAGACCCGAGAATCCAATTCACTCACTGCCTGGTACCCAAGATGCCCCGAAATTCCACCGAAACAACAGTAAGTCAGGCTTCCCTCCAAGACCCATGGCGTCTGGGGTTGGTGGATATGGAGTCTAGTTTGTTTTTTTTTAAGATTTATTTACCTATGCATACAAGAGCTGGGGTGTAGGCAGAGGTGCGGGGGGCAGTGAGAGGATTTACCAGAGACAGAGTGGGGAGCAGAACAGGCAGATCTACTGAAATACACGGCTGAGGGGAGCAGCAGGTGAGACAGGAGAGGTCTGCTGCGCCATGTGGGAATCTCCCTGGCCTGGTATCGAACTCATGCTGCAGTAGCTGCTGGTAGATTCATGGTGCTGAGACTTAACCCCTTGCGCCACCAGGGAGGCCCTAAAGTCTAGTTTTGTAAGGGAGGCTTCAGGAGCCAGTGATAATGCTCACACCACATGGAGGTCTACAAACATAAAAAGCAAATGAATTTTGTTTTCCTTAAAAAGACCTATAAAATACTTGTTTAAAAATTGCTTTCTGGTTTTTTCCCCTAATACTATTCAAGGATAATGCTCACTGAGAAAAATCAGAAAAGTGCAGAAAAATCACCCCCTCCTTTCCTCTAGCCCCAAGCAATCACATGGAACATTTAGCATTTTTCCTTCTACACTTTGATTTTAAATTAATTTTTAATTTGCATTCTTGAGAACATTAAATATATATGTACATTCCTAAATGTTGCATTTTGTCTAGATTATATCATATGCACATTTCCATGTCTTTTAAAAGCTCTCCTGCACACCATTTGATAACTTTGTACTACGTAGTTGCATAAAGGCACGAACATTCACATCACCATTTTCATAATATTAGACAGTCGGAGTTGTTTCTAGTTTTTCATTATGGTAAATAATGCTGAAACAAGCATTGATATATATTATCCACATTTCCGATTGTTTTTTCAGAATATTTTTAATTCAGAGGATATGAACACTTTTAAGGATTTTGATACATATTTATTGCCACAAAATTTATACCAAATGATACTCTCTCACATCACGTAAGTATGTCACTGTATCCTCAAGATTGAGAAGTATACATTTTAATACATTTTTTGATATGATAGGTAAAAAAAAATTGGCGTCTTTGATTTGCAGTGAGTTTGAACATCGCTTTAATTTTTTGCATTGTCTGTTGTGCTCTTTGGTCATTGTCCAATTGGTAGCCTAGTGCGTTTTTTCTAGATTGATCTGTAAAATAAAGCTCTTTACATATCAAGAACTCTAATCCTCTAGTCACAAATTTTTGCAGCTATTTCCCTAACAATTTGCTTTTCTCTTTCAGTTTATTCCAGGCATTCTCCCCCACCCCTTTGACACACAAAAGGCTTCCCCAAGGCCTGCTTAGAGTAGAAACACTGGAAGAAAAAGTTTGCTAGATTGGATTGCTAAAACCTTCCGCTTTCAGAGTCTGAACACTTCCTCCTCTCATTTAAGTAGGCTCTCAGGGACATGGAGAGTCAGCTTTTACAAAAAAGTCCTACTGTCCCGGCTCTTAACCTTCAGACCTTGCATGCTGGGGAGAGTAGCCACAGCAGCGCACCAGAGAGAGGAGGTAGTCCTGCCAGGGGACCCCACTTTTGGTCTAATCATCTGGGGGCTTAATGTTTAAGGAGCAGGTTCCTGGAGCTGGGCTGGAAGACTCAAGGAAGTTCTTTGAAGGTTCTGGCCTGAGGAGGCCAAGAACTGTCAGGCACCCAACCTGACCATCTGACTGTAAATTTCTCCATCCAGCCTGAAAGCAGCCTCCCAACATCCTCCCAGCCCAGCGAAAGCTTCATGCTGTTGGCAGCTGAGCAGGCCAGTGGCAGTTTCTCACATCTCTCTGGAAGGTCCCCGCTCACAGAAGACAGGTGGGTCTGCCATGCCACTGGCTCCAGTGTCCCTGCCCGCAGCATAGTGCCTGGGTCATTGGCACCACCCTCTGCCAACCTGACTCAGTTCATTTTTTTTTAAAGATTTATTTATTTATACATACAAGCTGGGGTATAGGCCAGAGGCGTGGGGTGGTGAGAGGATTCACCAGAGACAGAGTGGGGAGCAGAACAGGCAGATCAGAAATACACTGCTGAGGGGAGCAGCGGGCGAGGCAGGAGAGGTCTGCCGCACCATGTGGGATTCTCCCCGGCTGGGCATCGAACTCGCATCGCACGCTGCCAACAGCTCCACAGCGCAGCGCTCAACCGCTGCGCCACCAGGGAGGCCACTCAGTTCATTTTTATTTTAGACAGCTGTGTACATGACTTTCCCCCTCAATTTTAGACCTTGTCTATCTCCAATCCCACCTCACAGAGGTACCATAGATAAGAAATCCCACCTTCTCTTTGCCTTACCAATCTCTTCTGTAAAATGGACAAAATAGACAGTAACACAAAGAGGAGACTTCTGCTGACTCCAGCATCTTACTAATTTACTAAGTAATTGTGTTGGACACTTTCTGTAATGGGGCATCAAAACCTGCAGCTAGAGTGGACAACAAATATGTGGAACCAGCATAACTTGTAGGGTGTCATCCCTACAGCATAACTTGTAGGGTGTTTGGTCCTGGCTAAGAGCTGGGTCTCTGGGCAGGCCCCATAGCACATGGGCGCCCTCTTTAGAGATTAAAGATCCTCTTTTGCTTTAAATTACAAACTCATTGTCAGTTCTGAATTAAAATATCCAGATCCAGAAAATTATCAGAACTGTTAGCTGATCACATTTTCTTCCTTCCCCTCAACCTGGGCCCATGTGAAGATGACCTTTCATTTTGGGAACTGGTTTGCCATTCCTCCGTTTTCCTAATTGTTCGATCACGACCTCATCTGTTCATTTGAAAGAGAGAATTTGACTTAGAAAATGCTTAAAGTAAAAATATGTCAAGAAAGACCAGGTGGAAAATGGGCCCCTAATAAAATGGAATATTAGGACAATGAAAGTCTAAAAGGCCACACAAGAGAAATCGATAGCGCCACTGTTATTTACAATGGCTAGTTACTTGCATTTTTTGGCACTGTGAATCACCGAGTCTGAGTTTTCCTTGGAATTCCATGCAGAGCATGCCCCACAGAAGAATTTTATAATACAACATCTGCTTTCTGCACACACATTAGGGCAAGCCACCGCCAGAAACAAATCCACCCGGCACCGCAGGGGCTGAACAAGTCCCTCTGGGTAACACGCATTTGGTGGAACTTGGCGGGACAAGGGGCCTGAACAGGCTGTGGGCAAAGCAGATGAGGAAGCAAGAAGGACTGAAATATGTCAAGTAGTCATAATTAACTCAGATGTGGTTCTATCTTATCTGCAACAGAAAGCTGCTATTTAGTATTTAAGTGACAATTTTGTTTCCTAAGAGTTTGGTGTGTGACACCCATGACCACTGGTGGTGGGGGGGTCCAGCGGGGGGGCGGTACTGAGAACACTCAGCCGCACAGACCAAGGGCCACACCTCCACGGCCCCCGCCCTTTGCCTGCCGAGCCACCACTCTTAGCTCTGTTTGTTATTTAACTTAAATTTTTAGAGATCTCATAGGTTTTATAAAATGAGTCATGAATCAGACAGCATCCTGTCTAGGGTGGCTATTTGCTACTTTTATTTTTATTTTTAAAAAGATTTTATTTAATTTATTTATGGATAGAAGAACTAGGGTGTAGGCCAGAGGTGTGGGGGGTGAAAGGATTCACCAGAGACAGAGCAGGGAGCAGGACAGGTGGATTGACTGAAATACACTGCTGAGGGGAGAAGCAGGCGAGGCAGGAGAGGTCTGCTGCACCATGTGGGAAGCTTCCTGATCAGGGATCAAACTCGTGCCGCAGTGGCTGGTGATAGCTTGATAGTGCTGAGACTTTAACCCTGCACCACCAGGGAGGCCCTATTTGCTAATTTTAAAGCTGACTTTTTCTCTTAGGAATTTTCTCTGGTTCTTTGTAGCCCCCTCACTGCCCTTCCTTCCATACCAGCTGCAACTCTGTGACCCTTTGCACCCCACCCGGGGCCTGGCTTTGCAGGCAGACGTGCCACCAGCCACTGGCTGTCAGGGTCCCCTTGCCCTCTCTTCTCTTTCTGTCCAGTCCACATCCGGTCCTCAGGAAATGGCCTCTCACGCTTTGGCCACTGGAGGGGCATCAAGCCTCCTGCACACTGAAGCTACTCCCCTTCACTCCACCATCAAAGAAATCCACTCTCCCATCTTCCCTGTTTTCCTTGTGTCCCAAGTGCAGTTCTGTCCCCACCTACTGGGTCTCACAGACCCCTGGAGCCACAATCCAAGTTCTCTGGGTGGTCTCAGGGAGCCCCTCTCAGCTTGAGAAGAATGAGGCAATGGTTCCACACAAAAAAACTCATCTTCTCTTTGTCCTTCCAAAGCCTCACTCTAGGGCAGGGCCCCCGGTGCCAGTTAACTCTCTCTGGTCACTGTGTGCCTTTATATGCACTTTCAAGCCTTCTTTTGTTTCCAGTTTTTCAACTTAAAGAGCATTTTCTTGAGTTATAATACAATTTTTAAAAAGATTTATTTATGCATACAAGCTGGGGTGTAGGCCAGAGGTGTCGGGGGGTGAGAAGATTCACCTGAGACAGAGTGGGGAGCAGAACAGGCAGATCCACTGAAGTGCACTGCTGAGGGGAGCAGTGGGTGAGACAGGAGAGGTCTGCTGCGCCATGTGGGAAGTTCCCTGGCCAGGTATCGAACTCAGGCTCTGGATAGCTTCATAGTACAGGGCTTAACCTGTTGCGCCACCAGGGAGGCCCATAATGTAACATTTTTTATCAAGATTCTCATGCTAGAAAAATTGTTAATTAGAAAGCAATTTTAAAATGAGTTGTTTAACAATGCTTTCCCCCCCCTCCCCATTACTTTCAATGACCCTGAAATCCTGGACTCCCACAGAAACATCAATACTGCCATTCTAATAGACAGCAGCTGCAGCTCCAGCAAGACACTGTCATCCTCAGAGTCTTCTGTCAATTTGAATATACCCATGAGAGCCGCCCTGAGTCACAGCCTCTGGGAGCAAGAGAATCCAGATGAGCACTTCCTGCAGACGCCTGTAGCCAGCTCCCTAGGAGAGAACTTTCTGGGACCCTGACAATCTCTGCCAAACGGTACTCTCCCCTGGCTTCACTCAGCGCTCTTGCTCCATCTCCATAGCACTGTTTTCCACTGTGGGCCGAGTGACTGTGGGAGCCATGAAATGACTTTATAACAAGGTGCTTGTGTACTCCCACCAATAAACCTCCAAGTGAGTCCCCAATCGGTGTAGGTGGTGCTGGAGAGGGCCCCAGACTGAGAAGTGTGTGATTAGAAGCAGGGGTCAGTTCTGGGAAATTAAGTGGAAAAAACTTTGTCTGCTGGATGAAACCCCGAAGTAGCTAAACAAAATTAAATAAGCCAGTGCCAAGAAAAGGTCCTGGGAGAAATCCAACTTCCTCTTTCAAATAGGTAGGGGACAACGGCAGGTTGCTACAAGCCCCAAGTGAAGAATGGCAACCAATTGGGAGATACCTTTGTGACCCCATTTGCTTCAAGCAAGGAATTGGATCCTTTTTGCCCTCTACTCCATGGGCTAGTGCAAAACCATGAAGGCTCCCTCGGCCAGGCACATTGGCTGCTAATGAAGACTTGGCTTCTGGGAAAGAAGATGGTGACCATCCATCCCTGGAAGTCCTAACCAACGTGGTTATTCCCATGCAGGGCTGAATGAAAGTAAACCTGAAGCCACGGTGTCTGCGCATGTCAAGGATAAGTAGGGCAGGAGCACTGGGCAAGTGGCAAATAGGGCCACAACATTCAGTAAGTTCTTTTTTATTTTTTAAGATTGATTTATTTATGCATACAAGAGCTGGAGCGTAGGCCAGAGGTGTGGGGTAGTTAAAGGACTCACCCGAGACAAAGTGGGGAACAGAACAGATTGACTGAAATAACACTGCTGAGGGGAGCAGCGGGGAGACAGGAGAGGTCTGCTGCGCCATGTGGGAAGCTCCCTGGCCAGGGATTGGACTAGTGCTGCAGTGGCTACAACTTAACCCCTTGCGCCACCAGGGCGGCCCTGGTAGTTGAAGATCTTTGAGATTAGAGAAGCTAACTCTAATTTAAACAAAATGGAATTACTTGGAAGGGCATGGGATGGCTCACAGAATCCAAGGGAAAGCCGTAAAGTCAGTCTTGGAAGACACATCAGAAGAGCTCTAGGGATATAGGGCTGGCGAGCCCTGTATCTATCAAATGCAGTAGGCTGGGTGGTTTCCCCAAAGAAAATTGAGGGTGTTTCCACAGACTAATTAAGGGGATGGCTGATACTAACAAATGTCCACCAGCTTGACTCTGCTCTCTGTTGGGAAGGGCACTCTGCTGTGGGTCTGCTAAACTTAAGCAGCCTGTTTGACCACCAATTGTTATCTATAGTGCTGCATTCCTAAGGCCAGAGCTGCCCAATTAAGTCATAGCAAAACCTTACAAGGTGCCTTCCAATATCAACCAGAAACAGAAAACTAGATCACTCTGGGAAGGTTATGCACCTCGAGGTATGACCGGAAAGCCCGGGGGGCTGACGAGGGGTGCATAAAGCGTACTCCTGACTTAGGCATCACAGGGTATGACCGGGAACCCCTGGGGGGCTGAGGACTGGTGCATGACAAGGGACTCCAGAAGCTGATCAGTGGAAAGTCTTGTTGATAAGATTAGAACCATACCGGAGGGTTTGGGGTATAATCTCAATTACGTTTGGTGGCCAAACAGGTAAGACTCATCTGGTCAGCAGGCTCATGTTCCCAGAAGCCCCTAATGACAAGGACACATTCTTTAGTTTTACCTATGTTTTTCTTCTCGTCATCCTGACTTCTGTAACTGATGTTGTGTAATAATTCTGAAAATACAAAGGTCAGGATCTCGCTCATTGAGCAGCATCCTACATCCCGTAGCCTGCTCCACGACGCCCATGTCATTTGTGTGGAGTTGCTCCCGACGCAACAAGTGGCGCCCGAACAGGGACACTGCAACACTCTGCCATGGCTCTCAAGCCCCTCTGCGCACCCTTGATAAGTCAGCCAGATTTCAGGCCAACCTTTCCTCTGACCTTAATTTCTATGGCTAGTCATGCAGGCAGTTAGGTGAGCACAGCATGACTACCTTTAGGTAGGGCTCCAGGAGGTAGGTAGGCATGGGTTTGATTACTGCTTGCTGAGCCCTTAGCCCTGGGTTCCTTAGTTGCAGTGCAAGCCATTGCATGCATGACCCTCACCTGGGCTGTTGTGTTGCCCAGAGAGGCTGGGGACAGGGCAACTGGTACCCCCAAGCTTGATGCTTCTCCTGGTTGTCGTGTTGTTAGTAATGAACTTCCTCACACTGATCCACTGAGTCTCCTTACCTCTTTTGGGCACTTTGGAGATGACAGCACATCATCTGGGTTCTAGTCCTGTTCCTCCCTGCCCCCATCTTGTTGACATGAGTCTTTTCACCTTTGACAGCCAAGTCAATTCAATCCAGAAAACTCTAGAAACCCTTTTTATACATAATCACCAAGTTCTCCTAATGGTAAGGAGAACCCAAAACAGTAGCATCAGCTTTGGTTTTCAATCAGTGGAATGATTTTGGGGCTCCTAGTCAAATCATTTCCACCTTTAGGCATTCAAATCTATAAAATTTGAACAAGCAAAGTTCACAGAACTCTTTCTTAGAAACTCTGGGAGGATGCACTCCATTACAATGAAATCAACTCAGCAAGAGGGAAACCAGGACCCAGGTAAGGGGTGGCTTTAATGTAGGAGATCCAGGTCGGGGAGAAGTGAGTGGGCTGTGCAGGCTGTTGATGAAGGGTGCACCTGGGGTGACAGCGGAGCCATCAGTTCCCAGAATGAGAGGACTTGCTAATGTGTCGCCACAAAATTCAGACTGGGGGACCTGATGTTTGAATGCACAGAGAAGAGATTTACCCATATACTGGTTCCATATAGCAGAACCCCTGAGTTCTGCTATATATATTAGGAACCAGTATATATAACCGAGTAGATAAATGGGGTTTATAATTGGACTCTTGGGGTCCATCTTCCCTTTGTTCAAGGACCTCTGGGCTGAGCACTGGCTGGGAACTGATGTTCTCTAACCATATGCCCCAGAGCTAACAGCCTTTTGATGATACAAATGACTTAAGTCATTGCTTATCAATTATTTTCCTATGACCCTGAATCAGTCCTGTTTCTTCAGCTGTCAGCAACCAACTCTAATTAGCTCAAGCATAAGATGACCGATTTTAAAGGATAACAAGGATGTGACAGGCTCTCTGGGAAGGCAAAGGAGGCTTGAAGGTTTAGACAGGAGAAGGCACACCTGACACACAGCAGGACTACGACAACAGAGACCCCTACTATGTGCACACCACTGGTGTGTACTTGTGCCCCTGGGCCAAGGGTCAGCTGTCAGCCTTCTAATATCAGACACTTCTATTGCCACCTGCCCCAGGAAAGCAAGGCTGCATGCAGAGCTGCTAGCTTCCTTATTCTGCCAAGTCAAGGTACACACAGTTAAGTCTGGTTGGCAGAACCCCGGTTTCAGCTTTCAGCTGAGCTCAAAGGGAGCTGGAGATGTAAGGTCTGGCTTCCTCCTCGTGGAGGTGAAACTCACAATGTGCAAATCCCCAAACAGAAGTACAGGCAGCCAGAAGGCATGAAAAATGTTCCCGAAGCACCTTCGATTAATTAACTACAGTCACAGGTCTCAAAAGGTCAAACCATTCTCAGCTGATTACTGTGCCTTCTGGTCCTGAGTGCTTGCCAGAATCCTCTATTCTCTGCTGAGATCGTAGAGCCCATTTAATGGCTTAGAGAGAGCCTATTAAACATTCTAGTGCTTTCGTGAACTCCTGGAGAAGATATGTGAGTTTTCAGGGACTTCTCAAAGGACAGAGTTGGGAGAGGGTGTGTGGCGGCAGCAGGAGCTTTGAATTTCTATTTTGCTATCACGTCAGAGAATGAATGTATGCATCTCACTGTTCTTTAATGTGAACCAGAGAGAATCCAACAAGCTATCAGAAACACAGAGCTGTGAGCAATAGCACAATCATTACGTAATCTCTGATGAAAATGCAGTGAACCAGTCTCCTCCCTGACCTCAGTGGGTTCCTGCCAAAAACCATGCTGTGTGCCTGGTAGAGGAGCACAACCAGCTAGGACCCAGATTTTCACATGCCTGCTAGGCAGAAGACACAGCTGACATCAGGTGACATCCCAATGCACTGGGACCCCCAAGGATTCACTCTGGGCCTCCCACCCCCTTGATTAAACAGGCTAACTCCAGACGTTTTGTTAATTTTCCCATTAATGCCATCTCCCCTTGGTGGACTCTTTGGGACCCCATTATCAACCTACAGTGTTAATGTTTTTAAGTAGCATACACAATACTCTTTTGAGGGTCCTTTTTGGTAACTACTGGGTACAAGCTTGGATTATATTTCATTATGACTTCTAATGAAGTTATGCATGCACACATATTGAATATTGTTTTATTATAGTTTTCCCCCCTTTTATGTTACAGTTGGAGCAGTCTATCAACTTTTTTTAAAAAATTATTTATTTATGCATGCAAGAGCTGGGGTGTAGGCCAGAGGTGTGGGGGGGCAGTGAGAGGATTCACCAAAGACAGAGTGGGGAGCAGAACAGGCAGACTGCCTGAAATACACTGCTGAGGGGAGCAGCGGGGTGCACCATGTAGGAATCTCCTTGGCCAGGGATCAAACTCGTGCTGCAGTGGTTGCCGATAGCATCATAGGTTGAGACTTAACCCCTTGCGCCACCAGGGAGTCCCAGTCTATCAACTTTTAAAGTAGGTTATAGTCGTTATAAATTTTATTGGTAAAAAGGAGTGTTTCAAAGTATGTGTCATAAAAGGGACTCGACTCTGACAGCATTGAGGCCACTGTATTGGGGCGTTGACCGTCTCCTCTGGTGCTGCCCTGCTGACTTGGATGATACTTGCACAGGCATCAATTTTTTAGCCTACTTTGCTATATCCACTTTCTTCTGCTCCTGTAACAGGGTGGTCCCCAGGGAAAGGGGAAGTTCCAGGTTCCCTATCCCATCCGAGGAAGGTTGGAGCTGATCCAGGAGGAGGAAAGGCTGGGAGAAGACTGGAAGAATGGCTGTGCTTGCTTCTCGGCCTTGGACTCGCATCAGGAACTTGGGGGACATGGAAGAGACACTTGAAACAGATGTGGGGAAGAGTCCCATGGGAAGACTAACAATGGCAGACTTTATCTTTTTTTTTAAAGATTTATTTATGCATACAAGAGCTGGGGTGCAGGCCAGAAGTGCAGGGGGAGGGTGAGAGGATTCACCAGAGACAGAGTAGGAAGCAGAACAAGCAGACTGACTGAAATACACTGCTGAGGGGAGCAGCGGGCGAGGCAGGAGAGGTCTGCTGCGCCGTGTGGGAAGCTCCCTTGCTGGGGATCGAACTCGTGCTGCAGTGGCTCTGGCTCTCAGCTTCATAGTGCTGAGACTTAACCCCTTGCACCACCAGGGAGGCCGTGGGCAGCCTTTAAGCTTGATTTTGACTTTGCTCTTTTCCTTCCAGATTCACCTGGCCCCTTCTGTCCCTTTCCTATGGATTTCCACCAGCAGGTGCCTTAGACTTGTGACAGGTTTTCGGGTCTCAGCAGCCCCATTTTGGGCCAATCCTATTTGGCGAGGCATTAGCTGGGTAACTTTGGGTGTTTGATTTGAAAACTATTTTATCTATTCTTTCCCTTCTCTTCTCTTTAAAGGTCTTATGTTTTGTTTTGATGTGGCAGATGGTGGAACCTATTTAGAGAAGGCAGGTTTGGGGGTCCTGGGGAGCCCCTCTCCCTGCCCCGTAACACTCCCACCTCATGCTGTAGCTGCTCCTCAAGGCTCCTTCGCTCTGCAGGTCCCACGCATGTTCCCATTACATCACGCGCTCAGCATCACGTGCTCCCATTGTAATCCCTCCCCAACCGCACAGCTGCCTCTGCCCTCACTCCAGCTCCTGTCTCCTTTCTTGTCTGGCCTGTGCTCAGTGCGAACCTGGGCTGTGTTCTCTCCTGACTGTGTTTTAATGTCCTCTAGTTGGGGGTCTAACCTATAGGCTTGGAGTGGTCTTTCTATCCATTTAACCGAATGATCTAAAAAAACAGGGAGCCCAGGTGAGTTTTCCTGCCTCTTCTGAGACAGGAAGATTTTCTTATTATTATTTCCCCTGACTACTCAATCCCTCAGGCTACCTCTCTCCAACTTGGGGGAGGGGAGATGGGTAATTTGTGACAACACACACAATTACATTAAGTAGCTTGCTTTCTCGATTTCGGGCCATACCCAGAGTTTCTGTTCTCTCTATTCTTTGACTACCACTTAAATCTCTTTTCTTGTTGTCACTAATTACATTTTTACTATTTTTTTTAATTATGTATTTACTGTGGATGTCAGGGGAGTAATTCTGTGACATGACTTCCTTGTAAAGGCTAATAATCCACTGATAGCCTTCATTCTTGAATAATAAATAATAGAATTCCCCAGTTCTAGGTGGTTAATGGTCACCCAGCTAAAAACTACATTTCCCAGCTTCCCTTATACTGGGTGTGGCCTTGTGACTGAATTCCAACCAATGGGATGTGAGCAAAAGTGATTATGCCATCATGCCCTTAAAAGGAATGAATGTACCCTCTTCTTCCCTTTCTCCCTTCTCACTGAACAGTTTACAAACATGATGGCAAGAGCTGCAGCAACCACCCTAGAACCCAGAGATGAAAGCCATGTGAGAAGAATGGCAGAGATACTCTACCAGCTTGGGACTCCCTACCTTTGGATTACTGTGTAAGAGACCATCAAATTCTATTTTGTTTAAGTCATTATATTTATGTTATATTTATTTATTTTTAAGATTTATTTTTTATTTATACATACAAGCTGGGGTATAGGCCAGAGGCATGGGGTGGCGAGAGGGTTCACCAGAGCCAGAGCGGGGAGCAGAACAGGCAGATCAGAAATACACTGCTGAGGGGAGCAGCGGGCGAGGCAGGAGAGGTCTGCCGCGCCACGTGGGACTCTCCCCGGCCGGGCGTCAAACTCGCGTCGCCGCTGCTGACAGCTCCACAGCACAGCGCTTAACCGCTGCGCCACCGGGGAGGCCCTATATTTATATTTATAATACCACTGTAGTGAATGTGACTACCTTTACCCAGATGCCTGTACTTTCTCATAAGTTAGTATTTATTTATATTCTCTTTATTTTTTAAAGATGTATTTTTCTTTATTTATGCATACAAAACTGGGGTATAGGCCAGAAGTGCACGTGTTGAGAGGATTCAGCAGAGACAGAGTGGGGAGCAGAACAGGCAGATCTACTGAAATACACTGCTGAGGGGAGCAATGGACGAGACAGGAGAGGTCTGCTGTGCCATGTGGGTCAGCTCCCTGGCTGGGGGATCCAGCTCCTGCTGCTGTGGCTTGATAGTGCTGAGCTTTAACCCCTGTGCCACCAGGGAGGCCCCTTTTTTATATTCTCTTATTTCAATTTTTATTGCCTGTCTTCCTTTTTAAATATGTAAACTGTGAACTAATGGTTCATCTGACTTTTTCAAAGAAACTGCTTATAGATTTATAATTCTAGTGTGCTTAGAGTTTTATAAATTTTTGGCTCCCTATACACCTGAATGAGTTTCTAGCCATTTATGGAATTATTGGGTCACATCTTTTCCTCCTCAACATTTTTTCCACATTGTTCCATTATCTTATGCCATCAAAAATTGCTGAAAAGAAGTCTGAGGCCAGTCTCATTTAACTTACCTGGATTGATTGCTTCTTCCATGCGGATATTTGTAGTAGGATGCTTTTGTTATCCCTAAGATTTAAGAACTTCAGTTTCTAAACTGAGATTTAAATCTCAATGGTTTCTGTTTCAATTGACCTGTTCCTTTGCCAACTTGGGTCTTTCTGTTTCAGAAGTATTTTTTTTTATGATTTGACTATTTTTTTTTTCAATTACAATTACATTTGCTCTCCCTTTATCAGGGACTCTTGCTGTATGTTGAATCAACATAAAGTTCTTGCATAGCTATTGTTTTTCTCTCCAGTCTTTTCATCTCCTTCTTTCTTTACATATTCTATGTGATCCACCCATGTCAGTTAATCGTTGTCTCTGACCCAGTTTTCTGTTATGGGAGTTCTACTTCTTATGCAACTGTGACTTTCAGATATTTGGTGGGTTTTGCTTCTATTTCTTTCCTTACTTCTTCCAGTTCTCCTTCCATCTTATTTTGGATCACCAATCTTGTTTGTTTCATGAGATCCAATATTTGTATTTAATTTCCTTGAAAATGCAGAGAAGATTCTTTTCAAAAATTTGATTCTATTTTGTGGGATTGTATTCCCCCCCCCCTGAAAAATATGTTTTCCTATTGACCGTCTTTGGGAGAGGTGAGTTGTATCTTACATAGCTTCCATGGAAGCTCTTTACTAAGAAATAGTGATTATTTTAACTTCTAAAAATACTTACCTGAATTCATATACCCTTTAGATGAACCTTTTGTTTCACAGGAAATATAGTAGCTAGAGAAGCAAGCTAAGTACTAAGAGATAACCAGAGAAATCCAGGAAATGGGACATTCTGGAGGACAACTTAATTATTTCTACTAGTAAGTGTCCTAAACAGGGACTGTTCTAGATTAAAATGAATATAATGGGAATCTGGTCCTGGATTGGACACAGATTTGGCTAATCCAGCTGTAAAATTAATTGGCGATAATTGGAGAAATTTTAACATGGTCTGGAAATTAGATGAGATAAAAGTATACTGCCACACACATTTACAGTATTAATTAAAATAAGTCATAAAAAGGTTATAAACAACTGCATAGTATGATCTCAATAACACACAGGAGCTATTACAATGTTTTTTAGGGGATAGGAAGATGCTGTAATTTAAATTTGTATTTTCTAGTGTTTTATAGGCACGTATACTGCTTGTGTAATAGCTGTGTATATAGTGACAGGGATTAAATGGGACAAATTTACTGTGAATCATACTTCTGTGGGGCTTTTTAATTTTAGCTTTTATGTTACAACATTTTTTGATGTAGTAAAATATACCTAACAACATCGATCATTTGAATCATTAAGTGTACAGTTCAGCAGTGTTATGTACATTCATGTTACTGTGTAACTAACCATCAGCACCATCCACCTCCAGGACGCTGTCATCTTCCCAAAGTGAAATGCTGTACCCACAAAGCAGTAACTGCTTCCCCCTCCTTCCAGTCTTTTTATTTTTAAGAGTCACCAAAACTGTGTAAGTACTAAGCCTCACAAAATCTGGCTCCAGCCCCAGCTGACAACCAGATATCTTGGTCACTCCTGAGTAAGCTTGATGTGATAAGTGACACTGCCCAAGTGACTTTAGCCTTAAACCAAAGGACAGTCAATGTAGTTGAGGGAACCATGACCACAGGGCTCATCACCAGATGTGCAAAAAGCAATGACGGCAGCAACAGTCCCCCAGATGCACAGGAAGACAAAAGCAATGGGTTTCTCTGTTATTGGAATATAAATATATACAACTTTCTCCAGTAATAAGTTTGTTATTCTTAGTGTCATAATTTCATGTAAATTAACTATTATTTTCTTCATTGCTTCAGATTATTGATAAATAGTAATGTCATTTCCAGTAAAATCTGTCCAGAAAGATAGTAATTTTAGGTAGGTGTGTCAGCTTCTTTGAAGTCTGACTCAATATAACTGAAAACCCAAGTTTATTTATCTCAAACCTAAAACTGGAGGTGTACAGTGCAGGATTAGTAGGTAATTCCATAATCATCAAGAGCCTAGAGCCCTTTCTCTGACAAGCTATCGTCCTTAGCACACCACCTCATGGCCCAGTGGGGCTGCTCATGTCCAGCCATCAAGTCTGTGTTTTAGCCAGAAGAAAAAAGCCAGGAATGAAAAAGCACACCTCCTCTCTACAACAATTCCTCATAAAAATTACATTAACCCTGAACAGCTCTTTGACCAGAACATAGTCATATGACCTCACCTAGTTGCAAGGGAGGTCAAGAAATGGAATCTTTATAGTCTCTGTGCCCAACTAAAACCAGACATTTTATTAGTAAAAACAGAGAGAGAATGGTTAGGGCCTCCCTGGTGGTGCAAGGGGTTGAGTCTCAGCACTATGAAGCTGTCGCCAGCCACTGTGGCATGAGTTCAATCCCCAGCCAGGGAGCTAACCTATATGACACAGCAGACCTCTCCTGTCTCACCTGCTGCTCCCCTCAGCAGTGTATTTCAGTGGACCCTCCTGTTCTATTCCCCACTCTGTCTCTGGTGAATCCTCTCACCACCCTCCCACACACCTCTGGCCTGCACCCCAGCTCTTGTATGCATGAGTAAATACATCTTTTTAAAAATGGAGAGAATGGGTATTGGAAAAGTCAACTAAAGATCTGTCATAAGGTTTTCTAAAAGATTCGGTATGCTGGTTTTTGAGGTTGGGGGGCAGGAAGGATGGGGTGGACCTCTTAAAGTGTTATTGCTTAGCATTTTGTTTGGCGCTTTCTAGACTGGCTGCTAAAGCCTTCCTCCACAGAAGGGGGCTCAATCGGCTTGTATGGAAAAGAGAGTCATCTTTCTATTTGAAGGGGTGTTTTAATTATCTGTATTGTTCCATGTCCACCGTATGGCTAAGTCACAGGGCTTTGCTATTGCGGGTTCATCTTAACTGTAGAAAGCATCACATCAGTGTATGAAGTGACATTGTTTTGTACTGTTTGTTCTGTTTCCAGGAAAATGTGAAGCACAAGACGTGGTTCCTGACCCCATCCTTGGGGAATGTTACCATGGAGGACATTTTTCCCACATGGTAAACAAAAGACCAGGAGGACTGTGAGTTCAGAAGTCACTTCACTAACCAGGAAGCTGTTCTAGGTGCTTGTGCAGGGGCAGGGTAAAATGACCAGTTGAGGGAGCTGATGGCTCAGACAAGGAAGCCTCGTCACCTCTCAGCTTGCCTTGATGATGAAACACAAAACGAAAATGCCACGCATGCATGTTGCATAGACAGGTTGTCACATTTCCTTTCCGAGCTGATCGCATTTGACCTTGATGGTTAATCCATTCTTTTATTCTGGAGTTTTGTCCAAATGAGAATATGAATTCTTCCTGCAATAGACTTGAATCGTGGCCGCCTGCTCACTTCTTTGCCCCTGATCTATCCATCCCAGGATGTTGTTTATCTTCTGCTGACTCAGGGATGAGAGCACTGGAATTCTCTGAGAGGGGCCATGGCTTGTTGAGCCAGCTCACTGGGGTTCCGGTCTTCCCGGCAGGCGCCCTCACAAAGCCAGCCTCTGGGTAAGAAACTATTTCTATCACTCCTTCAGTTTGACTTCCGAAGGGAAATAAGACCCAGCCGCAGCAGAGCATAGAGCAGGCAACTACAGTCCTGCGCCTCCTTCCATAAACAGAAAAGGCTGCTGCAGATAAATTAGGGTGCATGGGAGCCACGTCATGGAAAGCTGGGGAAGGCTGGATTTTAAATAGACAGCAGCCCTTCAAGCGGGAGGGCTGCATTCTAAGGGAGGGCTGAAAGGCAGGGAGGGATTTACCTCTCAGCAGCAACAGGAACTTCCCGTTGGCTTTTCTTCCTTGCTGCCTGCCTGGCTTACCACTTCCTCAGCAAGTTGGGGAGGGGGCTGTTAGGGTGGGGAGCAGTGTTTGAGGGTCCTGCAAAGGGCCAGGGAAGGCCAGGGCATAAGGAAGTCACAGCAGCACTGTAGAGGGAAGGGGGTGCTCCTCTGCATTGCCCTTTTCTGCAGGCCTGCTGGGTTTTCATGATGTCATCCATTCATCATTGTGAGCTGATGGGTGGTCTCAGGCCTTGGCTGCTGCCCAAGGCCAGGAAGGAAGAGTGAGACCCCAGGACAAACCTGCAGCAGGCCCCTGAATATGTGCGGAAATGTTGCCATCAGTTCCACATAAAAAGACTTGGTGGAAATTGAAGAAGACAGTAAAAGTCACACAGTCCTTTCCAATCTTCCCTCCCTTGGATGCCTGGGAAGAATTCAGGGGCCTCTTTCCTGTGGATGGGGAACCAAACCCTGGTGTGGGCCTGGGTGTGGAGGAAGGACTGCTCTGCCAGATGGTTCATTCTCCAGAATTCAACCTGTTTCCTGACTCAGTGGTGTTTGAAAGCAACTTTGTCCAGGTAGTTCTTGGGTAGCTCAATATGACACTCCCTGGTTCTTCTAGCCCTGTTTCCCAGAGATGATCAGGAGACTCAGGTCCCTGGGGCCCAGTGGAGTGAGGGCTGGGACAAGTACAACCCAGCAGGCCTGGAATGCAAGGCGCCCTCTGGCTTGCCCGCACTGTGGAGCCCCCAGGCAGGGCTTTGTCTGCAGACAGTTGTCACCCTGAGGAGAGGAGTCAGGTGTTCCCTGCTGAATTCCAGTTTATTCCATCCTCCAGGCCGTCAGTCCAAAGAGGACACACAGCAAGGCAACGAAATGAGATACCCTTTGGGGGTTAGGACACAAATACTGAGTGGAGCTGGGGATCCAGAGAGATGGAGGCTCAGAATGCTGTTCTCTGCTTTCTTGTCCAGAGCGCCATAGTGTCCCTGGCACCTGCAAGTTTCCTCTGTTGGAAGGGTAGACCTGAGGGTTAAATGCAAACACCCTCAGAGGCAAAGGCCTTAGTACAAGGGCACTCTTTGCATTTTTGTTGCCCTGCCTGGGCTTGCCTTGGGCAAGATGTAACCCAGAAGAAGCAAAACTTGGACCTTATAGTTCAGAGTAGGTGCCAGAGGAGGTAATAGGGCCCTCAAAGAAGAGCCAAAGGACATGTGTTTCAAAGAAAAGCCAGGAAGCAGTCTGGGGAATGTAAAATGTGATGTGTTGCAGGGAACCCCTGCGTTGAAGTTGTAGTGGGCAACTCCTAATATTAGGTAGTGTACATGCTATTAGTTGTTTAATCAATAAAAGTTAAAACTGTCTTTCTCTTCAAGTGACCATTTTGTTCCTCCCCAAACCAGGGGACATTTGGCAATGTCTGGAGAAATTTTTGGTTGTCACAAATTGGGGGGAGGGTAAGGATGTTGCAAAATGTCCTACTATGCTCTGGACAGCCCCTCCCCCCTAATAGAATTATCCAGCCCAAGGTGGGAATAAAGCTGAGGTTGGAAAACTCTTGATTGGAACCTACTGCTGTTTCTGTCAAACACTCAGACTGTGCCCGTGGGGATGCTTTGCAGGTCAAAAAGAGCAGGAGCTGGATAGACATCTACAAAGCCTCCAGCACCATGGCCCTCGGGGTGACCTCCTCTGTGCCCTGCCTGCCCCTTCCCAACGTCCTCCTCATGGCCAGTGTCAGATGGCACCAGGGGCAGAGCCAGACATGGAACAGACCACCTACAGCCCCTCACATCATCCTGAAGAGGTAAACAACACGGAGGGCAACAAAGGACAGGAGGGGTGATGGGTGGGCCCAAAGCAGAGACGAGCTCGTGACTGAACTCGTGGTGGGGCGCAAGCAGAGGCATCACTGGTGGCCACGTTGATTTTTTTTAGTGATTAATAACACAGGACTGTTCCCTGGAAGCATCAAAGTCAAGTGGAGGGACCAAGGGAAGTTCACCTCATGGTGGACAAGTCCACTTTCCTTCTCACGACACCTACCCCACTGACATCTTAGGAAATCTTTCCACCTTTGACCTAGGGCAGGGAATCCATGGGATCTGGCAGATGAAACACCAGTTGAGAGATGCAGTTTCTAGTCTTTGGTATCAACTAACTAGACTCAAATAATCTTTGAGTCCCAAATTTCTTGTTACCCCTCAGTTTTCCTATTAATAAGGTGAGTGGAACTAAGTCTCACTCAGTACTGTAACAAACAGTGACAACATGCTTGCCTGAGCTGAAACAACCCTTTTTTTTTTTAAGATTTATTTATGCAAACAAGAGCTAGGGTATAGGCGGGTAAGAGGATTCACCAGAGAAGAGTGGGGAGCAAAACAGGCAGATAGACTGAAATACACTGCTGAGGGGAGCAGTAGTGGGCGAGACAGAGGTCAGCCATGCAATGTGGGAATCTCCCTAGCCGGGAATCGAACTCATGCTGCAGTGTCTGCCAATAGCTTCATAGGCTAGGACTTAACCCCTTGCGCCACCAGGGAGGCCCAGAAACAGCCCTTTTTTGATGTTTGAACCTCTTCAACTCATCTGTAGAATATCCACGACTCTCTAGATATTCCCATAAATCCTTCATTTTTCCATGTTGCCTCAGAGGTGAACCACTCCGGTATGTTCTGGGTGGATCTATAAGCAAGAGAAGCCCAGCCTTAGCTCCCAAAGCCAGCGCCTTGAACTTCAGCTCCTTTGGGAAGAGTAACTGAGGCATAGAGGTCAATGCATGGAGAAGCTGACAGTAGGACCAACTCTGGCCGCCGAGGGCGGGTCCCCACGATCCCTGCTACCTCACCTGGGGGCTGTCCCTAAAGCAGGGTCTGGGGAACATCTGAGTGAGAATTGTGGCAGGGTGGGTGGAGGTTAAAATGCAGATTCCAGGAACACACCCAGACCTACTGAATCTGAGTTTGGGGGGATGTCTTCAGGTGTCTGTGCTTTTAACAAGTTCCCAGGTGAATCAGATCTCCACAAAGTTTGAGCACCGCTGTGCTAAGCAGCACACCCCAAAGCCTCAGCCCTGAAGGGGATACTCCTCATTTTAATGAAGATAGGGTCAGAGGAGACGCAAGAGAGTTGTAGTATGTGTCTTCCCTGTGTCTTCAGAATTCTCCCGCTGAAGTTTGTGGAGCTCCAGGTGTGCGACCGCCTTCAGCGCATCCTGCGGCTGAGGACAGTCACTGAGAAGATCTACTACCTGAGGCTTCACCCTGACCACCCGGAGACTGTTTTCCACTTCTGGATCCGACTGGTGCAGATTCTGCAACAGGGCCTGTCCATCACCACCAAAGACCCCAGGATTCTCGTCACTCACTGTCTGGTACCCAAGAACAGCTGCAGCCCCTCGGAAGACTGTAAGGTAAGTGGGTACCACACGGTTTCCAGCCAACGCCAGCGTAGGTAGAAGAGCTTAGCTGAAGTGGTATGTGCACGCCTTGTGAAGGCGATTCCTTCCTTAGGCCTTTGCGCTTAGCTTTATGAGGTGTAGTCTACAATTCACCCATGTTAAATGGTCAGTCCAACACTTTCAGTAAATGTATGAGTCTTGCAGTTTTAGACTTTCAGTAAATGTGTGAGTCTTGCAGTTTTAGAACATTTCCACCACCCTAAAAATTTCCCTTGTACCCATTTGAAGTTATTTCCTGTTCCTACTCCCTGCCCAAGGCAACCATGGATGGATTTTCAGTCACTATATATTCATTTTCTTAGACATTTCATATAAATAGAATCCTGCAGTATATAGTCTTTTGTGTCTGACTTCTTTCACTTAGCATATTCAGTATTTCATTAAGTTTCATGAAACTAACTATAGGATTTTTGTAGATGCCCTTTATCAGGTTGAGGAAGTTCCCTTTTATTCAGTTTGTGTGTTTTTATCACCAACGGTATTGGATTTTATCAAATGCTTTTCCGCATCTATTGAGATAATCTTGTGGCTTGAACTTTACTCTTTTAGTATAAATGAATTGCAGTTTTAGATTGAGTTTTAGATGTTATACCAATTTTGTATTCTTGCAAGAAATCTTGCTGTCATGGTTTTTGAAATCCTGTAACTGGATTTGGTTGGTGGCATTTTGTTTAAGGATATTTGCATCTTTGTTCATTAGAGATTTTGGCCTGTAGTTTTCTTTGATATCTTTGTGATCTCCTGACTACGGAATCAGTAATAAAAGCCTTGTTAGATGATTTCAGAAATATTCCCTGCTCTATTTTCTCAGTTGGTGAAGAAGTGGTATAACTACTTTTTAAAAATTTTTGATAGATTTTATCAGTGAAGCCAGTGGGTCTTTTTCCCCTAAGCTTTAGAATGTGATAAAAGTAAGACTGACTTGAGCTACAACATAAAATCCATAAAGGCAAGGATTTTTATCTGTCTTCTTCAGCACTATATTCCCAGTCCCAGTGCCTGACACATAGTTGACATTCAATAAATATTCAATGAATGAATGAATAAGAATGAGCAGCATGTACAATGGGAGTGCCCTTGAGATATCATGGCCGACAGGAAAAAAGTAATTTCACCCAGGTATAAAAAAATTCAATATTAAAATTTTTCTTAGAGAAATCAATTTTTTAAGCATTCATTAAATTTCAGAAATAAATATTTGATCCCTCAACATATAAATATAAAACCAAGCTGCATAAGCTATGTTACAGATCATATTAATAGGTTATTCAATACCATATTAAGGTATATCAGTAAGAATAGGTTTTCTATTAAACGATGTCTAAAGTATTTAATGATAGTGTTATCCTCAGGACACCAAAGGATGTTTGCAATAATGCACAGGTCATAAACAAACTAATCTGGTATCTGAAAGCCCCTGAGCAGCTGGCATGGCAGCCCAAAGGAGTAGCTTGAGTTCCAACTCTATAAGGGCTGGACCATAATGTTAGGAAAATGCAGAGGCCTTACTGCCTTAACCACCTGGTTTTGCTTATTTTTCTCCACCAGTTAGTACAGAAGAAACCTCAAGTCTCCCAGCCCAGCGAGAGCCTTATGCAGCTGATGGCCAAAGGGGAGAGTGAGGCTCTCTCTCAGATTTTTGCCGATTTGCACCAGCAAGACCAGTTCAGGTACATGATTTAAATCAGACCAGCCTGACAGCCTTCCCGCTGCCAGATGGTCAGGCCATGAAAGACAGGCGCCAAGGCCTGTGGTTAATGAGCACAGCAAGGGGCCTGGAATACTGATCCTCGGTCTTTCTCCTTGACTCAAAGCAGCCTCTCCCCGTTCTCTTTGCCTCTTTCTCTTTCTCTAAACAGTAAGCACAGGAGGAGGCATTTTATAAAAAACTGAAAAGTAACTCTCCAATAATAAATATAAATTAGTGACACAGGTGGGAAAGTAAAGCCTAATTTCTCATCCAGTTCCTACTCTACAGAGAAATAATCAAAACATCATTTGAAACATTTTCTGCTTATTGGTTCACTTGCCAACTTGCCAGACCTCTGCTTGGACTTCTACTTCTGTGCTTTCCTGAATGTGGAGTCTGTTCTGGAAAACTCCATTGTGCAGGCCTATGTTCTTCATCCCTGTCAGTGTGTATAACTTAGGGCTGAACTTGGAGCCTGGTTGGTGGGAGAGGCAGGAGCTGAGAGCACTGAGACCACAGGGCACCATCCACAGGGAACAGAGAGAAGGGACTGGGTCCTAGTTACCCAGCTTGAGAGAAAAGGGGGCACAGAAATAAATTAGTAAATGTCACCAGAAGAGAAAAATGAGATGTCAGGGAGAAGAACGTGTTTGTTAAAACAGGGACCAGCAGTTTAGAGAGAGAACAGTGAAAAGAAAGGTTTCTGAGGGCCTCCCAGGTGGCACAAGGGGTTAAGTCTCAGCACCATGAAGCTATTTGCAGCATGAGTTGGATCCCCAGCCATTTAAAAAAATATATTTATTTACTTATGCATGCAAAAGCTGGGGTGTAGACCAGAGGTGTGTGTGTTTTGGGGGTGGGAGATAATTCACCAGAGACAGAGTGGGGAGCAGAACAGGTGGATTGACTGAAATACACTGCTGAGGGGAGCAGGGGGCGAGGCAGGAGAGGTCTGCTGTGCTATTGTGGGTCAGCTCCCTGGCCGGGGATCAAACTCACTGCATAGCAGTGCTAGCACCAAGACTCAACCTGTAGGCTACCAGGGAAGCCCTAGATCAAAATCTTTTAAAGCAATTTTTTGTCCATCTCAGAATGTTGAATCACTTATTTTTTTATTACTGTTTGAAGGACAGGTCTGTTTACATTTATTGGCTATAGTTTGGTCACGGTCCACACACAGTTGCAAAGGAGGCCGGAAAATTCACTCTTCATGCCACATAGGCCATTTTCCCAGCACAAAATTAGATGTCTGCCCCTGGGGGAGAAGGGAAGAAGGGACACCGAGGCGCCATTGGTAAGCTCTGACCCAGACAGCTTTTAATATTTCCACACAGTCAGAGAAGACTAAGCCCTGCAGGAGAAAGGACAAAGGGTAGAGATGGCTGTGCAGGTCCAGGGGCCAAGCAGGTCTAAGACTGAGGCTTCAACCTGAGGAGGAAGCGTGGTGAGTTTAGAGAGAGGGAAGGAAGGCCAGAGGGGAGAAGAGGGCTGGGTGGTGGAAGGATTCACGCGAAGCAGGCAGGGCCCCAGCTAGGCAGGGCCTGGGCAGCCAGGCGAAGGGATTTAGACTTTGAGTTTAATGGGAGCCTTAGCAGCATTTTAAATAGGGAAGTGATGTGATCCAATTTACATTTTGAAAAGGTCGGGGCAGCTGGCTGTTGCTGTGACAGTGAAGATTTGAAGGGAGGGAGAGTAGGTGTGCCGCCGTTTCGTTTTCTTCTCTAATTCTCCAGGGTGGAGCCCTGAGTGATGATTTTGCTCCTCACTCAGGCAGCTTCCAAGCTGATGGCAATTATGTCAGTTAGTGCACACTGGCAGCAACAGGCACCTTAACAGCAAATAAAATAAATGGCTGAGACGCAGGACTGAACAGATGGAGTTGCACCCACTCCTCCTAAGCAAAATTGGCAGCCTGGGTTTTGCTCCCCACCAGCACCTCCCCACCCCATCCCCCCTTCCCTATTTTTCTCCTGGTACTTTCATCTGTACCACACCCACCCGATAGAGCCACAGCTGGCCTTTTCCACATTTCTATCTGCCTCTAAAGTTTTTGCATTATGAGAAATAGAACTAGAAACAAGATTTGCAGTGAGAGTTTCATGCGCTATTCTTTTCCTTTTGACCTTCATTCCCTTGATCCTGAAACGGCTGGAGTTCCAGGAGCAGCAAAAAGGCAGAGCTCAAAAAGGACAGCTCAGGTAAAGGAGGGTGCAGGGCCGCGTGTGTCAGGGAACTGTCTGTTCTGCTGATTAGCAGAGGAAATGGGATCCGCTCCTGCTCCTGCCAACCCAGTGCTGCTAGAGTCGCCACCATCCTTCCACACCTCAATTGAAGTTTCTCTGGACTATTTGGCCACCACAGTCAGTTTGGTACCAAGTCCTACTAATTTCATTCTTTGAAATGCCTCTTATAGTCTTTTAAAAAAAGATTTATTTATGCGTACAAGAACTGGGGTGTAGGCCAGAGGTGTGAGGGGTGGTGAGAGGATTCACCAGAGACAGAGCAGGGAGCAGAACAGGCATATCTACTGAAGTACACTGCTGAGGGGAGCAGCGGGCAAGACAAGAGAGGTCTGCTGCGCCATGTGGGGAGCTCCCTAGCCGGGGATCAAACTCGTGCTGCAGTGGCTGCAGATAGCCTCACAGTGCTGAGCCGTTGAGCCACCAGGGAGGCCCCATGAAATGCCTGTTATAATATTTACTTCATTTCTATTCCTGACCTGGCCCGAGTCCTTAGCACCTCATGCCTGGACCACTGCAGTCATCTTCTCATTCATTCATTCAAAAACATGCATTGAGCACTTGGTGTGTCCCAACCTGCTGTAGACTTTGGAGTCACACCAAAGAAACAGCACCCCTTCAAGGGACTAGAGGAGTCAAAGGGTGTATCCCCAAATTATAAAACTTCTCCTTCCAGAGCTCATGCCTGAGGTGCCACAGGAATACAAAGAGGGCCCCTCACTCCTTCCAGGAAGTTGTCCCTGAAGACCTGGGGCGGGATCTAGTCCCAGCGGATGAGTACAAGTGGGCTGGCCATTGGAGGTGATGCCAGGCATTCCAGGAGGAGACAGTCTGTTTGTGAGAGCATGGCACATTCTGGACACAGGAACCAGTTTCTCTTTTGCAGATTCTAGGGGACCCCAAGTCTGCTCAGTTTGGCTGCTTGGTGCTCATAAGCACCCCCATCTTAGCCATCATGTCTGATCACAGTCTCCTTAAATAGGAACCCCCTGCCTCCTCATCTTCTCTAGTCCAAATCTGCTCCAGCCAACCTTTGCTAAGGGCCACATGCCTCATTCATCTTCCTCCACTCCCTTCCCCCCATGCTTGACCAAATCCTGCCTATCCTGCCGGATATACTTGGCAACACCTTCCTGCCCAGACAAATCCTTTCTTGGTCACAACCTCTCTCACATTATTCTCTAGTTTGGTAGGCTTAAGTCTTGTTTCTTCAGCCAGCACTAAAATTTTTTTTCATGCTTTTGAATTATCCACAGCAGCATACACAGGGCTGGGAACACCCTGGGGAATCAATAAATATCTGGGCACCATACCACTGATAAATTATTCCCCCAAACTGGCTCAGGAGGCAGCCAGAATGTCATGTTATGTTAGACATTTAGCTGCATGCACAGCTCTCCTGGAGCTCTGCCAACTTCACCCACACCAGGGATTACAAACTCAAATGTCTGCAGGTAGTGTGAATGGGTAAAGAGTCTAGGTGACTTAGATATAAGAAATGATTAGCTTTTCTCTCAACTCTATTATAAGTAAAACAGTATGTTGAGCTGACACTTGGTCTTAGCATTGGGAGACAATAGGGAGTGGTGGAGATAACAGCAACAAACCTGTGAAGGTTTCAACTAATTGTTGCCGTACTGGAACATGGGCCTGTTGGTGACATATTCTCTGATTTTTCAAGAGAAACCAAAAATCTGGACTTTTATGTGACATACCCCTATAAAAAAATTAAAGCACAGTATAGGCCAACACTTAGTGGACAGAACATATCTGCAGACCAACGGCAACATGGAGGCTGCCAGTTCACAGTCCGGGGCCCTAAATAGTGCATGGTGCTGATGCTGGATGGCATTTTCTCCAAGTCTGTGAATTCTTTCTCATTATGTGACTGATTGTACAAGAGTGACTCATTTCTGTTTTTACACATAGTTCAAAAACACATACTACACACACCCATAGCCCACAAGATTACGGTCGAGAGAATTGGAAGTAGAGAATATTTCAGATTTATTTCTGAAACTTGAGAAAACAGCTAGACGTTCCAGCATCATGGGGCCCACACTCCTATGATGTCCTTAGACCGACTCCAGCTCATCATCCTGGGGTGTCCTCTGGATGCTTCTATTTTCTTAGAGTTGAAGAAACTCCTCATTTCTCTTTGGGCCAGGAAGCGTACCCTTTCCTTTTGGAAGGATAGTCCTGCTCCAGCCTCAGGGAGATTTTGGATGGAAAAGGAGCATACATTTGGAAAAGTCAGTGGTCCAAAGCTTATCTGTGTGGCTGAGCCTTTGACTCCCAGTCAGCAGATGGTGGGGCCCACTCAGTGTTCCCCAGACTTTAATGTGCAGGTGGTCCCCTGGGAATCTTGTTAAAATACTGCCTCTGATGCACCGGGTCTGATTGGGCCCGAAACTGCGTTTCTAACGTGCTCCCAGGTGATGCCACGGCTGCTGGGCTGAGAGCCACATTTTGAGTAACAGAAGTGGATCAAGCACAGGCTCTGGTTTAAGGCCATCTGGGTTCAAGGCCACTGCCAGTTCATCTAGCTGAATCTCCTAGGTAAATTCACTCAACTAACCTCTCCAAGCCTTATTGGTTTCCTCCTCTTACTGGCACTGCCTTGTTCACATGATGTCGTGGTTAAAACCCCGGGCTCCGTTGCCAGGCCACCTGGCTTTGAATTCTGACTCTGTCTCCTCATTATGTGACCATGGGGAAGTTACTTAACCGCACTGAGCCTCTGATTTCTCATTCATAAATGGGGGCGATGGCAGCACTGACCTCTCTGGGTTGTGGTGAGGATTATAAGAGCATTAAGGCATATAATTGTTTGGAAAAGTGCCTGGCACATAATAAGCACCCCATAAATTTTGACCATAATCTGTGAGCATGCTCTGTAAGGCCAATTCAAACAAATGAATTCCCTTTTAGGCCAGGAGCAAGATACTCCCGATGAAGACTGCATCCCTTGCACCCGTGACCTCAGTTGGAGGGAATCGCTCACGTATGGCGAGTGGGAAAGAGAGAATCCCTCTGGGCCGCAGCCCCTCTCACTCCTCAGCACGCTGGCCGCCTCCACAGGGCCACAGCTGGCCCCACTCATAGGTACAGTGATGGGATTAAGCTTCCACGGGACAGGCTTGGAGAATGACTTCAGGCCTGGGTTTTGGTCCTGAGTGGGAATGGAAGGTGGGGCAGCCCCTCCCTGCCTACTCTCTTCTTCAGGGACTCCAGTGGACTGAGTGAAACCCTAAGTAGCAACTGCAGAGCCTGCAGAGCTCCCCCAGGAGTTCCCATGAGTGGCTCTGAAGGGCCTGGATCTAGAATGGCACTTGTAGTTGTGCCTTCTCTCTGCTGGAGGGTGTGCAGAGGGGCGGTCAGTGCTCTTCCATTGAGAAGGTGGGGAGCCAGCTCTCTCTTTTCCTTTCCAGAGCACTTGGGGAGCCCCAGCTTTCTGTTGCAGAGAGTGAGAAGGAGCTAGGCTCAGAGGGGTAGGGTGGAGTCAAACTTCCTGTGGCCCAGCCCTTACCCTCCCTGCTACATTATCCATCCATCCATTTATTCATTTAACAAACCTGTGTTAAGCGTCTCCTATGTGCCTCTGTATGACTGGAGAGAGTGTCTCTAAAGGAAAATGTTAGTAAACCACTAACGCTTATCGGATACCTGTTATTAATAGCTGACAATATTTTAGGTGGACATATTTATGTACCCACCAAAGAGCTTTGTAAACAATTTCTATCCTATTGAAGATTTTTCTCTCCTATACTGACAGGAAATTCTATTTGAGCCATCCTTTCACACTGGGGAGACCTGTGCAGCCCTCACCAAGACCACCTGGCAGCATTCAGCTTTCTGAAGGTGTCTATCTGGGTGGAGGGGAGAAGAAAGCAGGAACTGAGGAAAAGCTAGAACCATCTCACACGGGTAGCATAGCCTGTCCTTGGAGAAGCATTTGGGAGTATGGCTTTCCATCGAAAACATTATTCCAGCACATCACTTCGCTTCCTGCCCACCACACATCACCACACCTCGCCTCCATTCCATTTCCAGGATGGGCACAAGAAGACATGGACGCAGAGGAGCCAGAACCAAGAGAAAAGGCAGTGCCAGAGGAGAGGTGGAAAAGAGCAAAATGGAGGTGAAGAAGAAAGTGGAGGGAGGAAGTCAGGGAAGAGACATACAGAGAGGTGGTAACAGAAGTAAAGAGAAGAGATTTGGGAGACACACTGAAGAGAAAAGAAGAAAGCCACTGCTGAGAGCTGTCTCACCAAGCTTCTATTTATCTAATTTAAAACTTGAAAGTAAGGCCATATACCAAAAAAGGAATGTGTTGTTTTCTCTGCTCCAACCACTCTTGCAAGTGTGAGGGGCCAGAAATGAATTACAGTCAAGGGTCCCTCCTCAAATTTTCCTTTTTGCCAGTATTTCTTGTTAATCCCTCTTTTCTGATTCAGGCTCATACCTTCTTCTTGTGCCCAGCCCCCTACCTTGGACTTGCCAAGCCAGCCCTGATGTTCTGCATGGAAGTTTGTGTCTAAAGCTGTGGAAAGTTTCCTCCAGGAAGGAGTAAAGCAGGGTGTGTGAGGTAGGGGGATTCTCTAGTGCAGTCAAACGTCCTGTGTTGGCGAATGTCTCAGCCCTAGAAATACCAGCTGCATTTTTTTTTTTTTGCATAAGACAACTCCCCTTAAATGTTGAGGTACCTTGTTAGTGCTTACTAAGCTATGATTCTAAAGAGGAAAGAGATAGATTCATAACATCAGTAAGTCAGAGGTTTCATTTTCAAAGTTTAGGTAAAATCAGAGAGTGACCAAGGAGAGTCTGTCAGGGCTTGGATTGGCCTCTTTAAAATGCACATGAACTTGCCTTGACTAAAAGCCAGACCAGGTGTTTCAAAGAGAAGTGACCCCGCTTCCCAACTTTCCTGGACGTCTTGCTCTGACTGAAGATATCCTAAGAGGGTCTTTTTCAATCTAACACCGATTGGTTTTTCAGACTGAAATGGTTGGAGAGCTAAAAAGTAAGCTCCTGGCTCACCAAGTAGATGTGATGTTCTAATTCTTGGTGTTTTTGCTGTCCACATAGACTGTCCTCCCCACACGCTGGTGCAGTCCTTGAATTGGTGCTGGCCAGTATCCCATCCCCCACCCTCAGCCAGTGACCTCCTGGGTTTTACTCTAGAGTTTGTCATTAATAACTGCACCTACTGGGCCTCCCTCATGGTCTGGAGGTTAAGTCTCAGCGCTACCAACTTGAAGACGCACCACGGCAGCCTGAGTTCGATCCTAGGCCAGGGAGCTGACCCACATGGTACAGCAGACCTCTCCTGTCTCACCCACTGCTCCCCTCAGCAGTGTATTTCAGTAGACATGCCTGTTCTGCTCTCCATGCTATCTCTGGTGAATCCTCTCAACCCCTGCACATCTGGCCTGCACCCCAGTTCTTCTATGCAAAAGTAAATAAAATAAATTCTTAGGAATTTTTAGGAATAATTCTTCCCCAAAAAAATAACTGCGCCTACCCTTGAGTAGGCGTTATGCCTTCTCTTGAGTTTACCACCTATCTTTTCCCGTTTATCCACTAATCCTTAACACCACCAAGTCTACCTCTCTCGCTCCATCTGGGTTTTCACTCTCTCACTCTCCTCAATCCTCGTGCCTCTCCTCCAGGCTGGATTCTTTATCATTCTCACTCCCTCACATACACCTCTAACACCTTCCATTTCATCCTATTCACTTTACTAAATGGAGCTCTCTGCCGGCACCATGCCACTAAGCAGAGAAAACCGTAAGATGCGCTAACCAGTCTTACCTCTCAGTCATAATCACAAGCCTCCCAGAGTGCCCTTCATTTTGGCTGCTGGTCATACTATGTTCCCCTCCTCTGTTCTCTCTGTTGAATAGCTGCTTTACACCATCCCTCTCCTCCAACCCCTGGTGTCTCCTGATGACCCAGCTGTCCATTTCACTGAAACATGAAGCAGGTGAGCTCCAAGCTTCCCATTAGGCAGGGCAATGCTAGTTCTGTTGGAGATAAACCTCCATATATCAATGATATCAAATAATCAATAGAAGTTTATTACTCATAAAAAGCCCCCATAAGATGTTCCTGTTCAGGGAGTGGATCTTTAATGGGAACCTTCCATTTTGTGCCTCTACCTGGTTTCTAGGATTGCCACAGTAAGAGGAGGCGCTTGGAGAATGACACAGGTTTGTATGGCCAGTCCTGAAAGTAGTGGGCATCATTTCTGCCCCTCTTCCTTCAGCCAGGGCTTAGATATATGGCCGCACTGCAAGGGAGGCTGGAAAATATGTAGGGTGAAGAAGCAGCAGTTTGGTAAGGATCATTGGCCAGATGATGGAGCCATGAGAACAAATTAAGCTTTTTGAGGAGAGAAAAACACACCAGGCCTTGTGGGAACCTCAGAGTTAAAATATAGGCAGAGGAGGAAAAATACTTGCCACACTTTCTCACTCATCACAAAAGCTAATGTCCTGGCAATGGCCCAAAGGCCGTAGGTGGTGTCCTATGGCCCCTGCTGCCAACACTGCCACTACCTTCCTGACCTCTTAGTTACTAATCCAGCCACACTGGCTTCCTGCCACTCCCCAAACACCCCAAGCATGCTTCAGCTCAGGACCTTTGCCCGTGGTGTTCCATTTTCCTGGAATGTTCCTGACCACCTTCAGAGGTTCACTCATATGTCATCCTCTTCATGAGCCTTCCCTGGTTACCTTTTCTAAGATTGCAACTCCACTCCAGAGAGACCAAACCCTCTCTGGCCTCTTTTCCTGCCTTATTTTGTTCCTTAGCCCCATATCACCACCTCTCGTTCTATGTATTTTGGTTCTGTATCTTGTTAGTTGGTTGCTGACCAGAAGGTAAACACCAGCATGAAACAGTTTGGACCATCTTTTTCACTCTGTATCCCTAGTGCGTAGAACAGTGTCTGGCACACAGAAGATAAGAATTCATTTGTGGAATGAATATTTAGTAGAACAGCAGGAGCAGAGTAGGGATGCTTGAAGATGTTTGAAGAACATCAGCTTTTTGAAGTGGACACCATCATCCCTTCCACAAAGAGTCCGTCAGTGCTTCTCTCAGAGACAGAAGCCAGTGCTAGATGGACCTCAGGTGCAGCTGAGGTGATATTTCTTATATGTCACCCCTCAAGTGTTTTTCCTCCTCTGCCTATATTTTAACTCTGAGGTTTCCACGATACCTGGTATGTTTTTCTTTCCTCAAAAAGCTTAATTTGTTCTCATGGCTCCATCATCTGGCCAATGATCCTTCTAATTATCTCCTCCAGCTATTGACTCTTTTTAGATGTTCTACCATCATCTACAATTACCATATCTTGAACTTACCACCTTTCTCATCTTCCACTTAGCTAACTCATTCTCCCAGTTTCCTTTGGTTAAAAATGTAAACATTTGTGTGTTCTTACTTTCACCCAAGCAGTCACTAAGTCCAGAACTTATTTCCACTTAAAAAAAATTATCTTGCAAATTAGCTTTCATTTCCATTTTCCTTGCTTGGCCTAGTTCAAGCTCTGATCCATCGAGACTGTGAGAGTTGAAGGTCGCTTCTCTGGCAGAGTCTCACTATCTTTTTGAGCCTCTTCTTCTTCTCTCACTAGGCTGCAGTTCCCTGAGAGCAGCGACCACATCCTATTTATTGTGGGTTCACCAATAATTAGTATCCCACTCCATGGCTTCCTATTGTGCTTGACTTCAAAATGACATTTTTAAGACCATTTTTCAAATTCTTAAAGCAGCCTGTTCTATAATTAACCCCAAAAGAACTACTCTCAACTCATTCCGCCTCTCATGTAAGGTTAAGCCTACAACACTTCACAGGACTCACAATTCACATTGTCTTCTGTTCAGGTTCCTCAGGTTAAGACCTGACACCACCTAAAGGAACTTAATATCTAAATTTTCCTTCATTGTCCTCTGACTTTTTTAAGATTTATTTATGCATACAAGCTGGGGTACAGGCCAGAGGCGTGGGGCGGCGAGAGGGTTCACCAGAGACAGAGTGGGGAGCATAACAGGTAGACTGACTGAAATACACTGCTGAGGGGAGCAGTGAGCGAGGCAGGTGAGGTCTGCTGCGCCATGTGGGAATCTTCCCGGGTGGGAGTCGAACTCCCATTGGCAGCTGCACCACAGCGCAGAGCTTAACTGCTGCGCCACCAGGGAGGCCCATCCCCCCTGACTTTTTTTAACCTCCTTTCTCCCCTGTCTGGCCTAAAAATTTACCTCCCACTCTGTCCTCTTTCCCTTGTTCCAGTTATTTCTCTTGCTGAATAGTCAACTTCTTTAGTTCAGCCTGAGTCACACCTTCTTGCAAAGCCCTCTGTGACCACCACCCAGGATTACTGTCACTCCTCTGTCTGGATTCCAGAAGCATTAGTTGTCAGTCTCTCATCTTGGGACTTAAAAGTAAACTAACTTGTTTTGTATTTTATTTTCATGAGCATACTACTGTGTCCTCTGGAATTTAAAATATAGAGGCATTATGTGCTAAGAACCCAGCAGTTTATATTCTATTTGTGTTGCAAACTTTGTAGCTTTCATTTAATGTTTTCATTTCATGACATGAAAGTGAAGACGTGAGTAATTTTCCATGTTCCTCTTAAACTGAGACCTACATTCAGTTCACTTAACATTATGTAATACAGCAAATGTTGTTACAAATATGGATAAGGCAGGTCTCTATCCTGAAACTTAGTCTAGAGGACAGATGGATAAGCAGCGTTTTATAACAAAACTTGGCCAACTCTGTCTCTGGTGAGCCCTCTCGCCGCCCCACACCTCTGGCCTGTACCCCAGCTTGCATGTATAAATAAAAAATAAATCTTTAAAAAAAAAAAAAAAAAAAACTTGGCCAAGTGTACTTTGGATACAAAGTGCTATGAAAGCAAATATGGGAGAAATGATCCCTGATCGGGTCAGGAACGGTTTCTAGAGCTACCGACTGAGCCGGATTTCTATAAAGCCGGACTTCTATTGACATTTACAAAACAGAATCTGGGAAATGCCTTTGGAGGGAAAGACCATGGAGATGTTCTGGAATGATGGTGGTCAGGGAACAAGGTATGTAGAGGGGGCGGTGATGGGAGGTGAAGCTGAGAGATAAACTGGAGTCAAATAATGAAAAGTTTCCTGTAGGTTACCCCATCAGGGCTGCAGCGCTAAAATGTTGAAATTGGGATTGTTCATACAGTCGGCGATTGATAGAGTGGGATTAATTCGGCCCTGGATGCCTGCGGGCACGAGGATGACTAGCAATGTAACCCAAGGCCGAGCCCCGCGCTGAGAAGCCGGACGTGGCGGCCAGACGACCGCGCCCACACGGTCGGAGTAGGGGGCTGGGACCCGCCATCCCACAGAGCCCTAGACGCGACTTGGGCGGGAATCCGGTCCACGCAACTCAGCGCGCTCGCGGGGACGTGGCGCTTTCCAGCCAATCCCGGCTACAAGACTGTGGGACCAATGGCCTTCCAAGGAAGCTTTGCGTCAGCGGCGGGTTTGTTATTGATTGGTCAGAAAGCCGCCAGTGAAGCGGTAGGGGCGGGGCGCAGGGCCGCTTCCGGTTGGGTGGTGCTTGCGCGCGTGAGCTGAGCCGGTGGTTGAGCTGAGGCCGCGGCAAACCTGGGCTGTGGGCGCGACGAAGAAAGGTGAGTACGGTGGTCCTCGGCCTCTCCTCGGCCGCCTCCTTTTCGCTTTCTTTTTGTCCTCGGACCTGGCTCCCAGAGCAGCACGGGCCTCTTTGCCCGGCCCGTGTTTCTGCCAGCGCGGGGACCCGGGGCCTGAACCCGCTCGCGACCCGCAAGCCCTCCGCGCTTAGCCTGTGTTGAAGGCCGCCGCTCGCATACTCGCGCGCTTTAGACAGAGGCCTGAGTCCCGGTGGGCTCTGGCTCCCGGCTTGCGTCCCATGGGATAACTGTTTTGGACCAGGCTTGCCACGTCCTCCGCCTCTGGGCCCCGCCACTTGCCGTTTTCTGAGTCCCTCGGACTAGAGGGTCACTCTTGTTTGCCTCCTGAAGGTCGGGAGCAGTCGGGTAGTATTATAGTAACAGCTCCCTGCCACCTCCCATTCACTGGCCTGCTTGTGTCTGCCAACCCCGCCCCAAGGCCATATCCCGAGAGCTGGGTGGATCTTGCCAACAAAGTCCTGTTCGCTAACTTTGAGGATGTAGAAACAGGCGAGGAAAGAAAGCACGAAGGCACTGTGGGTTTTTAAAAAACCTTCCATCATTGTAATGAAAAGCCCAGTGTTTAGCTGCATACTTCAGTGCCATAGGAAATAATTTTGAAAATCATTTTTAGAAAACGGTGTTTTTACTTCTTGTTGCTACTAGCCCCAACCCTAGTTCTGATTTTTGACATGTTGTAAGTAAACTTAATTCCCTACAGCTGCCCCCTTTTAGAGCATAGCAGTGTGCTTGCATTTTCGAAAGCTGTTTTTCCATCGAGGCAAAAACTCCCTGTTAAAACATTAGGGCCTTTGATCTGAATTCCTCTATGTAGAAAAGCTTAGAATAGTGTCTTTGAGAATTAATTGCAGTCATTTTCTGGCATGAACCATAAAGTCAACATTAATGAATTGGAAATAAAGTAGCTTCTTGTTTTTGTAGTCTGGATGTAGAGCATCTTGGAATCTCTGATACATTATTCCTTGCCATAGAATGGAACTTGACATAAGATAACTGCATGTTTGACTTCATTCAGTAGATTTAGTTAGCTAAGTACCAAGCGATTTCATCACTGAAGAATTCATGTAGTATAATACAAAGGAGGGTCCAGAGATGACCTGTCAATTGTATTTGTGTGTAGAGAGGATGAATTTGCCTAGGCCTAATCATGTGATTCAGGAGTTTCCAATTGAATTCGTTTGAAAATCACAACTAGAACCACGAGCTGATGAAGATGTACTGATTTTGTCTGAGTGGGTGGTACTCAGTTACAGCTTTGAAACCCACTCGTCACTTTCAATATAATCAGTTTGCTTTCATTCATCAGCAATGTGTCAAGAGATACTTATTGATGGTTCTTGATATCTTTGCACCAGTTTTGCTTCATTACATTGTATTAACTCAGATTTTTCTATAATGTGGATGTTCCAGGAGTGTTAGAAAGGCAGCTGTGACCAGGGAAGGATAGCCATTGAAAATGGATGGGGGTTGGGGGGTGTTTGGGGAACTTGGACAGGCAGGAACTACACTGCTGCCAAATATATCAACTAATACATTAAGTTGTATTGATATATAAAAAGTGCAAGCACGAATTAGGAACTGTGGAAGAATATTAATTTATATTAGCTGAGGTCTCTGCCTTCCAAAAGTGTAGACTTTTTAAGGATGCTATGGCGACAGTTTAGTAGTCTATGGTCATTATTATGGAGTAGTATAAACAAGTTTTATAAAAGTTTAGAGGACTAGGCACAGATCACTTCCAGCTGGAGTGATCTTAGTAGATAGATCTTTTCATCTAGACTTTTTAAATTGTAGATACTTGGCACTGAGGAAAGTTACGCTAAAAATAACTACTGGAATCGCAAAGAATGCACAGCAAAATTAGAACTAAAAATCAAACTCTTTTCCATACATTTTGTATAACATTTCTATGGCAGTTTTGTATAAAGTTTTATCAGCCAAAAGGAAACTTTCTCCTAGAATTTTTTTTCTCAGATTTATTTTTATTTAAAAAAGATTTATTTTTATTTATGCATACAAGAACTGGGGTGTAGGCCAGAGGTGCAGGGGGTGAGAAGATTATCAGCGAGTGGGGGGCAGAACAGGAGGACCTACTGAAATACACTGCTGAGGGGAGCAGCGGCATGAGGCAGGAGAGGTCTGCTGCACCTTGTTGGGTCAGTTGCCTGGGAGGGTCAGGGATTGAACTCATGCTTCCAGGGCTGGCAACAGCTTAATAGTGCTGACTTTAACCCCTGCACCACCAGGGAGGCCCCTAGAAATTTTTTCTTAAGAAAAATTTTCACTCTGTAGCCAGAAAAATTTAGTTTGTTGCCTTGATTATGGGACTGATGAAGCCTGAATTTCAATTATTCTGAAAGCTTTTCTTGTACAGCCAAATTTTACACTTTTATATACTCAGTCTTCCAGGTGTATGCCCCCAGTCATACAAATAATCTTATTAGAATGTATTAGCTAATTATATTTGTTCAGTCACTAGAGAATTGTTGAATAGTTTGTCATTGCCATAACTTTTATCAAATCATGAAGGATGATATTACTACATTTTTAAATCTGACAGTCCATTGATGGATTTGTGTTAAAATTTATTAGTTAAGACTGTTAAGTTACCAACCAGGTCACTTTAATTTCTAGATTTCATAACATGGGCCTTAGTATAATTAAATTGCTATCAGACTACTCCCCCAATACCAACTGAGGTAAACACTTTGCTTTTGCTGCATTATAGAGACCTCTTCTCCTCCTCCCCCCAACCCCCCAAACCCCCAGTATCCAACTCAGAGAACTGGAATTTTACCGCCACACCCATTTCTCCCACTTGATAGCATTGAGTAATGGGTGTTTGGTCAACCAGAACAACTGGGATCACTCATTGTTAATGTTCTTGAGGTTTCATTTAATCTGCACATATAAGTTTCCCAAAGCAACTTATTCTAAGTATTCTGTAACCAGTGGACTTTTACAAAATATGATGGGGTGGGTGGAGGGGAGATGAGGAAATACAATAATTTATACCTTTTATGGAAATTTTTATTAGATAAATAAACTAATTTTTAGGACTCATCATTGTTATTTGAAAGAAATTTAAGCTTAAGTTTATGCCATTGGTTTTTTCCCCCTTATATATTACTGAAACAGTTCATGAAAATAACTTCGCAGGAGATCATTGTTGGTGATATGCTGCAAAAAGATGATAATTACTTCATATTCTGTTCTAGCTCTTTAGTTTGTCTCTAAGTGGTGCTATCCAGTAGAAATATAATACAAGCCACATACGTAATTTTAAATTTTCAAGTGAAAATTTAAAAAAGGTGAGATTAATTTCAATAATTTATTTAATACAATACATACAAAATACTATTCTAACACTCATACCACATCTTAATCACATTAGCTACATTTCAAGTACATAGTAGCCACATGTGGCTAGTACCTGTTGTACTGGACAGTACAAGTCTGTATTTTTTAAAGAGAACATATTAGATGTTACCTTGGTGGAGGAAGGACAGAATTTTAGGGTGAAAAGTTAGAGTTCATTTGAGAAATAGGTGATGGGGTGATGAATATTTTCACAACTAATGATTTACCTTCTAGATAACATGGTAAAAGCCCATACAACCAGGTCCTTCATTGTGTATGTCATGTATTTTCCTAGTATTCAGTTGCCCACTGGCTTGTAACTGTGATGATGGGGGAAAGGAGAAAGTGAAGGATCATTAGCTTTCTATCATTTGGTTTCAGTTTGGCTGAAAAGAGAAAGCTGCTTCAGGAATAATTATGTTAATGTTCTTCAAATGCCTTGTGCAAAAAGATGTTTCCTGCTCTTTCTCCTTATATCTTCCCACACAAATTATCCTTTGTCTTGAGGGGGATACATTTGTTTCAACTTCAACATTTTTATATGTATGTGGACTTAAGTAAATCTAGTACAGCCTTGTTTTTGTGTCTGTATTCATAAAATAAGAGGTCTTTTGTTAAAGTTCCTAATAGCCAGAAGTTGGTATATTATGTGCACAAAGATATGTGATATGTATGTATGTATGCATGTATGTATTAATATTTTAAGTTAAAGTGTGACACTTTCATTGCCCACTGTAGAGGGATGAAGGTAAGACCAGTACTTTGTCCATCAGGTGGTCCTTGTTTACCCTTTTAGGCAAACCTACCAGTTTGTAGATAGAAAACTAGATTTCAGGGTGACAGGTGTTAAGGAAGCAGTGATCAACATAGACAACCCCTAGAGCCTGGGAGAAAGAAGGAAAGAGCGAGGTCTGAAGAAGACAGATTTTGAATTTTGGAGATCTAAGAAGTATCAGTTGACAGAGTAAAGGCGCCTGTAAGAAGGAAGGTTAGTGAGTTTAATTGAGAGTGGGGAAGGGAAAAACATGGATACCTGATAAAGCCCTGCCGCCTAACTTTTACTCTGGTATTCTCTTTTCCTTAAGTCAAGATGTTAAGTCTCAAACTTAAGTTTACTCTTCCTTCTAAATCAGTGAATCATTGTGTTGCATTTCTGTTTGTTCCATATATCAAAACTTTGTAAACTGTTCTTTTCCAGATCCTGATACTGACTTGTAAGAGCTGTAAGATTTTATGCAAGTTAGGATTTTCTATTTTGGGAATGTAATTACTCATTTTTAGAATTTTCCTAAATGTGACATCCCCTAATTAACGGGCATAAGAAAACCCACTGTTCCAGTGACTCTTGATTTTACTTGATTCTGTAAGCCTGTAACATTACAAATATTGTTTGGATATATCACAGAATAATAACAATGTGTAGCTTGTTCCTTGTCTCTGAAGAGTTTTGTCTAAAGAATTATTTGTACTTTGAGATGGAAGTTTCATGTTGCCCTAAAGTAAAGACCTACTTCCCCTCACATTTAAGAGAACTACCAGATTTCTAATTTTTCTTTGCTTTTCCACCATTTGATTGATCTTATCAAAGAATAGACTGAGGTATTAATCTAAAGCAGTATGTTTTATTTTTAAAATAGTGTTTATATTTTAAGGATAGGTGTTCTTTCTTTAGATAGGTGTTCTTTTTTTTTCAATCTGAAGAAATGACTTGAAAATGTTTGCTTTGCCTACTGAATATTGAAGACTTTGTGATACTGTTTAAAAAGTAATACACACAAAAAGGTAATATACAAAAGGGTGCTCATTTTACAAAAAAAAAAAACACAAAACCAGACAACACAGCAGAGTATAGTATTAAAGTTCACTCCAACCTCCTACTCTCATCTCTCTGTAGGGGTTATCACATTTACAGACAAAATGTTTATCCTCTCACATCATTTCTGTGCATATAGTTACAATTTATACCAATGTAAATAATCTGAGGAGGTGGTTTGGTTTTGTTTTTCACATAACAGATCTTGACATTATTTTGCAATTTGCTATTTTAGTTCACTTAACAGGTTTTGCTGAGATCTGAGTTCTAGTGCAGACAGATTGACCACTTTTAACTTCTGTGTAGTGTCCCATAATATAGATTTAATGTATATTTTTTAGTTCTCTAGTTTGTTTTCCATTTTCTATCATGTAAACTATCATCATTGAATATCTGTATACAAGTATCTTTGTGTACAGATTTTATATTTCAGTAGGATAGCACAGCCGAGTTCTAACATTACCTGGAACAGCTTAAGAAAAGTAGCATTGTCTTACTTTTTCCTCTAATTGTGTTTCCTCTAATTTCCTTTGCTTTCATATTGCTTGCTCTAATTGGTTTTCAGACATCTTAAGAGTAACTCTTTTGAAAATGGGCACCTGTGGAGTGACCCCTCACATTCTCTCTCGCTGTATTTCTGTTTGTTTCATTGGCATTGTCCTGTTTGCTCTCTCTAGGCACTTTCTACTCTAGTCATGGCGCCACCCCTGCCATTTCAGGACTTTCCTAGCCTCGCCCACTGAGTTGCTTTCCTAGTGATCAAAAGCTGTTCATGGAGGACTGGGGTTATGCCTTTGTATCATCAGCTCTCTGGGTTGTGTTAGGGTTGAACATATTTCTCTATTTGCTTTCCTGATGCTTTTAAGGAATCTTTATATAGCATGTTTACTGTGAGCTGTGCTTAGTTTATCAAATCTAAAAGGGCCTATAAATCTGTGGTAATGTACTTTTATAATGTGACATACTGTAGTTACTATTCCAGAGTTACAAGAAAAAGGAATGTATCGAAATGTGTCGTTTGTCCCTAACACAATTTACTCTTTCTGTTCTGTTCCCCAAATTTTGAGGCAAGGTCAGATATATGCAGTTTCTTCATATTGCATATACTTAATATAACAATATTTCTTAAGTTATTGTGGTGAGAGTATAGTTAAAATAAAGGTTCTTAATCTGGCTGCTTTTTTTTTAAGGTTTGTTTTTATTCATGCATGTAAGAACTGAGATGCAGGCCAGAGGTGTGGTGGGGGGTGAGAGGATTCACCGGAGACAGAGTGAGGAGCAGAATAGGCAGATCTACTGAAGTACACTGCTGAGGGGAGCAGCGGGTGAGCCAGGAGGGATCTGCTGGGACTTGTGGTCAGCTTCCTGGGGATCAATTCTTGTCTGCTGGTAATAGCTTGATAGCCGCTGAGACTTTAACCCCTGCACCACCAGGGAGGCCCAGCCTGGCTGCCTTTAATGAATATTAGTGGTTAGGATAGGATACAGTGGTTGTATTTTCTAACAACTCCTTGGGTGATTCCAGGGTACAGTCTGAATTCAGAACCACTGAGTTAGAAGCTATGCTGAAAAAAATTTTATATTTTAAAAAATATTCACATAGAATGTGAACCTTTAGACTAGATATTTCTACCATTGACATCCTGGGGAAGGGAGGTCTGGCTAGTTTAATTTGCAGAGTTGGACAAGGTAATGTGTTCAACATTCATGTGATGACAGTGTCCCTCTGCACTATTGCCACATGAATGTTTCCTAGGGATCTATGATAAATTACCACAAACTGACTTAAAATGCAAAAATTATATTCTTACAGCTCTAGGGACTAGAAATTACAAATCAAGGTGTCAGCAAGGCTGTGACCTGTCTGAAGTCTTTACAGGAGGCTCCTTCCTTGCTTCTTCCTAGCTTGTGAGCAAGCAACCCTTGGCATTCTGTTCCCTGGATTGTAGATGCATCTCGCCAATCTGCCTCTTGCGTACATGGCATTTTCCTCTTTGTGTCTGTGCCCAAAGTTCCCACTAGTTATTAGATTAGACTAATTCCCTAATTCAGTATGACCTCATTTTGACTTGGTTCTATTTGCAAAGATCTTATTTCCAAATGAAGTCACGTTCACATGCACCAGTAACTTTTTTTTGGGGGGGAGACGACACAGTTTAACTCCCAGCAAACCTTATGCCTAATGACCATCTACCAAATGGAGAAGTGTAAGAGATAACATGCTTCAAAAACCTTATTCTCATGGCAGAATCTGTGTTCTGAATCTCATTCAGAATCTGTTCTACTGATGAAGCCCTGGGATATGAAAGCCGGGGATCCCCCTTCTTTATTTTTGATCCTGCAGCTTTTTTTCTATGATTGACTGGGCAGTACTATGGGGTATCTGTTGAGTATGCTAAACAGGTTACCTTTTTTGCAGTTACCCTGCAATTTTTTGGATAAAGTGTCCCAGCCTTGTGTTTGTTCATTAGAGTCATTAGAACCCATGACAGCAGAGATTCTGAAGGCATGGAGTAGGGCCTGGAATCTGTACTTTGAACAGTACTCCAGGTGGTCTTTATGCCCAGGTAAGTTTTGGAAATACAAATACACAGGATGATAAAAGTTATCTCCCATCACCATACTACCTGAATGGTTTGATCTTTGAAGGTGATTTAAGGTTGATCATAGCTATGGGAGACAGCTTGGTGCTATAATCCAAGGAAACTGCACAAATATTTCACTGATTCTTAATCTGATGACTATCAGAATCATATGAGAAGCACATAAAACTACTGGTTTCAACTTCAGAGATTCTAATTCAATAGAAGAAACCTTTTGTTTGTTTTTTAAAGTTTTCTACATGATTCTAATAACGAGCCATGCATGAACACTAGACCACTGATGTACAAAAAGTAAACTCTTTGGTTTGAGTTGGTCCTTTGACTTTTAAGGCTTATCAATTTGGGCAAAAGGATTAAAGTTCTACCTTGATGTTTTTTGAAGGGAGATTATTTACAAGGTGGACATTTTAACTATAATTCCTTGTTAGCTTAGAATCAGATAAAGGAAGCTGGTGAAAATTTCTCACCATGAGACTGGAAAGTTATCTTATTCTACTATACTTATTTTATAGATTAATAGTATTTGAGGATAATATAAATGACTTGTATAGATTTGCTTAACAATTAATTTCATTTAATTTCTTGTTTAATTATTATGCATACTGCTTCCTGAATTAATTACCTTTCTTTCTCTTTAAGATCTGATTGTCATGGACCTGCGACAGTTTCTTATGTGCCTGTCCCTGTGCACAGTCTTTGCCTTGAGCAAGCCCACAGAAAAGAAGGATCGTGTACACCATGAGCCTCAGCTCAGTGATAAGGTTCACAATGATGCTCAGAGTTTTGATTATGACCATGATGCCTTCTTGGGTGCTGAAGAAGCAAAGACCTTTGATCAGCTGACACCAGAAGAGAGCAAGGAAAGGCTTGGGTAAGGTGCCAGCTCTCAGGGGGCTAGTTAGGGTCGTGGCATTTCTTTATAAATAAGCTCATTCCTCCTTTCCTTGTCTGAGTTAGTCACTCAGTAAAGCTGTGTTGACCTGTATCTTCTAAAAGCTAACAACAGAATTGCTATTTAATAAAGTCCTTGCTTTCATACATTTTGCCATAAAATTACAATTTGTATCTCATTCTACAAAGCAAAGTTATTTTTATATAAAAGTACCAGATGCTGCAGGACCCAGTTTAAATTGCATCATTTGATTCCAAAAGAAGATTACATGGGTATTTCTCATTTCTGCTCCTTTAATTTTTTTTCAAAGATTTATTTATTTATACATACAAGCTGGGGTACAGGCCAGAGGCATGGGGCGGCAAGAGGGTTCACCAGAGACAGAGTGGGGAGCAGAACAGGCAGATCAGAAATACACTGCTGAAGGGAGCAGCAGGCGAGGCAGGAGAGGTCTGCCGCACCATGTGGGATTCTCCCTGGCTGGGCGTCGAACTCGCATCGCGCCTGCCGACAGCTCCACAGCGCAGCACTCAACTGCTGCACCACCAGGGAGGCCCTGCTCCTTTAATTTTTAAGAATTATCTGTGATCTGTTTACTCATTGTTACCCAAGCCGATTCTTTGAGTGGATAATAAATTGCATTATAGACCCCTGGACTAAATTGCTCTTCTCAAATATTTGTTTAATTAAAAACAAATAAACACACAGACCTTGACTTTTAGAAGATGTAACAAATAATGTCTTTACGTCAGAGTATGAATTGCTGTTTCAATAACAAGTGGGCTGCAGTCCAGTTCTTTGACTCACCTTAGCATCTTTTTACCTAAGAGTTGATTTGATGGAATCCCTGTTGGTTATTTCTAACTGGGGGCTTGAGAATATCCTTTTTGAGTCTTCGAAAAATAAATGCATTTTAAGATATGCAGGTTAATTTAGTGAAAATTTTCTCCTCAACAAGCACTGTTCCTGTAGTTGTGCACTATACGATACTCAAGAGATCTGTCTGGAAAGTTACACCACATAGCAATTTCTAAAACTGCTTTGCTCATCACAGGTAATTCTGTGATCTCACACACACACACACACACACACACACACACACACACACACACACACACGTGGTTGGTTTGGGAGAGAATAAATTGGCTTACCTGTTGACTGAAAGGTGCAATATTATGTTCTTCAAAACTGACAGAACTGGTCAAAAGATTTTGCTATGTAGAATGAGCAACTAACTATCCCATAACATGTGAAAGCAGATACAGAAAACCAAGAGTCTTCTGTTAGGCTGCTTTTCTAAGTGAGAGACCATGATCACTTTCAATTTTGATCTTATAACCGTGCTAACATTCTGGGTTGAAAATAGGAATGCATGACAGTGTTTTCTCGTGCGGGTGTTCTCTTCATGTCTTGCTTTTAATAACATGCATGTCCAACCCACATTTTGATCTGTGTATCTGTCTTCTCAGAATTACTGTTGAATAATAAAGCACCCTCAGGTTTGGTGTCAGTCAGGATGTTCTGGCTCTTTGCAGATTGGATTTCCAGAGCTATAGTAAATATGGCTCTACTAGCAGTTTTTAGTAGGAAAAAAATTTCCTTTTTTTCATCAGTAAATATTATCAAAAGTTCAACACAGGAGCAGACTCCATACATGATTAGACTAAGGTGGTTAGAATCATGTTTTAAATGGATATATGAATGAACTCAGTACTATTTGTGTCTCCTAAACTAAATTTTGTTGATAATAGCAAGCAGTGCCCACTTTTTAAGGAGACATATTGTTGAAAGCAAGAATTCCAAGTGAACTTTTTTTTTTTAACTTTTTCTCTGTGGTATTTATAAACATTTTTTTGATAGATGACTGTACACCAGAAGTTGGAAACAATAGAATACGCCCTTTTTCCATCTATCTATATAAGACAGGTAATTATTAGGAGAGAAAATAATCATTCATGACCATTGTGGCAAAAATTCACTCTTTTAGAATCTTTATAATACCTGAAAAGACCACAGGAAGTATTTAAAAACAAGTTTAATATACGATTTTTGGTTCCTTTTTTTTTTAAAAAAAAAGATTTATTTATGCATACAAGAACTGGGGTATAGGCCAGAGGTGTGGGGTGGGGGGTGAGAGAATTCAGAGACAGAGTAGGGGGCAGAACAGGTAGATCTACTGAAATACTCAGCTGAGCAGCAGGCCAGACGGGAGAGCCATGTGGGTCAGCTCCCTGGCTGGGAATCGAACTCATGTTGCAGCGGCTGGCGATAGCTTGATATCACTGTGTCTTTAATTCTCACGCCACCAGCGAGGCCCTGGTTCCTTTTTCTTAAGAAAGGTGGTTCTCTGCATCCCCATGCCTATAGTCATTGGGAGAAAAAAAGAATATTGACAATGACACATTTTTTCTTAATGTGTATAGTCTCAGCGCGTCCTCCTCCCCCCCACCCCCACCTTCCTTCCAAAGGCTAAGGTATACTTAATTTTCATCGAGTTGTCCTTCAAATGAGGTTTTGTTTTTCGGTGATGGTCGTTAATATAAAAAAGTTCCTACCCTTGATATATTTGCTGTAGAAAAGAGCTAGAGCACTTCACTTCATCCTTATTTGGGTCATAGCCCAGCCCCTTCGGTATTCTCATGAAAACTAAGGATTCTTCCTTAGAAAAGTGTATGTATGTAAATAATCCATAAAATTTTGCATGCTGTAGGGCCTCCCTGGTGGCGCAGGTGTTAAGGACACAGTGCTATGAAGTTGTCGCCAGCCACTACAACATGAGTTCGATCCTCTGCCAGGGAGCTGACCCACATGGCGCAGCAGACCTCTCCTGTCTCCCGCTGCTCCCCTCAGCAGTATATTTCAGTCGATCTGCCTATTCTGCTCCCCATTCTGTCTCTGGTGAATCCTCTCACCCCCCGACACCTCTGGCCTACACCCCAATTCTTGCATGCATAAATAAATCTTTTTAAAAAAAATTTTTTTGCATGCTGTAAAGGAACCTTCTTGGAGCCCATGTATTGACCCAGGTTCTTAAAGAACCAGAGTTTGCTTTATGCCTTTTGAAATAATAGAGGCATGCGTTACCTCTTAGGAGAAATAACGTAAGGTCACTAAGTGTGTTGTGTCTGTCCTGGGATAAATGCTTACTTGTGGCATCATTTATGTGTGTGTCATCAGAATACGGTACCATTGGCAGCATAACTTTACACAGGCTTATAAAGATCAGAGTTTAGAGCTTCATAACTAAAATGTGCACCCACTTCCAGTGTACTTTAAAAACTTCTGGCAAGCTGGATAGCCAGTGAGATATATATGGCTTTTATATTCTTAAAAGGTTGTAAAAATTTAGAAAGGATATGAACAGACTATATGCAGTCCACAGAGTCAAAAATATTTACTATCCGTCTCTTCTCAGAAAGAATTTGCCAACCTCTGGATTAAGCCATTTGGAATATTTTTGTTGGAATAAATAGCCAACTTCACTAAGAAAAGCCCATCTTGAACAGTCATGTGCCTTTTTTCTTTTTAATCTAAGAAATCCTACTCCTTAGGCTGTTTGTAGTAGTTTAAAATTTTCTTTCAGGAGTGAGGGGGGGTTCTGATACCTTGACTTTTTTCCATAACACTGGCTCTACTGGCAGCCAATATTATGTGTGTATACACCGAATCCTTGTTATAAACAATGTGGAAACTTTTAATACTAGTATAATCTGATGATATTGTTAAAAATCTGTACATCATTAAAATTTCAAATATTTTCTTGACCTTACGGCCATGTAGATGGGGAGGGTATTAAGGGAATGCCTTCTTACTGCTTTACCTTTCTATTAACATTTTAGAGCAAAAGCTACAAAGTTAAACATTCTCTGTTGTTAATTCTCTGTTGTTAAAGATTTAAGGATCAATAGTTATAGCTGATGCCATGTCAGTGTCAAGATGAATCTGTTTTCATAGCGACACTAGTGCTCTGATTCTAGTTATTTTCCAGTGTATTTATCAAGTGAATGTAGATTGGAAAAAGACATTATTTGCTACCAAGTGACAGCCTCTTTCAGTCCAGCAAACAGCAGCGCATAGGAGTATGCCAAGATTTTGATTTCGTTGGAAGCTTTGAGTTAAAGTTCCTATTTCAAATTAGGCTGCTTACTCATGTGACTTTTTGTAGGTTTTCTTAGCTTCCATAAGTAGGTGATTGCATCTTTAAACAAGAGTTTTCATAGTTTGAAGTCCTTAAATTGAGATTGCAGATCTAGAAGAAAGCAGCTCATAAAGGGCAAAGTATATCAGTTCTTAAACTTTGTAGTTTTGCTTTATCATCTGCTCTCTAACCCTCTCAGCTAATTAACATTGTCATAGAGAGACGCATTCTTACTGCATCTTTCCCTCATTGTTCTGTTTTTGTGGTTATATGTAAAAGATCCAATTCACAGTGTGTAATAAGCTGCTAGTCATTTTTTAGAGTAAACGTGCTACTTCGTCTACCTGTTTTGTTTTTTCCCCCAAGTAATCTTGTTTTGACATATAAATGATCCATGAACTATTTTAGATATCTATTTTTAACAGAAATGTTGTCTATTCTTAAAAGCTGATGAATTTTTTTAAATCTAGTTTAAATTTCTGCAAAAGAACCGTATCAGTGGTTCTTTTACCACGAAATTGAAAGTCTTCCAAAACAGCAAAGAGAGATAGAAGGTTTACTTGTTTGATAAGAGTAGAGAACCCAGATATGAATGGATTTTCACTCCAGAATTCTGACCATAGTCTGAACCCTCCTTCTGAAGGGATAGGCTGGATTTGTGTCTGGATTCAAGTGCACCAGCCATGGACTGCACTTACCTTATCCAAATGACTCATTACAGACCCGTAATGGGCCACAAAGAGAAAAATTTCAGTTGCCTGTCTGGAATTTTTGTTTTGGAGACAACTTTTTTTTATTTCATTGCTTTAGCCCCTTGGGCAACATCTGTGGTCACGGTACACACCTGGCTAAGTCCAGAGCCCTGTGTCCTTTTAACCTCTTGCTGGATTTCTCTGCATTTTCTACAGAAAGATTGTAAGTAAAATAGATGGCGACAAGGACGGGTTTGTCACTGTGGATGAGCTCAAAGACTGGATTAAATTTGCACAAAAGCGCTGGATTTACGAGGATGTAGAGCGACAGTGGAAGGGGCATGACCTCAATGAGGACGGCCTCGTTTCCTGGGAGGAATATAAAAATGCCACCTACGGCTACGTTTTAGGTAGGTCCCTACTATCTGGGGGAAAAAGCCTTGTGGAGCCGGCACCTTGAAACGTAACTGTTTTGTCTTGTAGAATGATTATAGATAAAATAGACGCGGATAAAGATGGGTTTGTGACGGAGGGGGAGCTGAAATCCTGGATTAAGCACGCCCAGAAGAAATACATATATGACAATGTTGAAAACCAATGGCAGGAATTTGATATGAATCAAGACGGCTTAATCTCCTGGGATGAGTACAGAAACGTGACTTATGGCACTTACCTGGGTAAGGGGCAAGATGTCGGCCCAGCAGAGACCATAGTCTTGAGTCAAAGAAACAAATGGGTCACGCAGTAAAGGAAAGGAAGAGCGTGTTTATCTTAAATAGTTCTATGTTGAACTTATTTTCCTTTATTTTAATTTTAAATTTGCATAATATATTTTTAAGATTTGTTAAGTTGTGGTATTGTGAATTCTGGCATCTTCTGCATTCTTTAGCACTTCAGATTGTTTGCCATTTTTTCTTTCTGACATCTCATAGAGACCATTATGGAGTAGCTCTCCTTTTAAAAGGCTTCATTGTTCCAACAATACCAAGCAAGAGGCTTTGAGATGTCTCGTTGTTGTGGTCACATGAAAGTGTTGGACCTGAAACTCATGCCAAATTAGATTCCTTTATAACTGGTAAGAATAGATGGAAAATTATAAAAATAAGAATCAAGCATAATAGCTTTCCTTGATAAAATTCAATTATTTCAGTATGTCTGCTTTTAGTTTAGAAATGAAAATTTTCTTTTTTTTCCTCTGTCACATGAGTTTATCAGCCTGCTTTGCAAATGCCTCAAAGCAAATAAATGTGACTTTGATTGCTTTTTGTTGATTTGGTAGTTTGTGTGCTTGGGCCACCTGTTAGTAATTTTCTTTTACTTACTACACTTGCCTACTGCTGATGCTAGGTGGTGATCTTACTGAGTTGATGACTTGGTGTTTTGATCATGAGATTCCTCTATTGTACATGGTTACAATTTTAGATGAGAAGGTATAAATGTTATTTTTTGCATTTTTATCCTGGAAATTAGGGTTACAGCAGGCATTCACCACCACTAACAGGCTGTGAGTGTGCAATGGTCTGTTTTCCCCACTGGATAGCCAGCTGTCCATGTTAATAACAGGACTTAGTATGTTTCTGGTGAAGAGACTTATTTCTGTGTCTGGCTTATTTCTGTAGTCCTAAGACTAAAGTGACAATCTCTCTCCATGCTTGACACTTAGCCAAAAAAGCCAAATATAACCCTTCACACAATTAAGAACACGTGTATTAAAAAGTCATTGTAGGACCTTCCTGGTGGAACAGCGGGTTCAGTCTCAGCACTGTGAAGCTATCAGCAGCCACTGCAGCCCGAGTTCGATCCCCTGCCACGGAGCTTCCCACATGGTGTGGCAGACCTCTCCTGTCTCTCCGCTGCTCCCCTCAGCAGTGTATTTCAGTTAATCTGCCTATTCTGCTCCCCACTCTATCTCTGGTGAATCCTCTTTCCCCCCACACCTCTGGCCTACCCCCCAGCTCTTGTATACATAAATATATACATCTTTAAAAAAAAAATAAGTCATTGCAGATGGAGAGGCACCCTTGCTTCTTGCTCGCTCTCTCTGACCCAGCACCCTCATGATTTATTTGGAATTAATTATAAAGCAAATGGTAAGCTACTGGTGACCTAAACAGAATGGCGTGTTAATAAATCTCAGCTCAGACCTAGGCATCCACTTGCTGCCCTTAAACTCTTAATCATACATAGAATCTTAAAGTCTGTGTATGATTATGTGCATAAAAATCTGTTGAGAACTTTGTTGCCTCTCGTGGCAAATGATTCAATGTAATGGGTATTTCTACTGACTGAGACTCTGCATAAACTGAAGAACTGGCTGGAGAAGCAATGTCTTTATAAGGCATCTTTCCCTGTTGGCCTGTGGGTGGACAGAGCCTAGGAGATAAGTGCCAAAGAGTTTTTGTGAGCCTGTGTTCTAAATTCAGTTTTCAGTTCAGGTATAAATCACTTTAGATTTTAATTAAAATCTGTCATAATGAACCTGCTTCCCACCAAAGGAAATCTAACACTGTCTCTACCACAAGTGAGACATGAAATAAAATTTACCCTGCCTGAACTACCAACACTAGATCAAGAGCTACCCTGAACCGTGTGCAGGCTGCCTGGCACCGTAAACTTGTACTTAGGGTAGATACGGTGCTCTGAGCAGTGACAGTGGACATGTAAGTTTAGTCATTAAAAATAAAGTTTTATGTCTTCCTTTTTTACTCTTAAATATGTGTGTGTTTCTGTCAGACTGCTTGATTCCTGTCACTTTTACCCTGAGGAGAAGGGACGGCTCTTAGTTAAGAATCTAGTTAATCGAATTCTGTTATCTTTCTAGTTTATGTTACATAGTTACATATGGTACATAGTTGGTACTGAAACTGTGTTCATAAGAGATGATGTGAGTATTTGAAAAAAATGATATATTTTCCTTAATATTCTCCACTTCCAATTTATTTTGACTTTGAGTATACACTTGTTGGGGTTCCCCCAAAGCCTCATGATTCAATAAGCTGTCTTACCGAAGAGTGAAACTTCAAGCTGCTCAGCACTGAAAATAGACCAGTACTTTGTTTTCCTGTGCTTAAAGTATGGAAAGGTTGACACACAGCATCAAAAGTCAGGCACTATCGTTGTTAAAGGGGCCCTGTGATTCTTTCTGTAAAACTAGTGCCCTGTCTTTTTTTATTTGATCAGCATATTGCAGGAGCAGTTATTTTTTTGTTAATGGGTGTTTTTTGCCTTGCAAATTACTGGGTTGTCAGAAAAGTCATGATGTTTTCTTAATGTTTTCTATGGAAACAGAAAAAGTGCGTCATGACTTTTCCAACAACCCAGTATCTTACATGTTATGCACTCTGTACAGCAACTCACACTGAAAGGATTTTTCTCCTTTATCTGCACTTAGCTCTGTCACGTTTTTTCAGCTTAATGAAACGAAATTTCATTAAGAATCTAGAGACTAAGGGGCCTCCCTGGTGACTTAGGGGTTAACTCAGCACTATCACAGCCATCGCTGGAGTTCAATCCCTGCCCCTAGTTCAATCCCTGCCCCGGGAGCTTCCCACATGGTACAGCAGACCTCTCCTGTCTCAACCGTTGCTCCCCTCAGCAGTGTATTTCAGTGGATCTGCCTTTTCTGCTCCCCACTCTGGTGAATTCTCTCATCCCCTGCACCTCTGGCCTACACCCCAGTTCTTCTGTGCATAAATAAATTTTTTTAAAAGAATCTAGAGACGAACTGCTGTATGTGCAGTTCAACATTCTAATAGATGGATAGGTCCAAATTCAATATAGTTGTAATCTAACACTTTTTTTAGAACAACTTTATTGTATTGGCATAAAGTATACTGCATGTACTTAAAATACACAGTTGATGAGTTTCAACATGTATGTACATCAGTGAATCCATCTCGACAATTCAGATAAATGAATATCATTCATCCACACACCCCATTACTAGGCAGACACTGATCTAAACTCTAGATTAGCTTGCATTTTCTTGAATTTTATATTAATGGGGGGCAAACAGTATTAGTAACTTAGGGTAGTTGAGTTTGCTTAAAAAAAAAAACAAAAAAAAAACCTAAAATACGGCTTTTCAAAGTGGTGATGTTTTGTTCCTTGAAACAAACTGGCCTATAATGGGATAAAAAGTCTTTGCTATCTAGCTTCTTAATGTTTAAAGTGTAATGTTTCATAAAAGTAGCAATAGCTAATATTTAGTAAAAGCTACTGTATTCCAGAAAGTATTCTAAGCTTTTTACTAAGATTTATTTGCTCATTTAAACCAAATAACAGTTCTGTGAGACAGAAGCCATTGTTGTCCCCATTTTTACAGATGAGTGGCTTGAAGCACAGTTAAGTTACCTGCTGAAGGTCACACAGCAAGGGAGTGGTAGAGTTAGGATTCAAACCCAGACAGTGTGACTTCAGAACTACCACTGTCCCTCAGCTGCCACGAGCCCTTGAGCAGTCTCAGTACCACCACAGTGAAGCATTACATTACACACTGGGGTGCATAGTCCAGGAGCCAGGGGCCAAGTCAGATGGCAAACATTTTCTTTCGATTTAAAACAGAGCTCATTAATTACCAGAGCTTTAGCCCCAGACTGAATGTCTTTATACTGCTGCAGTTTTACTTGGGCAATCGTTGATTTATTTCTTCATTGCATGGTTTATCTTTCTTGGAAATTGATTCCGTAGTCCACACATTTTCATGTTTACAGAAGGTCTTTTCAGATTTAATGTTTTTACTTTATAGATGATCCAGACCCTGATGATGGATTTAACTATAAACAGATGATGGTTAGAGATGAGCGGAGGTTTAAAATGGCAGACAAGGATGGAGACCTTATTGCCACAAAGGAGGAGTTCACAGCCTTCCTGCACCCTGAGGAGTATGACTACATGAAAGATATAGTAGTACAGGTACGTGAGAGCAGGTTTTCTCAATGGAAATTAGTTTTCTCTTACTGAGGTGCTGTCTTTCCTCTTTTAGCCATCCTCTGTATGTAGAAGAATGCAGGTACTGGCCAGATGCAGAATCTAAGCTCTCTTTTTCTTCTGTGACCCTGATCAAGTGATTTATCTTAGATGCCTTAGACTTTTTATTGAATATGGCAGTACTTATCATAAGATAATGTAATTTACCTTTTTGCTGGTAGCTTCACATTTTAAGTATGAAGGAAAATCTTGTTTTTTTTTTAAAAATACCCTTACCAGTGATCAGATACAAGTAATAGCAGTGGTATTGAAGAATTTTCATGGAAATCAGTTTCCTGTGAACATAGCCCATAGCTGTAGATAAACTCACTGGTCATACCTCCTGTGAGTATGATTTCAGCTGGCGGGGTCGTTCATTATTAAGGAATGTCAGTATCCTTTAAAGAAGACTGTAGTTATTTTAGGTTGAAGTTTTGAAAAATTGGTAATATTTTACCATTTGTTAGCTAGAAAACAGCATTTTCCTACAGTTTAACCATGTATACACACGCAAGCATATACGTGTGGGTTTTTTTAAGCATGTTTGTGTGCTTAGTGAATGACAATTACCTAAATCATATCATTCAGAGACCAAAATAGTCTTGGCTTATTTTCTGTCTAGGAAACAATGGAGGATATAGATAAGAATGCTGATGGCTTCATTGATCTAGAAGAGTATATCGGTAAGTCTCTAGTGTTTTCTTTAGAAGCAGCCGATAAATGGGAATTCTTGAAATAATTTTCATAATAAAACAAAATTTTCATAATAAAACAAAAGTAATATATATTAAAATAAGTAATATATCAATAGAGTGCTTTGTATGATGGGTGGAATATATGTATCTCTTTAATATGTTCTTTTCCCAAGTAGTTTTCATATCCATAGATGGCAAATACTGCTACAGAGTAGTTTTCAGTACAAATTTCTAATTTTATTTTTTTAGAGGAATGCTAAGAGTCCTTGTTTACATATATAAAAAAGCTGATCATAGAATGGGAGGTTTGTAATAACAGTGTCACTCAGTTCTTGGCACTCCTTTTAAATTACCCACCAAAAATCTCTATGATCTATCATCAAAAATTATTTTTAATGATCTCTTAGCTGAAACTTGGTTAGACCCTGCGTCAGTTTTTTCTGCTAAGCAAAGAATTGGAACCCAGTTCACATGCAGAATAATCTGTTACCCATGTTACATGTTTTCAGATATATATTTTCTCACAACTGAGACTAACAGTTGTCCCTTTTTCATCATCTTGGAGTTTCTTACACCTTAGTTTTAAGAGTGGTGAAAATACGCCATTTTACAAAATGGAAGAAAGGTGACTTGATTATGAAAGGGAAGACGGAAGGCACGTTCTTGGGCAGATCAGTTATTAAGGGGAGTTGTCTGTGGAAATCAAGGATCTAAAATTTGATTCTTGTAACTGTCCTTTCCCTGTGTACTCGTGACAGTGTTTTGTCTCCAGTGTACCCCAATTGAAGGTCACTGGTATAATGTACTTTACATAGTAATTAAGTGGTAGATAGTTTTGGCTCATAACCTAACACTTCATACATTTCCTTGAGAATTTAAAACAGCACCTTTCTAAAACCAATGGTCAGGTTTAATTAGCTATCTTGAAGTGAAATGGAATGTAGGAAACAATGCTTATAAGAGTCAGTCTTTACCTTTCTTGATGTTAGTTATCTCCTTTATTTCTGCATAGTTTTTAAGGGATAAGAACTCTCTTTGCTCTCATAGCACTCAAAAGTCAACATCTGGAAAGTCTTGCCACACCAATCATGAAGCCTCAGGGAAATGCCTTGCTCTTAAAGGGCTCTTGCTGAAAATGCCCCTATAACCACTTGTAGGTTCCAAACAGATGGATGAGAAAGGTTGGGTAAGGCCAGATTCACCTTAGTCTTTGGGAAAGACAAGTCTATCTTTTGTATCCATTTCTGCACACAGGTGATATGTATAGCCATGATGGAAATGCTGATGAGCCAGAATGGGTAAAAACAGAACGAGAACAGTTTGTTGAATTTCGAGATAAGAACCGTGATGGAAAGATGGACAAGGAAGAAACCAAAGATTGGATCCTTCCCTCAGACTATGACCATGCAGAAGCAGAAGCCCGGCACCTAGTCTATGAATCAGACCAAAACAAGGTAAGTTGGGCCCAAACAGTTTTATAAGGATCAATGTATACTTCTAGGGGGTTGCCTTAAAAATTCCTATTCCCGAGCATTTAAGGTCTTAATTATAGATCTGAGTCTGCGATGGTTCTAAAGTTGGCTACTGAAAACTTAGAGGGCAGCGCTGCCCATCTCATCTCATTTTAGAAATCCCTTAGCTGAGTGTTCTTAGCATCGGAGAATTTAGGCTTCAGAAAAGATCCTCTCGGAGCAGCTTGTGCCTGCCCTATCTCATTTGTTAACTTTGGATCACCTGGAAATTTTCTTTGCTTTATTTTGTTGTTACTTCCTTTGTATTTTTACCTTTTGCAGGCTTATTTTTGCCTACTAAAAGCTTGTTGTTTGCTTCTTAAATATGCTTTCTAAAATTAAGTCCTTTGTAGTAGATAATAAATCAGCATTTCTCTGGAGCCTGTTAAAATTGTCCTTGATCAGTAGTCTGAGGTATTCTGTTTATTAAAAGAATGGCATTATCACTAAGTCCTGTCACCTTGTTCAGTGATATGAATGCTCTGCTTAAGACTTAAGCTGAAAATAAATCTAAAAGATGGAGATTTTTAGTATTCTGAACATTCTTTTAATCTTCACTTTCAAATGCAGTTAGGTTTTTTTGTTTTGTTTTGTTTTTTTGTCATCCAGCCTTTTTAGGGACCAGTCTGAGTTCTTGCTCAGTCACTTCAGTAGCCAGGTGCTGTGTCCTGATACTGTGAGAAAAGGAAACTCATGTAGTCATCCCTTTGGAATCTGACCTAAATAATTTGGGGGGTTGTGTTTGGAATCTGACTGGTGGTTAGGACATAATGGAGGTGAGGGCTGTGCTTGTTACTAGCAGATACTGTTTTGCCTATTGAATAGTGACTTAATTCACTTTTGAAGTATTTGCTCAGTTCTTGGCTATGTCTTAATCATATCTTGGAGGTGTCTGATACTTTACTTGAAAGCGGGCATTTTTTCTTCAAAAACAAACCCGTATCTCTTGCATTGAGCTATATTCTGTCTTCTGATAAGGAAAATGTATTAATTGCTATTTTCTTCCCTTTATCTATGTGTAAAATGAGGGGTAAGAATTGAGTTCAGTTTTAATTTAGTGACAATTATAATCATAAATCTTAAGTAATCCATGTTGTTCTGTAGCAGTATTTATATATTTAAAATAGGAAACATATTCTTCGTCAGTTCACTCTTTTCTCTTAATTTCAGGATGGCAAGCTTACCAAGGAGGAGATTGTTGACAAGTATGATTTATTTGTGGGCAGTCAGGCCACAGATTTTGGTGAGGCCTTAGTACGACACGATGAATTCTGAGCTGTAGGCAGAAGAAAGCCACATTTCTTCAAAAGTAATTTATTTTTACAGCTTCTGGTTTCACATGAAATTTGTTTGCGCTACTGAGACTTACTACAGACTTTAAGACATGAAAAGGCGTAACAAAACCATCCGTCCTACTCCTCCTCCTCTCTGAGGGGGACTGGAGGGAAATCGAGCTTCTGAAGAACAACTCTCATTAGTACACTTGCGTTTGTAGATTTACACTTTGTATTATGTATAACATGGTGTGTTTATTTTTGTATTTGTTCTCTGATTGGGAGTATGATATGAAGGATCAAGATCCTCAGTTCACACGTATAGGCAATTATTAGCCCTTCACTCTTTCTCATTCAACCCTTACCATATAATTTTTATAATTCTGACTAACTTTTTAAACCTGAGCTCAACAAGTAATGCTCAGGAAAGAGAAATGGGAAGAATATACCCTACAATTTATATTTAGAAAGAGAACAATTAATCTTGCCTCTTGAAAGTCATATTCCACAAATAGTAGGGGCCACATATTCCAGCATATTCCATTCATTTGCTACGGGTTCAGCAACTGATCCTGGCATTATCTGGGCAATGACAGATTCCTGTGCTGTAAGAAAGCTTGGCTCAACTTGATTTCATTCATCCCCACCCCCACCCCACGCCACCCCACCCCCGTTAGACTAGCTGTTTGCTAATTTTGTCAAGCACAGCTGTGTTGGGAAGAGTTAGGGCCAGTGTCTTGAAAGTAGTGAGTGTGGTCTCTTTACTGAACTATACATAGAAACAGCTGGAAAACTAAAGGAAAAATAGAAGTGTTTTCAGGGCACACACTTTTCTGGGTGTGCATCTGTTGAAGTGCTTGAGACTGTCTTGCCTGTTGAGTCCCTGGAAGTGCCCCATCCAGCTCCTGTTTCCCCAGAGGCTCCGGGGAATTATTTTTGCTTTCACTGCAGTTAAAATATATCATTTCTAATCATGTCATTGAAAGTGCCTTTAGCAAGAAGTATGATCACTGAATGGGATTCTCTTAAGAAACCCTAAGAGAAAATAGAGATAATTGGATCACCTTATATCAGAACTTAGACCTTCCCAATATGGTGGGGGTTTTTCCTTCCCTTTCTCTTTCAGACAGTGGTTAAATAGCAGTATAAGTTAGGCACTTGGTTGCAGTGTTACCTTGTGGGCTGGTTTCCAAAAACCACATGCTGCTGAGTTTACCAGGAATCTTCATACCTCAGAATGCTAACCACTTGCTACCAGACCTGTTTCTGTGTCAGTTGAAGAGCTTGAGCTCGGACTCAAAGACGAGTGGGCCTACAGAGAGGGATCTTTGGTTTGAGGACCATTGCTCACCGTTCCTGCTTTTGGCCCATCACTCCCTGTTTCCCCATCTCCCCCCCTCACTCTTCTTCACTGTCCCCCCACCCCCCAAAAAAAGGTTTATTATGGATGAATAAATTGCCAATTCTTAACAAAGAGAGGGAAGAACATTGTAGAAAGAACTGAAGTGACTTCCCTCTGTTCCCAACTCCACTTTACCCATTTTTTAAATAACACACACTCTTTTTTGAACCCTTTCTTACAGATTGCCCTCTTCTGACAAGAATTATTGTATTCCAAGTTTTTAGCCCTCAGGTTATTAAGATAAATATATGTATATCTAATCTTTATTATTTCATGTATCTTTCTGGATAATACATTCAGGTGGTGCTGGGTGATTATTATAATCTGAACCTAGGTATCCCTTTGGTCTTCCACAGTCATGTTGAGGTGGGCTACTCAACCTGGTAAAAAGCCAGATATCATGAACCTTCACCCCGGCCTTGCATTGAGCTCTTAAGAGTGGACACAACTTTTTTAAGTTTAACCCCAATTTGGGTAGTAGAACTTCTCTGACCTCCAGATTTTTGTTGTTGTTAAGAGCAGAGATGATTAACTTGGCACCAACTCTGACTTCGAAAGGGTAGATATGACTGTTGATAAGAGCGTCATAGCTCAGTGAGTGCAGAGAAGCCAGGCCTGTGTTACACTCACACCGTTAGAGAGCGAAACTTCTCCTGGTAAGACAGCGGTCTCGGACGCTGGGCGCTCAGCGGTGGCATTGCGCTCTGACCACTGATGATCCTCCTGGGTTATTTTTTGGATTTAAATCAAGTTTGAGGCTGGTGAAAAGTAGCTACACACCCCCCCCAGTGTGTTCTGTGAATGCTGGCTCTCTTGAATTTGGATATTGGTTATTTTTTATAGAGTGTAAACCAAGTTTTATATTCTATAATGCAAACAGGTACCTATCTGTTTCTAAATAAAACTGTTTACATTCATTGTAGAGTATGTCATTTATTCTCTAAAGAAAGAGCTCTTGACTAGAATATCAGTTGCTATAAAATGTCATGGGAAAGGAACTCTCTTAAAGATGTAACATACCCCCTCTCGAGCCCTGAGAAGTCACTGCCTTCTTCCAAATCGCCTACACCTTCCTGTGTCTGAAATCCAGCATCCTCCTTCCAGCTGTGACCCCCCCTCTGCTTCTCTTGGACCCACAACTGGAGTGAAGCCTGGTGCTCGTTACTTGATTACCTGGTAGCAAACAAGCCATTCCTGAAAGTATACACAACATTTGTCTCGATTTTTATTTCAAAAAGGTTCTTTTTCAGGTGGTGGTGATGGGAAATAATGTGTAAGACAGTTTTTTGAACATTTTGGTTTACTGTATAAATGGTATGAAGATGTACAGATTCATTTTGAGAACATGGAAGGAATATTAACTTTAATAAACACAATGTTTAAGACAGATAAATAGGTTTAGCCAAATAGGAGGGGTTTGGAGGAGGAAACACCTGGAGCACTTCATCCTCTGTCAAGGGCTTATGGGTCTGGCTGGCCTTGCCAAAGCTGTAGTGACTTGGCAGAGAGAGCAGAAAGGTCTTTCAAATTCGTGTATGAGTCCTGCTAAAAGTTTTGTTAGGTTTTTGATTTCTGAAATGTTTTCTTAAGTTTGTTCTCATTTAGAATGAGTCATTTCAGAACAGATTCCCAGTAGGAAAAAAATTCCTGAAAAGGGAAGTTATTAACCATATAACTAAAATCACCATACTCCTTTACAGTTGCGTTTATGTAGAAATCGTTTCTTCAGGTGCTGTGAATGGTGACACTTGGGAGTAGAAATGTCAGCTTGTTGAAGTGGCCTTTGGGATGGTCTGAAGAAAACCCAGCTAGAACAGTAGCTTTGTAGGTAGGAAGGGAATAGCAGGAAAATTGGCTCCCAAAATTGCCATCATTCCTCTTCCCATATTTTTTCTGCATTATTGTTTGTTTGGGATTTTGACAGAGAAAGTAGAAATAGCCTTAAATGTAAAATCCTAATTGCTGTAAATAGGCTCCTTAGCTGGGGCCAACTTGGCGAGGAGAGAGTAGAAACTTCTGTTTTCTGGGAGCTGGCTATGTCAGACTCATCTGTCATGGACGTGCCACACACCATCTCCGTGATGCAAGCTCGAAACTGGAGAGGAAAGGAAGAACTGAAAAGAACCCCCTGGCAGACTGGCACAGAGGAGGTTAAGATCAGGGAGTAGGGGAGAAAGCTCATTCCTTTATCCCCAAAGCCTTGCGCGATACTGAATACCCAATATCGCAGGCCATTTTCAGTACAGCTCCCCGGCCCTGAGTGCTAACAGGATCTATGACTGCTTGCTGCTGCGGCAAGAATTCTGGCTAATTTTGAGGCCTTGCCGTTGGGAACCTCATAAGCCAGCCTGCCTCATAAGCTCACTGTCAGAAGCAGCCTGAGTCCACCCCCACACCCCACATTTATAGTCAGGTGCTCCCAATTGGGAAAGGACTTCTAATTCTGTTCCCATACCGGTTTCACATTAATTTTGAGTACTGTCCTGAGAATATCTCTAGGCTTCAGTATTCTTAAGGTAGGGGTCTTGCCCTGCAGAACAGGAACTCGTAGATTCATCGAGATTGGGATTGGTTTTAGCTTAAATTCAGGAATTGGGATGAGGTCACCTGATACCTTCAGATGATGAGCTGTTTTAGAGATTTATGCATGTGTTGTGAATTCTGTGCTTCCCATACACTCCTGCAGACTAGAAGTTGGAGGGGAAACCCGATTAATTCATGAACTGGAAGGACTAAAAATTTAAGGGAACTCTTCATCTTTTTTTTCCACAAATAGGAAAACCTTTACACGTCTCATGCTGCCCTTAGGAGCAGCTCGACTTTTTCAGTCTAAGTTGTGTCTTCTCTGGGTCCTATTGTCTTGACCACACCTTCCTTCCTATGCTTCCCAGTGGCTTCCCTTGTTGCCCCTAGAAGCCCTGTGAGTAGTCCAGGGTGCTCTAGGTCAAGTCATCGGTGAGGAAGGAACCAGGCCTTATGACTAGGGTCTCAAGTGTGTAATTGGGGAGCTCTCCTTACCTGCTTATTCATGAAGCAGTAGATGATGGGATTGTAGACACAAGCGCTCTTGGAGAAGAAGGCGGGAATGGTGACGAGCCGTAAGTCCAGCCCGTGGCTACGGTTGTTGACCATGTACATGGCCAGGGCAGCATAGGGCACATAACAGAGACAAAAGGATCCCACCATCACCACCACCATGCGGCTCACCTCTCGCTCAGCCTTCTGGGTCGATGCTGACTCTTGCTGCTGAGCTGCAACCTGAGCAGGAGACGGGGAAAGTAAGTCTTCTCCTGGGCTCTCAGCGCTCAGCTCTGAACCCTCTTCTATCCAAGGGAGCACCCCTTCCATGGTCTCTCCTGCCCCAGTGTCTAGCCTGGTCCCTCTGGCTCTCCTTCCTTGAGGAAGGCAAGATGGAAGTGCTTCTGGTCTATGACATTCGTCACAGCCTTCCCTTAACACCTATATGTGATCAGGGGTGACCACATTATTCACCGCTCGCTCGTCTCATTCTCCCTGCTCCAGCTTCACTGCCTTTAGATAACCCCTCTTACCTGGCCAGGTGTGCTCTAGAGCACTCACTCTTCCCTCTCACAGGGAGCCCTCAGGCCCCTCTTCATTCTTGCAAACGCCACTCACAGCTCTGAGGGCCCCCAGCAGCTGGGAGTAGGAGAAGCAGATGAGGGAGAGAGGCACAATGAAGCAGAAGATGAAGAGGAACCAGGTATAGTACTCGCTGCGATATTTGGTGCCCACGGTGTACCAGTCGGGACCACATGAACATTGCAGGCCCTCGGGGATGAACCTGGAAGAGACCGAGCTCAGCTCCTGGGCAGGCGCATGTTCACTGCAGGGCTCTGCAAGAATTGGTGGAGTGGGAGCTGAGATTCCTGGTTTCTCCACTTGGAAGCTAGAATGCCCAGACCATGCTGGGGGGTGGGATTTTTTGCCCTTGCCAGCTGGGGCTACTGCAGTTCCAATTGTAAAGTAAACTTTTAGCATGTGTCTCCCACAACTCTCCCTCACATACTCCCCCAGCTCTTTAAAAAGTCGAGGTCAAGGCCTCCCTGGTGGCGCAATGGGTTGAGCCTCAGCACTATGAAGCTGTCCGCAGCCACTGCAGCACGAGTTCAATCCGGCTAGGGAGCTTCCCACATGGCACAGCAGACCTCTCCTGCCTCGCCCACTGCTCCCCTCAGCAGTGTACTTCAGTAGATCTGCCTGTTCTGCTCCCCACTCTGTCTCTGGTGAATCCTGTCACTCCCCCACACTCTGGCCTACACCCCAGCTCTTGCATGCATAAATAAATTTTTTAAAAAATTTTTTTAGATAAGTCCAGGTCAAAGAGGGAAATGCTGCACCCAACTCCCCGCCCACACCCACCAGGGCTCCCAGCTGGGTCAGCACCTCTGGCCTGCATGCTCACCGGCTCCAGCCAAAGAAGGGTGGAATGGAGACGCTAATCCCAATGATCCAGGTGGCCAGGACCACCGTCAGCGCATGCCTGGAGCGGAAGCGGAAGTTGCCGAAGGGCTTACAGATGACAATGTAGCGCTCAAAGGCCAGGAAGGCCAGTGACCAGCCTGTCACCAGACCTGTGGTGAAACGTGAGGGTAATGGGGTAGGCAGCCCGGCAGAGAGGAATACAGACCAGGTGTGCGCAGGGGAGATGAAGGGACTTGGGCAGGTCAAACTAGTCAGGGCTGCTTGGTACCGCAATATTCAAAAGAGCAACAAGCTCCTTTCCCCCAAATTTCTCTTCAGGAGCCCATTCTAGCCCGACAGCCTGGTCCTTGGTTAGAATCCCGGAGCAGGGTCCTTTGCCCCCTCCCAGCCCCTTCCCTTATAGTACCTGCCACAGAGCCCAGGAAGGCCTCCAACGCACAAACATGGCGACCAAAGATGAAGTAGCCCTTACAGCTGGCAATGAAGACGGTGAAGACAGAGAAGACGCAGAAGAGGAAGCCCCCCAGGGACACATTGACCAGAATATAGTTGAGTGGCTGCCGCAACTTTCTGTAGCGCAGCGTGGCCACCAGCACAGTAGCATTGAGTGGTGTCCCCGCGAAGAGCACAAAGCCCATGAAGGCTGCCTGGAGGTGGAAGGCCCAGACAGGTGCAATGTGGTACTGAGGGCCATCCCACGGCCCCACCAAGGAGATGTTCCTGAACAGATAAAACTCCTCCTCCCCTGACATCTTGCTCATGGGGTGCCCCCCACTCCCCCGATTCCTCTTATAGATTATCCTCTCTCCACCACTCCCCCTACCCTGGGGACAAAACCCTCCTCCAAAGTCACTTTTGGGCTCCCTCAATAGTGAGTCCTGATCCTAAGCCTCCTAAGGGCAAAGTTTGGGATTAGAAATCCCCAAGCCCTGCCTAAATCTCCTTTGGCAGCCCCAAAGCTGATTGTGTTCTTCAGAGGATAAAAATTGGACTCAGCGTAAAGCCGGGTGCTGGGACGAATAGGAGTGGGTTCACAGGGCCTGGGAGACGTGGCCCCACAGCTAATAAAGATGCCTCTGCTACTTGTTTAGGTTGTTCTTCGCGTGGAACTGCTGAAAGTACCCCTTCTGCTTCTGGCACCACTATGGCCACGTACGTGTCTACACCCATCTGCTCCTTTGTGGACAGAGTCTGGGAAGTCTCGCTCTCCACAGACCTTGGGCTCACAGCCAGCCTAGGAATGGGCCTCAGGCTGGGAAGGGACAGGGGATGGGGAGAGCCTGGGGGCATCCAGTAAACAGCCTTCTTGGAAAAGTACAGGGACACCTCCACAGTGCCTATAGGTCTAAAGCCTCCCAAGCTGCCTCTTTTCTGAAAGAGTGTCCCTTTCCTGCTCAGACTGACCCCAGCCAGCTGAGGTTGGTTTGCCCACTGGCCTCTCCATGTTCACACCTGCCCCTGCCCTTAGCTCCTCAGCGTCCAAGGCCACGGTCCTCCTCCCAACTGCTCATCGAGGTCCTGCCCAGCAAAGACCTCTCCTGTGGAACCCAGCCAGTGGTGCCCACGTGCTTTCTTACAGTCAGCACTGCCCCTAAATGTGTCTTCTCTGCCTGGAGAGTATGTATGTAAAGGTAAGAGTGGGAGGGCCAGTAATCACAGAGCAGTTTGTATCAGATGAAGCCCCCACCCATAGGTAGAAGTTATAAATTCTGAACAAAATATTTTTAAAAAGCAGCTATTTGAAAGCACCATACACTACCCAAAAGCAGACAGAAACTGAAAGGATCAAACTCTTAAATGAAAGGATCCATTTACATGTAAATGGATTATTTCCCGAGTCCACTCCCCACTCTAAATGGCAAGGGCAGCTGCAACTCAAGCAGAAAGCACCAAACTTTGTTAGCTTGAAGGGTCAGAAGACAAAGTCTGGGAATCCAGACCAAGTGAAAATTGAAGCTGGGTTTCCTAGGATAAGGGAAGACACAGAAAGAGAGGACTTAAAGGCCTGAGCCAGCCCATACCAAGCTGGGCAGATCATTAGAATTGGGGTGAGCAGCCATCCCTGAAGGGTATAAATCAGAGGTGCCCGGGGGTGAGAAGATTCATCAAAGACAGAATGGAGAACAAAGCAGGCAAATTTACTGAAATATACTGCTGAGGGGAGCAGTGGGAGAGGTCTGCTGCCTTATATGTGGGTTAGCTCCCTGGCTGGGGCTCAAACTCAGGCCCTCATGGTGATAGGGCTGAGCCTGAACCCCTAGGCCGGGAGGGAGGCACCCCAAAGGCAGTGTTTAAAGAACCTGTGCTTGGGCAGGGTGTGGCCAGGCCCTAGCCTGGGCTCAGCCATCGGAGTGTTCTCTGAGTTACCCACTTCTGCAAATGGTCCTGATGGGAGGCTGCGAGGGCGCCCCAGGCTGGCCGACAATCCAGCCCACGTGGGTAAGGACAGCCCAGGCCCTTTTACACCCACTGCCCAGGCCAGCTGGCCACATCTCGGGCCTCTCCAGTGCTGTCCTGACTCCTTCCCATATTGTCCTTCCCACCTTAGTCCACCCATCGTCAGAGGGAGGGGCAATGGGCCCAGCCGAGGGCCCCATGGAAGACTCAGGCCAAGCGCGGAGTCTTTCTGGCACCTAAATGAGGAACAAAACAATTTCTAGAGTCATTGAAGCCATGGTGGGAAGGGAAGAGGGGGGAGGAATTTGAAGAAGGAGCATAAGGTCAAACTGGAGATGTTTTAAGTATATTTCATACATACAGTACCCTTTTTGGGTTTAAGTTTACTTTATTAATTTAGGAACATGGTAACTCACTAAGCCTTATGAATGATCATATTTGGTATATTAGACCAGAGTCTCTCAGCCCCAGTACTATTCACATAGATCAGACATGGATCAGACAGTTCTTTGTTGTGTGTGGTGGGGGAGGGGACTGTCATGTGCAATTTAGGATGTTTAACAGCAACCCTGGCCTCAGCCCAGTCGTTGTCACTTAGCACCACCACCCCAGTCACGATAACCAAAAATGTCCCATACACAAATGTCTCCTGAGAGGCAAAAATCACCCCCTACTCCATTCCCCTCCCTCCTGTTCAGAACCATTGATTTAGAGTCAGACTTAAAAACACCCAGAACCAAATGGAAAGCAGTCAAGAGGAAATTTGTTTTTCCAGGCAATATAATTATCCATTAAAAAGAAAAGATCTAGAAAAAAGAGGATAGTTTCTGGAGTGTCAGGGGCTTTATTTTCCTGTTCTCTCTAGGAGTTTATTCATGTAATCACCTAGAAATAGTTCAAAGAAGTCTTGCAGGCATGTATGGGCTGCAGCTAGAAGCCACGAATCAAACGTAGGAGCAAAAGAAGAAAGAAAAACGATGGCAGCAGAGCAGGGGGCTGGAGGGGGGCGGGGAATGTGGGAGAGTCAGGGCTGAGGATGAAATACGACCACCCTGAGCCCCTCCTGGTGCACCACCCATTAGTGCTTTCTAGCAGCTTCTCATGTCAGTCAGTGTCCAGAAGGCAAATACAAACCAACTGTTCTCAGGATTAGGACGGACAAGAATGCCTTCCCGGGACTCCAGAGGAGACGCTGTTGAGAGACAGTCAACTTGTCCTTAGCAACATTCCTGAGTGGACACAGAGCCAGTCTCGAAGGACCGGGTCTGCCCTGCCTGTTCCTCCTCGACACAGACTAGACACCAAGTACAGCTGGGCGCAAGCCAGAACCATGTGGCCGAGGGCCAAATACCAGCTCTGCTGAGAGGCTGGGAGGAGAGGACACTCCAGCTCGTGGAGACTCGAGATGTACTCGTCCTTTCCTCTCCAATCATCGCTTCTCTCTGCCTAGTTTTTTACAATTTCGTTTCCGTTCTTGAGAGGATTATACAGAGGCCCAGGGCTCCACACTCAAAAAGTACAAAAGATTATACAGTGAAAAAACGATTCTCTCCCAGACTCCCAGCCACACAGTGCCCTGTCCAAAGGCAACCAGCGTTCATTTTTTGCTGTTTTTTTTTTAAAGATTTATTTTATTCATTTATGCATACAAGAGCTGTGGTGTAGGCCGGGGTGGGCGGGGCGGGGGGGATCGAACTTGGGCTGCAGCTTCATAGTGCTGAGACTTAATCCCTTATACCACCAGGGAGACCCCGCTGATTGGGGGAGGGGTTGCTGTTTTTGGTACATGGTGACAGTGAGATTGAGACAATGTGCTGTGACCATGTTCTATGTGAAATACCAGCCATAAGTGTCTCCAGCTGGATGATAAGATAAGGGCAAGCTCAGCATGACCTTGTGGAATGAGGAATTGTCTAAGGATGGGACTCACTATCAGCCTCACACCTGGAAGGAAGGAAGGAAGTTCACAAAGGCAGAGCAATGATTTGGGACGTTCTCATCACTTTTTAAATGTAGAGACAAATACATAGCCTAAACCCTACTGCCTAGCCACAGTCATTTTATTTATATATTTATTTAAAGATTGGGCCTCCCTGGTGGCGCAGCAGGTAAGCGCTGTGCTGTGGAGCTGTCGCAGCAGCGACTTGAGTTCGATGCCCAGCAGGGAAGATTCACACATGGTGCTGCGGACCTCTCCTGCCTCACATGCTGCTCCCCTCAGCAGTGTATTTCCGTCGATCTGCCTGTTCTGCTCCCCACTCTGTCTCTGGTGAACCCTCTCGCCGCCCCATGCCTCTGGCCTGTACCCCAGCTTGTATGCATAAATAAATAAATCCTTAAAAAAAAGATTTATTTTTATTTATTTATGCATACAAGAGCAGGGGTGTAGGCCAGAGGTGAGGGACATGAGAGGACTCACCAGAGACAGAGTGGGGAGCAAAACAGGCGGATCTACCGAAATACACTGCTAAGGGGAGCAGCAGGCGAGACAGGAGAGGTCTACCGTGCCATGTGGGAAGTTCCCTGGTTGGAGGATTGAACTCGTGCTTCAGTAGCTGATGACAACTTGATAGTGCTGAGATTTAACCCCTTGCACCACAATCATTTTAGTTGGAAAACACATGGGTTTCCACTGTGGCAGCGCGCCAGTCTCCAGGTGCCCACCATTTTGGAGTTATTTGGAAGGATGGGGGGGTTTTGAGACTGCTGCAGCAGCAGAGGTGGGCAGGACAGGCTTCAGACAGACCACCCAAAGCAGGCGACCCTGCCTCACATTCCAACAGCAACCCAAGAGAGAAGGAGTGGCGGGGCCTCAACCCCCATCTCAGCCCAGAGACATTCTCAACAAAGTCCCCCTCGGGGCCCTAACTTGAGCCACTTCACTCTGCCACACCCACCAAGGGGAACAATTTAGGGAATGTGGCTGAGGTCATGGAATGGATGACTACAAGTGTGCTTTCATTTATAAACCAGTTTAAAATTGGGGAACAGCTACCCAAAAAAGTCTCCTTGTTTTTAGAGTAGATGAGCTGTTGCCCTTCTCTCCAGCCATGATTAATTAGCGAGCCAGATGTCTGGTCCAGACACTCCTAGATGGGCATAATAGAACTTTTCCCCTGAGTGACAGGAGTGTGGGCCAATCCATTCTCTAACGCAAGGGCCATTCATTCCACCCAGCCAAAGTGGGCCTGGTTTATCAGGAGGCCTGTTTCAAAGGATGGAATTTGCTTCAGACTTGTGGTTTCTACCTAGAACCCAGTGATGAGGATTCAGCTGAAGATCTAGTACCACTAGTGCTTTTTGAGCGTATACTCCTTTCATTCACTCTTACTCATTCATTTATTCCACAGACATTTGCTAAGTGACATCTGCAATGACGGCTGTGAGGATTAACCTGGCAAAGTACACACACAAGATGGAACACACAACTGCTGGGGAATCCCGTGTGGTGACAGCGGCCCTGCTAAGACTGGTGCAAGGCTGGACCCAAAGACAGTCAGACAGGTCCCCGCCCCTGGAGCTCCCAGCTTCACCGAGGGTGACCCCTGGAAGCCAGCCAGGGTCCCTATGGCATGAAGGATGCCTCACTGTGGAAGCACAACCGAGGGCCCACTGGGGTCTCCTTCAAGGTCCTAGTTTTTGAGGCAGAGACTTCTCTCCTTACTCTCATTTGGGAGACTCCAGGGAGGAAGGGCCCCTCATCCCCACCTCAGCCCAGTCTTTGCCTGCTGGCAGTTTCTTCCAGAAGCCTCCCTGGGGAAGGAAGTATTTCATCTCTGGTTTACTGGAAAGCTGAATAGCAATGTGTGTGCTGCTTTTAAAACAGGCTTTGGGTTCAGATAATGTGCCCCATAAGCTGAACTAAGACAAGCCTCTCTCTTTCCCAGAGGGGACAACACTACCCCACAGGTTGTTCTAAGGCGGTAAGTCTGTGAAGCACAGGACACACAGCCTGCCCACAGCAGCATCGAGCCACCGCCCTGCCACAGCGGGTCCCCACGGCCCTCGCGTTGCCCTTAGCGTTTTACAGTTTACAAAGTGCTTTCACCTACATCATCTTACCTGGTCCTCAAATTGCCCTGTAAGGCAGACAAGACAGGCGCTCCTTTCCCAAGTGTGGATGAAACCGAGTCAGTGTCCCCTCATGACCAGCTTTCTAGGTCCTCACCTAGGAGACTGATGATGGGTTTGGAGGATTTTTTTTCTGGTGGCCTGATCAGGAGGCAATAAAGAAGGGTGGTTCTTCAGTGGGTGGCGGAGTTTCCAGACAGACGGACTCAGCCCTGGGGTTCCCCAGGCAAAGGGATGCCGCGGAGCCTCTTACGTGGTTCCTCAGCGGCGCCTCCCCAACCTCCAGCTCCCTTGGCGGCCGTGAGGAGAAATGGCTGGTCACAGTGGGAAAGGGACCCTGCCTCAGCCTAGGGCAAGTGAGCGGCCCGCAGTGCGCAGGGAGGAGCAAGAGGGGCGAGGCCTGCTGGAGCGCGGCCGGCCTGGGCGAGGAGCCAGCCAGGAAGGAGAAGAGAGGCCGCTTCTAAGAACCACAAACTTCACTGCTGCTGATGTGGTGAGGAGGGCACAGCTGGGCAGAGGTAATTGTAAGTGGCTCGTTGGTCTAGGGGTATGATTCTCGCTTAGGGTGCGAGAGGTCCCGGGTTCAAATCCCGGACGAGCCCTGTTTTTGTTTTTTTCACCCCCTCCTGTGCCCCTTTCTCCATCACACCTCTATATACTGCCTGCCCTTCCAGGAGTAGAACCAACAGATGGTGTATCTGTGGGCGCATACGGGGTCCTGAAGACAAGTCAGTCTCCCCATTCGCCATGGCCTATAAAAGTGCCCTTTTTGCAGTGAGGCCAAACTGATCAGAAGGGGACGGGAATAGCTTCAGGCGCTGAATCTGAGAAGGTCAGAGCCAAAGAGCTGCATTTTCTCAGGCGGAAAGACAGCCTGGCGGAAAGACAGCCTGTCGGAAAGCCTCAAAGAGCGAATGATCAGGAAAATTGGAGGGTAGGCCTGAGCTGGTCAAGAAGAGGTGAGCTCTCCTTGTAAAACCCAAGTTACGAAATGTGGTGGATTCAAAACTCCAAAAGCTATAATTAAAGTTACAAGGTTTATTATAAGCTTTATAAAATTATAATTCTGTCTCAGCTTTCCTCTTGGTAAAACTGGAACAAATACTTATTTCTTACAGTTGTTGGGAGGATGAAACCAGAAACTGCTAGTGGAAGCCCTTGCAAAACAGAATACAGGTCACAGGGATAGGGATTGTTAGGAACAATAGTAAAAATAAAGAGGATCTAGAGGAAACTTCTGGCAAAATAACAGACTGAATTAATAATGTAATTCTCTCTTTACCCAACCAACATCTCTGAGACCATGAACAGCAATACTCCATAAAATGGAATTTAAACATGACAGTTGCTCAAGTGAGGAACTGTACACCCCAAATCTTATAGTGTTGTAAACTAATGTTACCTCAATAAAAACAAAAGGAAAAAAAATATGGACAATTGTAAAATATATTTTTAAAAAGCAAATTCCCAGATATCAGAAATAAAGAAGGAACACAAGACCAAAGAAAAGAGGGGCCTGTCACAGGGGCCTGTGGTAGATTTTAGGAACCAGAGATAAGGAGCTGGGATTGAATGCTGCCCTGTCCCCCAGCCCCCCAATAAAACTTAGACTATCAAGGGTCTCCCTTCTCCATAGAAAGACCAAAACACAGGCCCGACTGAGGAAGTAGAGAAAAGAGATAGAAATATAAGTGAACCCAGAGACATTGTAGTCCCAACTGGACAAAATGCTTGTATTTCATCTGGGCTTATGTTATCTGCATGATGCTGGATTCTCAAGCAGAAAAATTAAATATAAATCTGCTTTCGAACCACTGAAATCCCTAGGGATACCACACAGCCACACAGAAGCAAGAGAGTTCTAAGAATCTTTTCATAAGGCAGGGTATATGGGACTCTCATTTAAATGTGTGCGCGTGCACGCACACACACACACAGCTCCTGCTTAAGAAGAGCTCACAATAAATATTATAAAATATTACAGACAAGGAAGCAACCCACCATAAGGAAGAATCAGCAGACATAACAAACTGGAGAACGCCTACTCCAAGAACAGTGCATAATAGGACAATGTGTAAAAAACCTTGTAAGATACTTAAAAGTATTAGAGATTAGAGACAAGAAAATAAATGTGTGTGTTTATGTGTAATCACTAAAGGAGTAGAAAGAGGTATAAAATGTATAACTTCCAAAGGATAAATAAGACACATAAAACTGCTGTTAGTGAGGTGTAAATTGGTCCAACTATTTTATAGAGCAATTTGCAATAACTAGTAAAGTTTAAAATATACATATACTATGAGTCAGAATTTCTACTTTTCAGCCTCTGCTTAGAAATGGGCCTACCTACACTTATGCCCAGGAAGCAAGAATAGCCCTGCCTATCGCAGCCCTGGTTTAATGCTGAAAGCCAGAAACAGTCAAAATTTTCATGAGCAGAATAAATAAATGAATTCTAGTTTTTTTTTTAAACAAAGAAATAGTATTCAGCAGTTAAAATTCATGAACAGGAGCTACATGAAATAATAGAAATTTTTTTAAAAGATTGAGAAAAAAAGAAAGTTTCAGAAGAATGTGTACCATACAACATCAGATAGATTTTTAAAACATACCGATCAATATTCTGTATTTTTTGTGGATACATATAAAGCCATAAAGAGAAGAGCTAGCTCCGAGTCAAATGCGACAGAAAAGGAACAGTTGTTGGATTTCTGTGGTGTGTACATGGGTATTATGTTACTCTCTGTGCTGTTCTTTCTGCATGTTTAAAAGACTCACTTTTTTTTTCTTCTAATGAAAGGATCTAGGCATTTAGAAATAAGGGCAAAGAGGGATAAATGGCTGCATCAGTTCTCAGAGAAGATAATCTGCTGGGCTGGGATTAGGAAGGAGGTTGAGCCCCCAGTCCAGGTATTACAAGTATTAGTTCAGATCATCCCCCAAAGATGACCACCTGGCTGACACCCCCACCGCTCCTGGCCCTTCAGAGCAGTATCCTGGGGCCACAAACCCCCTGCCCCCATAGCTATCAACCCCTTTTCTCCTGCTCCTAATTTCAGCCCACCCTCCATACATTACTGGGCTGACCAAATGTGGGTCCTGAGATAGAATGATTTAGGTCTCTGCTGAATGCACCCCAAATCAAGAGTGAATTATGACCTGCATCCCAGGAGCCAGGGGAGATTAGTGCTAATACTCATGATGGGAGCTCCGTGAGGAGCTCTGAATGCACAGGTGACAACTCGCACCCCTGTCCCTCCTCCATCAGCCAAGAGGTCAGCAATCAAGGTCAACTGCTGACAAACCCTGTTGGCTGAGCCAGAGCCAGAGGAAGCTCTGCCCACAGAACAATGGGTTTCCAACATTAGGGTCTAGCATGCCCCTGAGTTCTCAAGCCCCCATCCTCCCAATGCCAACCCCTTTCCACCAGCCCTGACAATTGCTCTGCTCTCCAAGTCTGAATGAACGGGCCCCATACCAGGAGTAGACCCTCTGGAAGGGTCTGGGTGGGCTTACCCAACAGTCTTCCCTACTGGGTCACCTTGACAAGTGATCCAGAGAGCAAGACTGTCCTCTGGGGAGCAAATGAAATCTGACTGATGTATGCTCACCATCTCCCAGTACAGACTGGGGAGTATGAGAGGGGAGACAAAGGGGGGTGGGGAGAGAGAGACTGAGACAGGCAACCTTACAGTTACTCGGCAACATTAAATTCCGGGAGCGTGAGAGCACGTTAAATGACAAGCCAGCATTAACGCTGTGGCTGGAGATTTACCTTCCCTCATTTATCCTGTGTCAAGCACTTTCTCAGAAGCCGGAGGTACAAAGATATTTCCCGACCTCTAAGAAATGGGCTGACAGAAAAGTAAAAAACCTGACCTTGACAACCAGAGTGTCTGGTGCTGCCCTAGAGGGGTGGAGAGCGGGCGGAGCACAGAAGGACGGCTCAGGGGGTCAGGGTGGGGTGATGCCCGTGCCCCAATCTTCTTTCCTGGCTGAGACCTGCGGAGATACGAGAACCCCCGCCTCATCCAGTCCCGCGCACGTCGCCATCCTTTGAATGAATAACTGAGTAGTGAAGTAATCCCTCAGGGCTCCCAGGCGAGCGTGAGCATCAGCAGTGCCCACCTTGTGCGGGGGCAGGGTGGGTGGGAGTCCTGGCTCCCAGCCCACCCGCTGTGGTGTCAGGTGGGGAGGCTGGGCGTGGAGGGAGGAGGTCTTTGGGCACCGAAGGTTGCGTGGGGCCAGTGAGCGGCCCCTCCTGAGAGGGTCGCTGGTTCGGCTGCTTCGGTCTCGGGGCTGGCGCTGGGAAACCAGAGACAGGGGCCGCGCAGTTGGCCTGTTCCGGCGTGGACATCCTTCCTCTGACCCTCAGGCGGCTCTGGGGCGCGGCCGGCCGGGGTCCGCTACAGCAGAGTCAGGGGGGTCCGGCCCTGCTCGAGGGCAGCACGAGCGTCTGTGCGCCTGGGGAAACAGGCCCTGAGGACCTGTCCGTCCTCGCCCCGTTTTCTCTCATCACCGAGCAGCACGCGGCCCTGACACCAGGCGCGGAGCCGGCTCCGGGCAGGACCGCGGCCTGAATCTGCGAGCTGGTCGCTCCCGCTGGGCCCCAAACTCCAAGGAGCTCCAGTCCGCTGGCCCCATATTCTCCGCGGGGGCCTGGGGAGGTGTGGGGGGACTCGCCCTGGAGGAGCCCCACCGCAGGCAACGGGCCCCCCAGCGGGCCGAGGGAGGGCTTCCGGGCGGCGGCGGGCGGGAGCGGTGTCAGGTGGCCGGACCAGGCCCCGCCCCCAGGCCCGCCCTCTCTCCCCCTGCGCACCCGGCTCCGGGTCCCTGGCCTCACCGCTGCGGCGGCGGCTCCGGGCGGCGGCGGCTGCGAGGACGGCCATGGAGGCGGGCGCCGGGGCCGGCGCGGGAGCCGCGGGCTGGAGCTGCCCGGGCGCAGGTCAGAGCCGCCCCTCACCCCTCCGCGCCACTCCTTCATGGTCCCATCCCGCCTCCCTCCAGACCCCCGCGTCCTGCCCCCCTCCGCGGCGCCCCACCTTCGCGTCCTAAGTCTGCCTTCCTCCACACCCCTCCCCCGGGCCTGGGCTCCATCTTTCGCGGTTGGGTGTTACTCCCCCCACCCCCCGGCGCATCCTCCCTGGCGGCCCCTGTCCTGAAGCCTTTCCATTGCCTCTGGTGCTGCTGGCCCCGGGGGCTGCCTCTGACCCAAGGCTTCGGAGCACGGGCAAGGCGGGTGGACGGAGAGGGCCAGCGAGAAATGGGAGAGGAGTGGAGGGGCTCAGGCCCCTAACACCTCACGACCCCGCGCCACCTCACTCCCTTTCAGCTTCTTCCTCCCTGGCTCTCCCCTCTCTCTTCCACACATGCCCATCTCCCTGTCCCCTCTGTGCAAAGGCGAGGATCCTGGAAGAGGGGGTACTGAGTTGAACAGTGCAGGGTGGGGTCCCTTCTAGCCCAGCTTGAGGGGGATTGAGGCCGGGAGTCCCTCCACTGTGCGGAAGGCACCAAGCACTCCCACTGGGGTTAAAAAAAACAAACCAAACCCAGGGCTCCAAAAGCTGGAAGGTGTGTCCCCTTTTCTCTCCCCTACACCCTAGCCCCCATCCACCCCTAGCAGCCCACAGCCCCTCCTCTCCCTGCTCGCAGGACCCACAGTGACCACTTTGGGCTCCTATGAGGTGACTGAGGGTTGTGAGAGGAAGAAAGGCCAGCGATGGGGGTCTCTGGAACGGCGAGGAATGCAAGCTATGGAGGGTGAGTTTTCTCAAAAAGCTCTCTTTCTCTCCCTTTCTCCCACTTGCCTTCCTTCCTCTGACCCCCAGAACTCTGAGTCAGGACACGGCCCTTCCCCCAGTTCACTTCAATCCTCTCCACCCTTCAGGTCTGAGTTCCACCCTCCTCTGGGCCCAGGCTCTGGGGGAAGTTCAGAGCGCACCCCTGTGGGGCCCTGGCCACCAGATAACCAGGTTGTGTGTCCTGGGGGAGCTGCCAGACAAAGATGCCTGTCGGACAGAGCTTTGAAGCAGCCTTGCAGCGGGGGGGTTTGTTCTCCCTGCCTCCCGACCCAGATCCCAAGCTGCCTCTTAATTTGAAAAGCAGGGGAGGGAACATGTGGATTCTCATTCTCCTGCCAGCACCACTAACTTAGGATGGAAACCTGGTGCCTTTGGTTCTCTAGGCTGGTTACTGCCTGAAAGAGGGGGCCGGGGAGGGGGCAGGTGAGGCCAGCCTCCCAACACGTGTCCCCACCACGCCCATGGTCCCCACCACGCCCATGTGACGTAGCAGCTGCTGCCATACAGCCCCTGGAAGGATGCTGGTCCGTTTTCCAGGACTTCCTGTGAAGTGCCTGCAGGCCCTTATGCACACTCAGTATAGGCAACCCCACTCCCCCAAGGGGGACAGATGCTGCAAGAGGTCCCAGATGATCATAAGACTGCTGCTGTTCTTATGTTCTTACAGAAAGGCAGACCAGAGTCAGAATTTTAACCCAAAGCAAGCAATCACTATCCAGGCAAGATTTTGCTCTTAGAGGAACTGCATTGCAGCAAAGGAGGGGGTGCTTGCCAACCAGAGGCTGGGGACCAGCACACCCCAGTCTCTTAATGAGCTAAAATGGCAGGCTTTCTTTTACTCACAAATAAAACTTCAGACTTTCCCTGAATGGCCTTGTGTTCAGCAGGAAGGGAGAGGAGGACTCCTCACTGTCAGCAGGGAAAAGGGAGGTGGATCTTGTAGAAAATTTCAAGGTGGGCTTGGGGGTGTATAGCTCAGGAGAACATTTGACTGCAGCAAATTTCAAAGAGGCTATTTGATGGAATAAATTTGAAAGGGCCCCCATGTTTGTTCAGTAAGACATTTAAAATCATTTCACTCAGATGTTTTCTCTCTCTACCTACTGACAGGCTTTGCTTTCTTATTATGGAAAAGCTAATTTCTCACTAGCCATCTGGATAATTTTTAACTTTCCACAAATCTCCAAAACAGAACCCTTACCCCATGTAGCCTGGTGACACGCCCAATGTCTGAATTCTTTCTTGGCGACTTGTCCCTCTGCCCCGAGACGGGGACGGCAAGAGCAGGTGTCCTTTGCAAGCCTCACAGGCTGCGCAGGCTTCTGGTGCTCAGTTTGCTTAAAGGCATGAATAAGAGGCCATGAGATAAAATAATGACCCAAAAAGGACTAGAAGGAGGCTGGGCTACCTCCAGACTTTACCCTCACACCTTAAGGCTCACCAGGTTCTGCCAGGGGCTCCTTGGGGGACACCAGGTGGCACTGTTAGACCATCTCTGCCCTGGGACAGTGCGCTCGAAGGCCCTGGAGGGACTGACTGGCTGGGGGTGGGGTGGGGTGATGTCTCTCCTAGGGGAAGTGTTACTCCCAGCTCTCTATGAGGAGGAAGAGGAGGACGAAGAGGAGGAAGAGGAGGTGGAAGAAGAGGAAGATCAAGTGCAGAAAGGTGGCAGTATGGGCTCCCTGTCAGCGGGCAAGCACCGGGGCCTGAGCCTCACGGAGACAGAGCTGGAGGAACTGAGGGCTCAGGTGCTACAGCTGGTGGCGGAGCTGGAGGAGACCCGGGAGCTGGCTGGGCAGCATGAGGATGACTCCCTGGAGCTGCAGGGTGAGTGCTGGGACGGAGCTGGGCCTGGGCCCAAAGGCTCTGTGCGCCCCTGCCTCTGAGGCCTGAAGCTGCTCCCTTCCCACTGCAGGGCTCCTGGAGGATGAGCGGCTGGCCAGCGCCCAGCAGGCAGAGGTGTTCACCAAGCAGATCCAGCAGCTCCAAGGTGATTCACGACACTTGCCCCGGAGGGGCCGTGGCCAGACAAGTACTTTTGTCCTGAGGGTTTGGCTGAAGCACAGCAGACAAAAATAACCCCATTCAGTACTTTCTCCTCATTTCCCCAACTATTCTCACCCTTTTCTCCTTGTCTCTCAGTTCTCCTCTTTACCTAATTTCCTTTTTATCTTGCATCTCTGCCAGGCTCTTCCATCCTCCCCTGTCCTTTCTTGCCCTCCACTTCACCCCTTCTCTCTACGCCTAATTCCTTTTTCTGACTCCTTCAGCCTCCTCCCTTCACATCTACATCCCCTCCCTCTTTCTTTTTTGTTCTCCTGGTCAGTGCCTGGTAGGTAACAGGGCTGAATGCCAAACCAGACTGCTTTTTTCCTGTCCCTCCAGGGGTACCGTGGGAAAGAGCAGTCAGCCAATGAGAAGTGACTGAAAGAACTCTGCATCTTTTGAGAGAAGCAGATGAGAATACTTCTCTTTCTCCCTGGGACAGAGCTTGTGACCCCCAGGTCCCTTTCTTCTAATGCTTACATCCCTTTGTCTCTGAGAAGCAGCCAGGCAGGCATCCCACAGAGCACTGCACCACCAAATCAAAAGGCAGCCTTTGTGACTTCTGTGGGCTTCCGGCAGGTTTAGGGGAGCTGCCCTAGAAAAAGCAGGGACTCTCTAGAGAGAACAGAGATCAAGCCAGAAGAAAAGTATAAATGGAGAAAAAAGGAAGCTGCCTGGAGAGGAGCAAGCAAAGGTGGAAGAGGGGAAAGGAGGGAGAAGGGGAAGGAAGATGTAAGTAAAGATAGTGCAGGAAAAGTGGACAGTGGGGGGTGGGGGCAAGGCGAGAACAGGCAGGAGATGTGTCACACCGGGAAGGTGTGGGCATTGGTCTCAGACCGTCTAGGTTCCTCAGCCCAGTTCTTTCACTTAACAAGCTTTGTGATCTTAAGCAAGTCACTTTTATCTTTTTTTTTAAAGATTTATTTATTTATGCATACAAGAACTGGGGTGTGGGCCAGAGGTGTGTATGTGGTGAGGAGATTCATCAGAGATAGAGCAGGGAGCAGAACAGGCAGATCTACTGAAGTGCACTGCTGAGGGGAGCAGCAGGTGAGACAGGAGAGGTCTGCTGCACCATGTGGGAAGCTCCCCAGCTGCGGTTCAAGCTCGTGCTGCAGCGGCTGCAGATAGCTTCATAGGCTGAGACTTAACTCATTGCGCCACCAGGGAGGCCCTACTTTTATCTTTTTGAGGCTCATGTTCATATCTGTAAAATAGGGCTAATTCATTTGTTTATCAGCCATTTATTGAGTGTCTATATATTTGAAGAGCCAGCTGTGAACAAGACAGACTAGATCCCTGCCCTAATAAAGAGTACATTCTAATGGGGAGAGGCAGAAAAACAAATTTAGGTGACGATAATTGCCGTGAAGACAATATAACAATTATTTAGAGAGATAGGATGAGATGGGAATTTAGTTAGGAAAGTCCTCTGAAGAGGATGACATTTGAGCTAAAACCTAAATAATAAGAAAGATTTATTTTTCTTTTTAAAAATATTATTGTTATTATTATTTATGTCTTTTACATTATTGTGTAAATAATAAGAAAGATTTAGTCGTTCAAAGGTCTGAGGGACAAGCACACCAGGCTGAAGGAACAGCAACTGCAAAGGCTCAGAGGCAAAAAATGAGCCTGAAGAGTTTGAGGGACAGAACAAAGGCCAGTGTTACCAAAGCAAAGTGTGTGAGGAGGACCCTGGTAAAAGAGAGTTCTGAGAAGCAAGCAGAACTTATAGATCAGCTGAGATGTTTGGCTTTTAGTCTTAGTGAAAAGATGTGGGAAGATTGAGACAGGACTAGGGTAATATGATCTGCTTTATGTTTTTAAAAGAGCATTTTGGCTCCTATGTGGAAATTGGATGAAGGGAAAGGAGTCAACACAGTAAGTTTGGTTAGCGAGTTGGTCAAGAGACATGGTTGCTTGGATTAGGGCAGCAGAAATGGAGATGATTCTGAATAAATCTGAAGTGCCAGGGAGGGGGTGAGTGGGTAAGAGAGCCATGGAAATGACTTTGCCTTGAGAAACTGGATGAGTGGTGGTGTCATTTATTGGGATGGGGAAGACTTGGTAAAGAACATGTTTGTGGACTAGGGAGCCATTTTAAGACATGTTTTTGACATGTCGAGTTTGAAATGGCTATTGACACCTCAATAAATATATCAAGAAGCCAGTTGTATATATGAATCTAGAACTAGGAGAGAAGTCAGGACTGGAGATAAAAACTGGAAGTTACTAGCATTTATTGAGAGTATTTTGATCCATGTGAGATCTTGAAATCACATGGGGAGCTACAGGAGGAGAGAAAATGGTCCAGTCCCAAGGGAAATCAAGTATTTAAAGATCCAGTAGAGGAGAAATGAACCAAAGAGGCTGAGGTAGGAGCCATGACTGAAGCACTTCGTGACCTGGAATCCATGAGCAGAAAGTGCTTCATGTCAAAAGTTGCTAAGTCAAGTAAGATGGCCACTTGGTTTGGCAAAATGGAGGACTCTGAGACATTTCAGTGATGATAGAAGCCTAGTTGACGTGGGTTGAAGAAAAAAAAAGAGGTGAAATGGAGGTGAGTACATATACTCCAGGAGTAATATTTTAAAGAGTAGAGCAATAAGGGAAAGGGAAATGAAGCTAAGAGAGAGTTTTGTATTTTTTTTTGAGATAGAACACACTATATCATATTTGTATAATGAAGGAAACAATACTATGGGGGGGAAAAGACCTTTTCTTGGCGAAGGGACAGTCCTCCTTTCAACAGGAGGGAAATCAGAAATAAGTACAGATGCAGGCAGGCAAGTATCTGGGAAAATAGTTTTAGAGCAACTCCCTACTCTTTAGGGTTGTTTCCAGATTAGATTTAATGGGGAGGGGGGTGAGGCAGGTGTCTGTTGGCTTGGTAAAGAACTCAAGCTCCACTCCGCTGGAGGAAGCAACCCCGTTCTTACGCACGCGCGTTGCCCGTTTCCGCCAAGAGGGGGCGCGCGCGTCCACAGTGGTAGCTGGTGTTGAGGAGGCCATTCCGGCCCCCACAGCCCCGCGGGGGCGGGGAGCGGCCAGTGGCTGGAGGCCCCCCAAAGAGACCGCTTGCGGGGGGGCCGAAGAGATGGAGGCCATAACCAGTGAGTGAGAACTGACCTCTCTCCCCCACAGCCTGACTCTCTGGTTCTAAGCCTCGCCCCCCTCAGCCCCAGCCCCACTGTCAACCGGCACCAGTTCTTCAGAATCTGAGTCCCGCCCTCCCAACTCCCAGCCAGGGTAGCCCCGCCCAGCTCCCTCGCACAAGCCCTTCCCCCAGGACGCCAAGCCCCGCCCCTCCCCACTGTCAGGCAGACCCCTTCTCCTAATTAAGAGCTTTTTTAGGCTGTGAGGGTCCTTCCTCCATCCCCAGTGGATCTGAGAAAGCCGTTGTTTATTTTTTTTTTTAAGGGCCTGACCTTTGAAGGGCACCTAAACCCTAACATCACGGGAGTAATAGGAAAGTGGAGTTGGTCAGCCCCACCGCCCAAGCCCTCCCTAAGCAATAGGGCCTTGATGTAATGGCCAGTTGATTTGTGGGTGTCCCCCAATAGACTGTAAGCTCGTAGAGGCAGACCACCTCTGTGCTGTTCGGTAATGGTTAGTGCTGGGGATACAGCGTGAACTTGTTCCGAGGAGCTCAGAGAATCTAAGTGGAGATGCTTGTGCTTGGCCCAGAGCGGAGGCTCTGCTTGTTCTTGTGGAATAGGCCAAGGAGAGAAGAAAAGAGGCGAAGAGGCGCCACAAGTTGCATTTGTGAGCTTGGGAGAGAGGCCCAGGAGCTCTGACCCCAGAACCTTGTCCACTCAGCATTTCCCTGCAGTGTTTCCAAATTTTTCTTCTCAAACATCTGTGTTTCATTCTAACTTAAAAACAAAAAACTAAACATGGAGTTCTGTGGGTACAGATACTCAGTAAAAATTTCTTAAATAGCTGTCCCCCTGCCTCTTGTGGATGAATACAGCAGATATTTATCGAGCTGAATTGTGCCAGGCACTGGGACTGCTGGAAGGTTCAAGCTCATGGTGGGTCAAACAGACGTTTCCCTCCCTTCATGAAGCTAGAGCCTGCGCGAGGGGGAGACCAACAGGTTTACACACACGCACGCACGCGCACACACACGCGCACACACATACACTGAAAAGTACAAGCTGCTATGAGATCATTTAATAGAGGACTTTGTTTTTTTTTTTTTTTTTTAAAGATTTTTTTATTTATGCATGCAAGCTGGAGTATAGACCAGAGGCTTGGGGCAGCGAGAGGGTTCACCAGAGACAGGGTGGGGGGCAGAACAGGCAGATCGACGGAAATATACTCTTGAGGGGAACAGCAGGTGAGGCAGGAGAGGTCTGCTGCGCCATGTGGGAATCTCCCCAGCCGGGCGTCAAACTTGTGTCGCCACTGCTGACAGCTCCACAGCGCAGCACTTAACCCACTGCGCCACCAGGGAGGCCCGGACTTTGGTTTTTTGAGGAAGTAGGATTGGGAAAATTGAGATCTGAACGGCGAGTAGAATGAGCAGGAGTTGGGGTTAAGGGATGAGGATAATGTGCCTCGGGAAGGATTTGTGGGGCAGTCCTGACCCTCCTGGTCCAGTCTTCATTGATCCAGGATTAATTCCCTAATCCTGGCTCCCAAATCCTGAGTTCTCTATTGGTGTCATAACCTATACTTTGTATGATTAGGTTCTCTTGGCCCCAGGTGGGTAACTATGTCCAGAAGCCCTGAGATGCCCCACAGATACTGAGAGCTCCAGCACGTTTCTTTTATACACTAAAGTGTGTTGTAAAACACAAGCTTGTGAAAATTCAAACAGCCCAGATGTATGTGATGTGGGAGGTAAATTCCCCTGTCACGTCCCTCTCACTCCTGAGAAATAACTTTGTGGTTTGAGACTGAGATCTCTCCAGAACCTCTTCTATGTTTTGGTGTATCTCTGTGTTATGTATTACACATAGAAATATTTTTTGAAAAAACATAACCTCATTTTTCTTAGATATTCTAGATCCCTTTTCTCATCTCAGTAGATCTGCCACTTTCTTTGAAATGACTGTGTGATATTCTGTTTAACCATTACCAGTTTAGACAGTATCATAATGATGGGCCTTGAGGGCTTTTCCCGCATCAGTCTATGTACTGTGTAGATTCACTCTTTGTTCGCATCTTAGGTAGGCCCGTTATTCTGTAACAGATGGGGGTATACTTCTCCGACTGGGTTGGCCCTAAAAAATGCCAATGTAGCCTGTAAAGATGTCCTACGGAAAAAAACTAAAAAAATATAGATTTAAATGGCATGATTAAATTGTGTAATGATGTTGATTCCTTTAATCATAAAATTTCTAAAACCATGCTGGCAAGTGTCCGCAGCAACCGTATGTGAGCGTGGTGACCCCCCCAGGGAATGGGGCACCACTCGACCCCAGCAGGTAGGCCCGTTATTCTGTAACAGATGGGGGTATACTTCTCCGACTGGGTAGAGACAAGGTTGTCAGGAGTTTCCAGATAAAAAAATAAGTCTCCCTTTAACTTTGTGACCTCTGAAACATGGTAATTTGCTCGCTTATGCTCTTGATCATACGAAACTTTGGGCTTTGCAGGTGAACTGAGGTCTCTGCGGGAGGAGATTTCCCTATTGGAGCGTGAAAAAGAAAGTGAACTTAAGGAAATAGAACAGGAGTTGCATCTGGCCCAGACTGAGATTCGGAACCTGCGGCAAGCGGCGGAGGATTCGGCGACCGAGCATGAGAGCGACATAGCGTCGCTGCAGGAGGACCTCTGTCGGATGCAGAATGAACTCTATGACATGGAGCGCATTCGGGGGGAGTACGAGATGGAGATCACCTCCCTGCGGGCGGAAATGGAAATGAAGAACTCTGACCCATCCGGTAGCTTAAGTGCCTCAGATTTCTCTGAGATGCAAGGTAGGAGAGAGCAAACCCCCTTCTTGGCCAGTCAGTCAAGTCAAGCAGAGGGAGGCAGTGATGCAAAAAGATGGGGGGCGGTGGGCTTAGATCAGGAATTGAGAACAGCTGGGAAAAAATCTCCAGGTCAAATTCACTACTACAAAGAACTTATCCTGAGGGCACACACCGCTCCACAGTAAGAAATCAGCACCCTGGAGATATACCCAGACCCGAGCAGTCTTCCTTGGAGAGCCCAGGGAATTGTTGATTTCACTCTGAGAAAGCCCTGCTAAGAAATGTAGGTTTCTAGGATGGGAGTCTGGGTGTCTTGTCACCTTGGGGAACCCTTCCTGCTGCTCCGGCATCATGGCGCCTGAACCACTCTGCGGTGGGGAGGCGTGCACTGGGGGCTCTGGATGCCTGCCTTAGGCTTCATTCGCCTTCCCCAAAGTCGGATCTGGGGGGCAACAAATCAGAACCCAAGACAGCCGGAGAGAAAGAAGGGTTAGTCTGAGTCATGCCTGAGGGGCTCAGAGAGCTCCGCTTCCACACAGCCAGTCGCCCAGCTGGTTGCTAGGATTCGTGACATCACGGTTTGCTGTTCTTCTGAGGCTGGATTTATGATCCGAGTATAATGGGAGGCCCCATGTTAGGTGTGGTCAAGCAGAGGCGGTCAACAAGGAATCAAAGAACTGCGCATTTTCCCTACAGTGATGAGCCTCCCGGAAGAGCCTTTGGGCCAGGCGTGAGGAGAGGGAGCCAGCACCCACCGAGGGAAGGCTCAGTCAGGTTCAACAGAACTGAGCGTCCCTGCTCTGTTGGCCAGCAGGAGGAGCTTACTCTGGTTATTACCTCTCTGAATCTCACAGTTTCCATACCTAGAGATAAATCAGTTAATAAAACTTTACAGCGAGCTGGGATTCTGGGACAGGAAAAGGACCTTAGGGAAAATGTAGAGAACTCTGAATAAAGTGTAGACTTTAGTTAATGATGCACCAACAATGTCGATTCTTGAGTCTGACCAGCTTGTCTAAGAGTTAACAGTGGGGGGAAACTAGGTGAGAACTCGCCCAAGGACTTGGGTATAATCTTTGCAACTTCTCTGGAAACCTAAAATTATCCTCAAATTAAAAGTTTATTGATTTTAAAAGGAAAGGAAAAAGACCTTACGGGGCTAATTAAGTGGAATGCCTCACATGCTGGAAGCACTCACATACGGCCTGAATGCCAGGCTGATACCTTCAAGGCTAATGGTTTCATTAAAGACAGGTTTCCTTCCCTCCTTGGCTTGTTAATCTGCAACATTTAAGGGACTTCAGATTGGAATAAAGAGGGAATATTAGCAGCTCTTTCTGCCCTCTTGTGTCTGCACAGAGTCCTTTTCTTTCCATTCCTTTTTTATATAATAAACCTGCCCTGTTGGATATATAAAAGAGAGAGAGAGAGAGAGAGAGAGAGAGAGAGAGAGAGAACATTAGAGGTAACTTTCAGGGTGTTGAATCTGATGCAGGTAAGATAGACTTTGTGTTCTAGCTAGAAAGAGTTAGTGGTCTATAAACATTAGTAGAATTCGTGTTCTAAGGGAAATAACTCTTAACAGTGAAGAAACAAAATGGATCGGGGGTTTGTATTAAGTCAGCATTAAAAGTGTCAAGACCTGGTAGTTAGAGACACGTGCTAGGACGTTTCAACAGGTCCCTGCCGATGCTTGAGGTTGACATGTGGGTCTGTTTGGGATGGACTTTCCTGTCAACAGATAAAAGAGCATTGCCAAGAATTCCTGGCCAGTGTTCTTAGTGTGGTGATGAAGGAAGTAAAAACAAATTCAGAATGCCTGGGTTCTCTCTGAAAGCCCAGGGCTGGCCGTGTGTTATCGGGCAGTTCGCATCTCTTAGCTCTTTGTGCTAAAGGTATAATAGGAAGGTGATCACAAACAGTTCAGTGGAAATGAAATACTGCAAACCAAAAACTTAAATTAATTTACAGGCTCCTAAAATTGCTAGACTCTAAGTAGGCTGGGGTTTTGAAGATGAGTACACAGGGCAGGTCTTCTGGAAAGATGAAAAGGAGGCGAAGACCCATTGCAGCCTGGAACTTTCTGGGCCCTGTCTTCTAAGTCTCTGCATGTGGTCTCTCTTCTATCTTTAGAGAAAGAAAAGCTATCCAGCCTTCTGCTCTCAAGAGTTCTAGGCAGGAGAACTGGGGACTGGTCATCAGTGCCTTCCCCCTTGGGGTCTCACCCCTCTCTGCTTTGTCCTCTGCAGAAGAATTGCTGCAACTGCGGGAACGCTACCGCTTTCTGAACGAGGAGTACCGGGCCCTACAGGAAAGCAACAGCAGCCTCACAGGGCAGCTAGCGGATCTGGAGAGTGAGAGGTATGGCCGGGAGGCGTGTGTGACTCTGTAGGACTTTTCCCTGCGTAGAGTTGGCAAAGATAGTGCCAGGCTTACCGGCATCCCTCTGCTTCTGGAGATCTCTCCAGCCCTTTCTGTGATACCCAAAAGATACGGACACCTCCTAGCAGCAGGCATGGAGCTCCAACCCGCCTTCTCAGCACTGGAGTCGAGTGAACAAAATTTGGTTTCCCTCTCTTCTAGGCATTGGGTTCTGGTTTGCCCTGCCCTTGAGTAGATCAGAAATGATTCCTTTGAGCCCCCTGGTTGGGTCTGATGCGGAGTGCCTCCAGATTGGAGCTGGCCTGACAGACCCAGCCTCAGCCCCAGCCAGACGAGCACTCTTCGGGTCCCCCAAGACCAAGCATGCCGGAGTGAGGTGTCAGGGGCTTTTTCTGTCACCAGCATGTTTATTTGAGTAGTTAATCACAGTCGGTAGCTCCTTTACCACCTCTGCCTAAAATGAAGGCCGCAGGACCAAGCACCCTTGGCGGGCGACGTGAGACAGAGCTCTTTCCCAAACTTGGCTTTGGGGCTCTGGGTTACAGGACACGACGAGCCACAGAGAGGTGGCTGGAGTCCCAGACACTAAGGAGTATGATATCGGCGGAGTCTCAGACGTTAGAAATGGACTTCCTGGAGCCCGATCCTGAAACCCAGCTGTTGCGCCAGCAGCTGCTGGGAGCTGAGGAGCAGGTGCAGGGCATGCAGAACAAGGTAGGACTGGGCGGCTTTGCTGTCCTCCTTGCACCTTCTCGGGCCAGTGGGAGGAGCATCTTTGGGACAGGGCTGACAGAGGAGGCAGGCCCAGGGAGGAGGCAGGCTCTGGTCGCACTTGCCTGCCTGATGTAAATAGCCACTGCTATTTGCAAAAGCACTGCTGTGCTCTGCCGGCCTGTCCTCGGGGTGCATGTGCCCCCCCGCAGTAAGTTCGCCGTCTGTCCATCTCCCACACAGTGTAAGGAATTGTGTTGTGAGTTGCAAGAGCTGCAACATCATCGCCGGACCAGTGAGGAGGAGCAAAGGCGGCTGCAGAGAGAGCTCAAGTGCGCCCAGAATGAGGTGCTTCGTTTCCAGACCTCCCACAGTGCCGCCCAGGTAAACACCGAGGGGGGAGGGCACAGGGCCTGCACGGAGCCTGCTCGGGAGGAGGCAGAGCAAGGCTGGCTTGGGACTCCTGCCCTGCAGCCCTGGTGCAGATATTGCAGAGCAGTGGGAGATGCCTTATAGCGCTGCTTTCTAGAAATGGCAAGTCATTATTGAGCATCTGCTCGAGGAGAAACCAAAGCATAGCCCCACGCGAGCACCTCGATATCTGCGTCTGGAAGGGAACCACACTGATCTGCAGAGGGGCCTGCTGCTTCTGGAGAGTCATTGTTCTGTCACATCCTCCCCACCACAGAACGAGGAACTCAAGACCAGACTCTGTGCCCTGCAGCAAAAGTATGACGCTAGCCAAGACGAGCAGAACGAACTCTTGAAGGTGCAGCTGCAGCTTCAGGCTGAGCTTCGGCAGCTCAAAGTCACGAGGTGCTCAGTCCTAGAAAGCCCAAGTGAGAAGGTAACAGTGGCCAGAGGTGAGGGGCAGCGTAGGCACGAGGAGGTCCCGGGAAGATGGGTAGAGTTGAAACAATCCTCGGCAACGCGGGCGCAACACCTCCGCCGCCCTCCAGCCCTGCGTAGGCGAGAGGACAGGCCACGAGCAGAGGGCAGGGCGGGGCCAGCGCCTAGGCCGTTGGGTCCAGCAGAAGAGCAAGGGGGTCGAGGATGGCGGAGTCCTGCCCGACCCCCTCCCTGTAGGAGTTACAGTGCCGGCTGCAGAAGCTGCAGCTCCAGTGCCAGAACATCACGTGTGAGAAGGCCCAGCTGATGGAGGCGCATGAGCAGCTGCAGGGCAACCTGCGGTGCCACGAGGCGGAGGTGCAGCGCCTCAGAAACGTCGTGGCCTGCTACCAAGAGAGAAGTGACCAGGTAACAGGCAAGGCGGTGCAGCGAGGCAGGGCAAGGGCGCGAGCAGCAGGGGTGTCGCTGCTGGTGACAGACACAGTGGTGCTTAATAGAAAGGTGATCTCCGAGAGCCACCGTGCTCTCAGCTTCCTTTGACTTTTAGAAAATCAGCCTATAAAAAGGAAGCTCTCTCGCTTCCCCACCTTCACCCAAGGGAACCCCAGAAGGTCTGTGCAGAGCTTGTTAGGGACTGGTCCGTCCCAGGTATCCTCTCACTGCATCAGCTTGGGACTGGGGAGGACAGGGTAGGACCCCCCACGTCCCTGCCAGAGAGGAGTGTACAGCCGCAGACCCCCCTGGGATGATGTGAGCGTGCCTCCCCGCCCCAGAGCGCAGAGATGCACGCCCAGCTCCAGGAGCTAAAGCAGCTGTACCAGTGCAGCCAGGAACAGCTGGAGCAGCAGAAGCACCTGTACGACCAGCTCGAGCAGGACTACCTGCTCTGCCAGCACGAACTGACTGAGCTCAAGAGCAGCCAGTCCATCCCAGAGGACAAGGACAAGTGTGCTAGCCAGGTAATCGCGAGCCAGAGCCGTGCGAGGCCCTCGGCACTTTCTCTGGAGCTAGGAGGTGGGGGGCCTGATGGGCTTCCTGATCAAACACAGCTGTGTGTGGCAAGGCAGGAGACAGGCAGAGCCCCCAAAGTAATGGATAGTCTTGACCTTGACTTGAGGCCTGAGCCACAGCTTCGTAGGATCAGTACCTCCAGATCCAGTCTGAACCCCTGAAGGTTTTACATGCGCACACTTGCGTGTGTACAGACATTCACGCCTTGTTACTAGGACTGGAGGGCTGTCACTCAGGGGGAAGAGGAGATACTCAGGCCCGCGTATACGACTTTCCTTGTTAGAAGGTCTCGCAGATGCACGCCGGAACACGTGGCCTGTGCCCAGGTGCTGACGGCGCTAGGGGGACCTGGATCCTCTGGGATTCACTCTGGGACTTCAGAGTAGTTTAGTTCGCTAAGCTTGAATTTCACCCTCTTGAAAAAGAACACAGACTAGTACTCTTATCCCCTCTTAGTAATAAACCCTGCCAGTGGCCAAGTGAAGCCTTACTCATTTTTTCTTTTTCCAATGTGTATGAGAGGCAGCTCATTATCGGGGAGCCTGTGCTGAGCAGCTTCAGCTCCCGACTACTGATAGGGAATGAAAAGGTGCTGAAGCAAGATGGGGAAGGACGCGGGACTTTTAAAAGATGGGAGAGCTGGTTACACCCAGCAAAATGGCAGTGGTCCTGCTGGGGCCACTGTGTCTCCAGGGAAAGGCTTCCACCTGACACAGAGTTGGGGGGCTACTTGGGCTCCTCAATAATCCATCTGTCTTCCTACACCCAGGCCCACGCTTCCTCTACCCCAACTCCCACACAATTTAGGGGTCCAGGAGGCTTATGACTTGCAAGGGAGAAGCCTGCTGGTATACAGAACCAGCTCTTCCTCTGGTCATAAAATGGCACTGAGATTAGTTTGATATTAGAAAACTAGGGTATTGGGAATCATGGGATGACTCAGTCTTCTCAACCCCAATTCAGCAATAACTCATAGTTTTCTAAAGATTTTTTTAAGATTTATTTATTTATGCGTACAAGAACTGGGGTGTAGGCCAGAGGTGTGGGGTGGTGAGAGGATTCACCAGAGACAGAGCAGGGAGCAGAACAAGCAGATCGACTGAAATACACTGCTGAGAGGAGTTCAGGAGAGGCAGGAGAGGTCTGCTGTGCCATGTGGGAAGCTCCCTGGCCGAGTATTGCACTCGTGCTGCAGCGGCTGTGGATAGCTTCATATGCTGAGATTTAACCCATTGCACTACCAGAGAGGCCCACTTTTCTAAAGATTTTAAGAGATGATTATAAAAACAAAACTGGTGCTGGGAGAACTGGCTTGAAAGTAAGTCCTGCTGGTCAGGAACTTAATAAGGTATAAAATCCCTGGAGGTAAATGAGAGTAACAGTAACCGGACTGGCCAGCACACCGGAAAGGATGGCCGGACAGGGCAGGTGGACAAGTGAGTTAACTCTCTTCAAACTTCCCTCAGAAGGCCCAGCAGGCCTGCTTCCCCCCTCACGTCCTGGCCTGTGGGGGCTCAGTGTGAGCCCGAGACAGACAGTCAAGGGGTCTCTGCAGGGAGGGGGCCCCAGCCGAGTAGCACGAGCAGGGGAGCACGGTGCAGAGAGCTAGCAGGGAGCCGAGCGGACAGAGTTAAGTGCTCCCCACACGGCCCCCCACAGTGCGACGCCCTGCTGACCAGGCTGACTGAGCTGCAGGACAGGTGCAAGGCCAGCCAGAAGGAGATGGGGCAGTTGCAGATGGAGCAGTGCGAGCTCCTGGAGAGCCAGCGCAGGATGCAGGAGGAGCAGGGCCAGCTGCAGGAAGAACTCCACAGGCTCACGTTCCCCGTGCCCAAATCTGGGCTCTGCCTTAAGGTAACCGCAGCCGGGCACGGTGGCTGACGCTGGAGAAGCTGCTTCCCAGGGCGGACTTCCCGGGGAATGAACGTTTCCTTTTCTTAACCAACCTCTTCGTTCTTTCTCACCATTCTCCAACCTAGCAGTTCAGTGTAGCTGATTGGGATTTTCTATCTTAAAACATATTTTGTACTCTGAAATCTGCACCGCAGTTTATATTTAGATACTTAGTGCATCTGGAGAAAATGTGCTTGAAAGCAGCTGGTAAACTATAAGATGTACCCAAACATACACCACCGAGACCGACCCCTGCCCCCCTCTCCAGTCCCAGGTGGGCTGTGCAGACCCAACAGAGGTCTCCGAGGCGGGGGTCCCAGCAAGAAGGGGCAGTGATCTTCCCCAGTAACCACCGCGGCTCGTGCCCCCTTCCTTCCTTCCACTCTACCTCACAGAGTCAGGAGCTACTTGAAAAGTTACAAGAACTGGGTGAACAACAGCTGCTCTACCAAGGCATGCAGGAAGAACAGAAGAAACTGATCCAGAATCAAGAAAGTCTAGTAGAGGAACAGTTCACGCTGCAGGAAGAATTATGCAAATACTCTCATTTCCGGGAAGTGCTGGAAAATGCCGAGGATTCCAAACAGTCCAAGTCCTCAAAATATGGTCACAACAAGGTAACCAAGAGGCCAGGGTGGAGTTCTGGGGACAGCAGCTCGGCAGGGAAATGGGCTCCACAGAGGGGCCAGCGTGAGCAAGGTTAGGCATAGAGATGAGGCCAAAGTCCTGCTCCCCAGCCGTCCCCTCGAAGGGCGCCTTCTGGGACCTCCCTCCCCCAGATGTGCCCCGGCTTGACGCACTTAAGACAGGGAAGGCTGTAACGTGATCGTTTGCCTCAGTCCCTGCCACATGTCATTCTCCAGATGTACGATGCTTTCGTGCTTGCTTGGGCTCCTCGGGCTGGCTCCAAGCAAGTCCTCTTCTCATTAGCCCACTGACCAATGAGAAGTACAGTTTTCAGTGGTCAAAATCTACACTTTTTGGTGTTCTCCATGAGGCAAAGCTGGGGCCATTCATTTCCAAGATGAGAATTCTCGGCACGTGGGGTTTTGCATACTGACCACACTGTCTTCGTTGGGACTTTGGTCGCAGTAACAGCCAGGGCACTGGGGCCAGACTAGCAAGTCCTGGCACGTCAAGCCCTGATAGTGGGTTATGCCTCTGAGGTCACACTGGTAGAGATTTCCATACAAATCTCTTCAGGGTCTGGGGATGAAGTTGGTTGGAGGTCTCAGTGTGGGCAGGGATGAGCCAGTCCCCAGTTTCCTTTTAAGCTAACTGGATTCGTTCAGACGTTAGCCTGGGCAGGAAGAACCGGGGCTAGTAGAAGCCCAAACTGAGCATTGGGCCAAGGCCAGGGACATCAGATATGCACACTGACGGCCCGGGTGCCACAGAGATGAGGAACCAGGTATAAAGTATTTAACTGATCAGATCTCTCCCTGGGCATCAGCAGCCAGGCACAGAGAGCCTAGGAAACCTGGTCGGAGTCCAGATTCAGAACTAGGACAGGAGATAAAGGGACTTGTAGTGAGACCTGGATTCCAGTTCCACTTCTGGGGAAGGAATGTTCCCTTCTATGCCCGCATTCAGAGCCAGGGCTGACTTAGGATTGGTGGGGGTGAGGTGGGGGTGGGCCTAAAAATCAGATAATGGGTACACGCCTCTGAAGGTAGGGTGGGATAGGGAGCCAGAGTGTTCTTGAGAGCCACTGAGCACTCCTCCAGGAGAGAGGGATGTGGCAGAGAGCGACACAGCGCAGAGAAGCCCGGGAATCAGGAGGTTTCCACGCTGCCCTGGGGAGAGTTTCCCCTGGGAGCCAGCAGCCCAGCAGGCAGTTACCCGCAGGCTCAGTTGAAGCCCACTGGTGTGAGACTGGAGTGTAGGCATGCAGGTGTCTGGAGTGCGCGCAGCCCTTGGCACCAGGGCGGGTGCGGCTAGGTCTGCAGTGTCGGGTAACCGTCGTGTCTCCCGCCCGTCCCTGGCAGTCCAAGGTGATCGTGGCGCAGATACAGGCTCTGCAGGAGCTGTATGAGTCCAGCCAGAAGGAGCAAGAGCTTCTGCAGCAGGAGCAGGGGCGGCTCCTGGAGGAGCGCAAGAGGCTGCAGGCCGAACTGCAGCTCTGCTTGGAAGAAATGCAGCTGCTCCAAGCCCAGTCCCCTTCTATAAAGATGAGCCTTGACTCCTACAAGAAGAGCAACGGCTGCACCGCCCCCGGCAGCGCGGCCCCCAGCTGCGACAGCTATCAGCGCAGTTACGAGAGCAGCCTCCACACCAAAGAGAGCTACCTCCGGAGCTATGCCAGCAGCCAGGCCAGTGAGGAGAACTTCCTCAAGAGCTATGGCTCCAGTGAGCCCTGTGAGAAGGATTCCTGCACCAGCAGTGGCAGCAGCATCAGCTATAAGAAGAGCTACGGCGGCAGCAGCACCAGCTCCGATACCTATCACAAGAGCTACGTGAGCAGCAGCACAGAGCTGGAGCCTGCCGAGCCCAAAGACGTAGAGGTAACAGCAGCCAGGTGACAGACGGGCAGAGCAGGCTCTCCCCGTGTTGAGAAGGGCACGAGAGGCAAGGCAAGCAGGGAGGCCAGAGCTGGCAGTGAGTGAGGAACTCCATCTCGGGGCGTCCCTTGTCTCCCCCTCTCTCCCCTCACATGGGGCAGCTCCCACTTGGCTGGAGGCCTAAGATTCAGGACATTTCATCCACGCAGTCACGGAGCTCTTTACGGGATGAGCTACTCCCTGGGCAGCTTCGGGGCTGGTGGACAGGCCAAGGACAGGCAAGGGCTGGGGCGGAGGGCCGGCCGGTGCTCCTCGGGGTGCCGTCCTCACACTCCCTCCCCTGCCCCCCAGCAATTTGAGGAAACAGTTGCCAAGGTGCTGGTCAAGCTGCAGGGAGTGCAGGCCATGTACCAGCTGAGCGAGGAGGATCACAGCCAGCTGCAGGAGCGCATGGCCACGCTGCTGCAGCAGCAGAAGGACCTGAAGGAGGAGCTGGATGCCTGCGAGAGGGAGTTCAGGGAGTGCATGGAGGGTGCCGAGAAGCCTGCGGCCTCCCAGAGTGACAAGAACGAGGTAACCTAGGAGGCAGTTTCTTCTAGGAGTCCCTGGAGGCAGAGCGGGCCAGAGCCCGTCCAGAGAGGTGGGAGAGAGGGACAGGCACAAGCCAGCTGTGTGCGGTCCCCTCCTCCCGGCCAGCAGGACAGCCAGGCCGGGGTCCCGGAAGTCTGGGCATCTGCTGCACCTCAGGTGCCCGCTGTGCTGGGATTTAGCGTCCTCAGGCCCGAGCTTGCAGCCCTGGCGAGTCTCTCTGATCAAGACTGCTCTCTGAATCCCTTCCCTCTTTTCCCCTTTGCCGCTTGGCTTCCCTTCTGCCGTGTGTCCTGGAGTGCTTCTGGAGACCTGTTTTTTCACCTACCCGTTTCCTTTAGTCACTCTGTGTTTGCCTCTCCAACGCGATGGCAAGCACCTTAAGGTCAGGCCAGGGTCCCGTCTTCTCCTGTGATCTCATAATGCCAAGGAGAAGACTCGGCACCCACTGGCAATGGGACAAAAGCACTGTCTTGGCCAAGAGCGGTGGTCCCCCGTCCAGGGGAGTCACCATATAGTACGGCGAGGTCCCCAGAGCAATGATGGCAATGCTGGGACCTCGCCCGGAGAGCCTGGGGCTCTGATGGAGGCAGGAGAGACAGACCCGAGGTCAAGGGCAGGGTTGGAGCTTTTCTCTGCTAGAGCGAGGCGCCCAGGTGTGCTCCCAGCACGGCTCCGAGACTCCCTCTTAAAGCAGGGGGGCCCGTGAGGAAGCGCTGCCGCAGAAAGGCCGCGGTTCAGATCCCAGAGAGCTCGGTACGAAAAGCAGAATTTCAGTCATCCTCGTTTGCTCATTCTAGATGTAAATCACCAGGTGCCTCCAGTGAGAGGGAAGCTCTCTGTAAAACTGTCGTAGAGACCTGCTTCCCGCAGTTTGATTTTCTGCTCATCGTCTCCTTCTGTGGAGCTTTCAGCGGGGTTTCTGAGGCAGCGACCCCAGGCGGGGCCCGGGCTGACCGCTTGGGCGGGCATGGTAACCGGCCCTCCACCGCCCACAGATCAGAGAGCTGCAGGCCAAGCTCCGGGAGCTGCAGCTACAGTACCAGGCCAGCATGGACCAGCAGGGCCGGCTGTTGGCGGTGCAGGAGCAGCTGGAGGGGCAGCTGCAGTGCTGCCAGGAAGAGCTCCGCCAGCTCAAAGAGAGGAGGTCGCCCTCTGCGACCGCCGGGAAGAATGGCGAGCAGAACATGAACGAGAATGCCAACGGGGCAAAAGATAAAACCGAGACCAGGTCCATCCCAGAAAGTTCCGAGGCCAGCTGTGAGACCGGAAAGGTGAGTAGGAGTCTTAGTAGCCAGGCGAGCAGAGGCAGAGGCGAGCCTGGGGAGAAGAATCGTCCCGTCGCATTTCAAGCAGGTGAAGTATTTGTAGAGAAGCTTCTGGGAGCTCTGAGGTGTCTACAGTAGATTAGTTCCATCTGAGTGGAAATCTGGTGCTCTCTTCTGCGAAGTTAGGGGGAGAGTAAAGTACAGACCACTCGTGTGGGGGCCCCAAAACGCCACGACCCTGAGCCTGGACGCCCTCTGCAGTCAGCCCAGCCTAACTGGGGGGGGGAGGGATGTTCTTCCTGAGCCTCATGCCCCAGAGAAGGGCCCAACAGGTGGAGAGAGGATGTAGCTGAAAGCTGTTGCTTGCTAACATGAAGGGGAGTTGGGTGAGGAAGGAGCTGCCGTATGTGGGGTCGGAAGCAGCCACTGAGGTGGGAGCTTGACAGGCTTTTTTTTTTTTAAGATTTATTAATTTATGCATACGAGAACTGAGGTGCAGGCCAGAGGTGTCGGGGTTGTGGTGAGAGGGTTCACCAGAGACAGAGTGGGGAGCAGAACAGGCAGATCTGAAATATGCTGCTGAGGGGAGCAGCGGGGGAGAGAGGAGAGGTCTGCTGCACCCTGTGGGAAGCTCCCTGTCCCTGGCTGGGGATCGAACTCACGGCACAGTGGCTGGTGATGGCTTAAGAGCCCTGAGACTTTAGCCCCTGAGCCACCAGGGAGGCCCCGAGCTTGACAGCCTTTGACGCTGAGAGCTGTTTGAAATGGTTAACGACCAGATAGGTGTCGGGGTCCAGAGAGGCTGGGCATGACTGGCTGCCCCCCACAACAGGCTCAGGGCCAGGTTCCCATCCCAGGATGCAGCAGGACCCCACCCCGTGCTGGTGGGAAGCAGGGTCTCCAGACAGCGCAGCTCAGTCAGGAGGGCGAGGTTCTCCGCAGGTAACAGCTTCCCACCCCACCCTGCCTCCACCCCGCAGAGTCTGGAGGTGGTGCTGTACTACAAGGCCCCCCAAACGGATTTAGATAGTCTGACCAAAGAGGACCAGACAGAGGAAGTGGAGGAGGAGGAGGAAGACGAGGAGGAGGAGGAGGAGGGAAAGAAGGAAGTCGAAGCGGAAGTGAAGGAATCCTGGGATGAACTAGTTTCCGAAACACCAGATCCTGCAGGAACTAAGTCCACAGAAGATCAGAAGGAAGGATTTGAAGAGTCCCAGGAGTGTGAGGAAAGAGAGAAGGATGACAAGGGTGACACCAGCAAAGATGAGGGTGACGCCAGCAAAGATGAGGGTGACGCCAGCAAAGATGAGGGTGACACCAGCAAAGATGAGGGTGACGCCAGCAAAGATGAGGGTGATGCCAAAGATGACCACAAGGATGACAAGGGAGACAAAGATGATGGCAACGCTTGCCCTGAAACGTCTGAGGAAAACAACTCTCTCAAGATTTCTGAGAGTAAAAAGGTAACAGCTGCTAAAGGCTGCATCAAGCGGGAAATGGGCCGGGGTAAGATGGACTTCTGCCAAGTAGAGGCCCATGAACTCAGAACCAGACGCGGCTGGAGACAGCAGCCCCTCTGCGGGAAGCGTCAGGCTGAGAGCAATGGGCTGAGGAGCTGTCGGTACCTCACACGGGCCTTTTCCCGGAGGGAGCCCAGGTGGGGTCTTCGGAGTCCCACCTCCATTCATTTACATGGCAGCCCTTGCTACCTGACTTGGTCAGGAGGGGCCCCCTCCCCCCGAGTGCCCCACGGAGGACCCTGAGTGCCAGGCCTTCCTCTGGACATTTCTGTCAGCCTGGGCCGTCTCTCAGGCCTGCTTTCCCACAGTGCCTGTGGGGTTTGACCTTTGCTGCTGCTGTGTTGCTGTGGGGTGTGGAGACATTGGCGTTGGCCACAGGGCACGAGGGTGGGGGCCAGGGCCATCAAGAGTGAGAGTCCAAATGTTTCAGCCTGCCCAGCGGGGGCACTGGCCAGCCAGAGTCTCCCTTCAGTTGCTGGATCTGGAGAGGTGGGGATGAGAGTATCCTGGGTGACTTACCACTCTACAAAAGTATTCCTGTATTTTGACAGCTGGTATTGTTTACAAGACAGGTTCTTTCTGTCCCTCTAAACATAGGGCATGAAAACTAGTCTCTGTGGGATGTCCCAGTCTACTGTAAGGGTATCTGGAATTTCCCGACAGTGCAGTCTGCAGCACTGGCTGAGGGTCCAGCCTGCAGGCCCCCGCTAACCCAAGGCAGGGGACCACTTAGGATGTGTAAAAATAGAAGCAGCTGCAGCCCCTCCCGTGGTGTTATATTTCTTTGAACGCATCATGTTCCACCGTGTGCTGGTCGAGCCTCAGATTTCCTTGCCTTGGGTGCTGCGTTTCTAAACACCAGACCTGATTTTTCTTTTTTTTTTTTTTAAGATTGATTTATTTATGCATACAAGAGCTGGGGTGTAGGCCAGAGGTGTGGGGCGGTGAGAGGATTCACCCGAGACAGAGTGAGGAGCAGAACAGGCAAATCGACTGAAATACTCTGCTGAGGGGAGCAGCGGGCAAGACAGGAGAGGTCTGCTGCGCCATGTGGGAAGCCCCCTGGCTGGGGCTCAAACTCATGCTGAAGTGACTGCCGATAGCTTCATAGGTGGAGACCCAACCCACTGTGGCACCAGGGAGACCCCAGACCTGATTTTTCTACCTCAAAGTCAAATGCATGCCTTATGTCCACGTGTGGAGGCGGCCCTCTTCCCCCATGGGTCCTGCATCTTCGGCAGGCACCTCCCCGTGTCACGCGTTACCGCCTGCAAACACACTTTCTCTCTGGAAGGTTGTTGTAGTCAAAGAATCAGCCCTTCATTGTTAGCTTGCTCAGTGCGTTTTGTCTCACAGGAAGGCGTTAGGCTCCTTGGGGATCACAGGGCCCAGAGTCCAGTGTACTGAATCTTGAACGAACAGGCCAACAGAGGGACAGGTGGCCCCCTAGGAGACTGGCTCTTCCCAGTGTGACCCAGGACCCATCTCAGAGAGCCCAACTTCCTCTCTGGAGCTGCTGCTTCCAGAGTTGCTGCCCTACCAGAAAGGTCTCAGCGCAGATTACCTTTGCTTCACCAAAGACGAAGGGGTGTGACAAGCCAGGACACTGGCCCCCCACCTGATCTGGACCCCAGCTGCCCAGCGTGTTCTGCGTGTCTGCAGGCCCCCAGCGGGAAGCACAGGCCCAGGCGGCAGAGAAGAAACCTGCTGCTCCGCTTACCCGTGTAACCTCTTGATCTCTTTCTCTTTCCCCTTTGTTTTCTCATCTTCATTCTATGTTGGATTCATTTGTTTATGTCTTTTTATACCACCTCTCATCTCCTGGTCGCCTCATACTGCTTCCTCATTTGGTATGTTCAGCCATCCCCCGCCTCCAGCCCCCCCATCTTCTCCCTGCCTCTTGTAGGCCTGGTGGTCATATCGGCTTTGCTCTGGTGCTGGTGGGCTGAGACGTCGTCCTAATGCAGGTACTGGGACCGCATCCTTCTCGGGGACGGCGGGGAGGGGGGCAGGTGCCCTGGCCTCTCCTCCTTCCCCTTCTCTCCTTGGCTGCTGTCATCTTGCCATGTCAGTTTCACAGCAGGTGATACTCTGGCCCGAGTTTGAGTGCTTGCTTTACCACAGAGCCTGTGACATCTCCGCGCTTGTCTTCCTTACACATAAGGAATTGGTGTCCTTACTGTTGATGTGCTTTGCATTTCTATCCTCTGGTTGGGAAAAATCTGGATGATCCCAGCACTACTGCTGCGTTCAGGGCTGCCTGATGACGTCTGATGGGCTGATGTTTGTCTGCAAGGCCAGCCGGGGTCTCTTTGTCTTTGTTTAGCCAAGCTCTGATTACTGTTGCTGCCCAGGGTGGTGAAATGAGGAGTCGCTGCCTCGCCCACTGGGTGAGAGAGGAGGTCTGGAGAGCTGTCACCTCCCAGGGTCACCTGGTGTGGGCAGCCTCACTCTGACCTTCAACCTTGGGGACGATGGAACTGAACCCCCTACCATATTTCCTGTACTTTCTACTGAAAAGTTCTCTGGTTTGGAACTCCCGGTTTCTAGAAAAATTGGAACAAGAATGCCAGGGAATATTTTATAGTTCTCTGTTGATCCTCTTTGGGGGCCAGATGAATAGTTTCTGCAAACCAGAGGCACACGTGTTCTCGGGACGAAGGCTGATACAGTCTGGCACCTTCTGGTTGGCCTTGGGCTACATAATCTGCTTGTCAATAGCACACCAAATTACAGAGTCAGAATGTGGGCTCATGGTCCCAGGTACAGGTCTAGGGTTCCACCTGCCTTCTGGAACCCATGAACTGTCCTCTCTTGGATTGTTTTGTCACCTTTTTAGGCTCCCACCCCCTCCCCCTGCCACTTTCCACCCTCCAGGCTCACTCCCCACGCCCCTGTAAAGGGAATATAGTGATTCAGTGGTGCAGATACCGTTCCCAGCGGCAGCTGAAGGATTTCTTGGTAGGGCTTATCACCTTTCCTTTGCTCTCCTTCCCTTTTCTTCCCCCTCTTCAACCTTCTCCTTTGTTCTTTCTTTTAAGTAGTCCAGTTATTTCCCAGGGACAGTGTTGATCTCCTTTAGGGACGGGGTCTCTCCCGACACCTGTCCCTCCTGCACACTCCCAGATGTCCAGCTCCCTGTGGGGTGAGGCCCTAAGCACTCAGTCGTAATCTTTTTCTAGTTCAAACTCAATGAGGGCCCAGCAGAGTTAGAGCAAGGAAGCCACTCCTGGGCAGGGCCCCTTGGAGCCAAAGCCTGCCTGTGCACCCTCATGCGGCTCCCCGGCTCCCCGGTGCCTGTGCGCCCTCATACAGCTCGCCCTCCGGGGCGCAGGACAGCAGGAGGTGCAGCTGATGGCTGATGAATAAGCAGAACCTGGTTGAGTCGTCTCTGCTGCTTACAGGCTCTGGCACTGGGACAAGGTGCACGATCTGATGTAGATTCTTCAAATGTAAGCAAAGGATGACAAACCCTCTTCTGTCCTCACTGGGTTTCTGTGAGAGCTGATGAGTTCATGCATGTGAAAACACCCTCCATGGTCACCATCACACAGGTGACACGGAGAGCACGCACTCACCCCGTGCACACCTGTGCCTGGCACCTGGTTACCCCACGTATGTTAACTCATTCAGTCCTGACAGCATCCCTCTGGGGTAGTTACTGTTATCTTTTCTATCAATATGTGATAAAACTGAGGCATAGGAAGGTTATATGACACTACCAGGGACGGTGAACCAGAGGCTAAGGATCTAATATTAGTGGCAGATAAAATTCCAGTCCTCTTTGCCCTTTTTCCCCTTTCCCCTCTCTCCTCGTTTTGAGTGATTCCTCTTGGTTGGTTCCAAGCAGCTGGGAAGACCTCGTACTTCAGTTTATGGGGCCTTAGATCATATCAGCGCTCTCGATGATTAATACCACATATTGATCACTTCATGTATGAAGCCCTGGCGCACTGCACATGCCGTGTGCCCTCTCCCCATTCTCGACCTGCTGTTGATTTTTAAAAATCTAATAGAGAATTTTCTTTCCAGCCCTAGTAAACATAGTCCACTGATGTAACCTGCAAGTTTGGGGTTTTGAAATATTTTTTTGTTGTTGTTCAAGCTGGGGTACAGGCCAGAGGTGGGGGGCGGCGAGAGGGCTCACCAGAGACAGAGCGGGGAGCAGAACAGGCAGATCAGAAACACACTGCTGAGGGGAGCAGCGGGCGAGGCAGGAGAGGTCTGCCGCGCCATGTGGGATTCTCCCCTGCGGGACTCTCCCCGCGCCGCAGACAGTTCCACAGTGCAGCGCTCAACCGCTGCGCCACCAGGGAGGCCCGGTTTTGAAATACTTTTGACCCTGTGGTTCAAGGGATGTTTGTGGTTGAAACTGTTTACTTTCCCTACAAGCTTCACAACCTCCTCAGCGGTGACCAGCCCACCTGCGTGTGTTCATCCCCCTACAGGTGAGGGCTGGGCTTCTAGTGTCTCTTCCCCAGGCGCTTTCATCCCTTAACAAATGATCCTGAACTGCTGTCATTTCCTCAGATTACCTCCAAGGGTGTCATGGAAATTCTCATTGGATACTTTGATTAAGTCTAAACACAAAATTTTCTTGATCTGTCAACGTAGTCACCCAATCTGCAAGGAAAGCCCGGTGTGGCTGACCCCTGGCGACACCCAGACCATCCACCCCTTTGTCCCGCCGGCCGCCGGCTGCCTTGGCCTGGTGTAAAGGGCACGGTCCGCATTTCCGTGCTTCAGCTCTTCCTCCGCTAAGAATATCAGGCTGACATTCTCAGCAGTGCTCATTAGGATGGAAGCATCTGAGCAGGCAAAATATTTTTCCCCACTCCCTTTTCGGTATTTTGGTACATGAAATACTCTGTGTATATCCACCTCCAACGTTGTTTTGCTTTCCATCTCATATCTTCTTGCTACCACCTCTACAGCTTTTCTTTGCTCTTTATAGTGGATTTAAAATCCTCTTTTTGAGATCTAAGAATGCACATGTGTTCTCCTCTCCATCCTCCCCTAAAACCATCCTCCTGTCGCCACACTTATAACCCCAACCCAAACGTTCTCTGTCAAGTCATACAGTATAAAAAGTAATAAAAATAGGAACTGTTTTTCCAAGAATGTGCTTTCTTCTCCAAGATCTCCCTTCAATGTTCTCTCCTCCTCAGCACACTCCAGCAAGTGCTCAGGAAGCAGTTGAAGCCCCTAGTGAAGGGGGTATTTTAATGACCCTAGCTTTTGCCCCCCAGGGCCTGTGGCCGGCTTCCTTGAATTTCCATGTGCCATGTGCCCACACCATTCTCCACCAAAGGTCTGAGCTGCCTGAGAGCCTCACACCTGCCTGGCTCCGTGGTGCACTTTCTCCACTTCCCTGCTCCCTCTCGGTCCCCTCTCCCAGCCTTTTGTCTCTGAGTTCCTGCTCCACAGGCTAGTGAGGTGCTGCTGCTGTCCCCAAGGCCCGTTTATCCTCTTCTTTCTTGCTATAGCATCCACCCTTGGGTGCTCTCTGAAGCCTGACTCCCGGGCTTGCGTCTGCACATGGGAACCCACATGCTGCTTGTTCCTGAGGGAGAAACTGAGGCATGAGTTGAGTCAGTCACCTCGGGCAATGCGCAGGGTGTCTGGTGGGGCCAGGGCTAAGGCCACACTGTCTGCTCTGGTTCCCAGGAGGTGAGGGGCCACGAAGTCCCAGAGCTGTCTTCTGTCGGGCACCAGTAGGTGGGGGTTCTGGCCCAGGGAAGGGTTTGGAAGGCGGGGTACTCACCATTTGTCTTTGATCCCCACAGAACATGTTTGGAATGTGGAAGCCTGTGGTGTTCTTGGCTATTGCAGCTGTGGCTCTGTATGTGTTACCCAACATGCGACCACAGGAGACAGATTTCTGCCTCATGGAGTGACGGCAGATCCTGCCGAGGGGGCACATCCCTGGGGCCACTCCCCTCAGCTCTGGGCAGGACACACCCCCGCCCCACTGTATGTCCCTTGTGTTCCCAGTCCCCTAGCCCCAGTCACCCAGGCTGGAAAGGCTTCTGGGGAGCTGTAGGCTCCCATCTCCTGCCTTGTATGAGAAACTGGGTTCCTTGTAATTAAATATCAACTGAATTACATCAGACTCTGTGGCTTGTTGTTTGTTAAACGCCTCACAGCACAACCAGAACACAGAGGTACCACTTTAGCCAGGTCCTTTACCTGAGGGTCCAGCGTCTAAATGTCTCTCACCTCACAGCTGACCAGCTCCCGTGCTGCCCGCAAAGCTGCAGACAGGTGGGCCTGCACACATTGCTCCTGCTTGGGAAGCGCACGTAGCACAGACCAGTGGAACGAACTGGGTATTGTGCGTGAGGGCCAAATGACCCACCCCACGTTCGGCGCCCACCCAGCTCCTGGGAGGAAGATGCCCTGCGACCATCTCGGGTGAGTCTTCTTTCTCATGACTTCTCCAAGGGACTTGCTCTCAGCGATGACTCAGCAACCCCTCGGGGTCCTGGGGGTACACAGGCAGCGCACACACCCAGCTTTCACAGGGAGCGTGTGATGAAGGGGCGACGTGCAGAGGCAGAGTTAGGAAAACCCCGAGGATCAGTGAGGTCCCCAGGGCAACGCAGCTACCAGGCCTTTTGGGGGTAGGGGGGGCAGCAGGAGCTGGAGGCCTAGAAAGGTGCCCTTGGGGCTGCACAGGCCCCCCTAGCAAGGGAGGAGCCCAGACAACATCACAGTGAGCTCGGCCCCTGGAGCTCAGGGCAGGCAGGAGATGGAGAAGGGATCTGAACGATGAGGATTTGTGGGTGTCCTTCACCTTCACTGCTGCGGGAACCTGTGTCTGTTTCCTTACGGAAGCCCCCAAGTATCTTCCTAAGCCATGATGACGGAACGGTCGCATGACTACAGGTATTCTTGGTTCCCCTCTTCCTGCCTCCTTTCCACCTGATGCCCAAGGAGTTTGCTTCATTCACCCAATTATCCAGAGCAACACGCATGTGTAGCACGTGCTGTGGTGGGCTCTGCCACGCACGAAGACATGTCATTTCTTCCTCAGTCTTGTCTCAGAGGCAGCAGTAAGAACTTTTCAATTAGGAGATTTAAAAATTATCTGCGGCCCAGAAGAATGACAGGGCTGAACTAGGAGTGTCTCCTAGCAGGCCTGGAGCCAGTGCTAAAATTGCAACCAGCCCCTGGAAATGGTGCGCCCAGGCAGATGGCCCTTCCGCCTCCCCCCACAGGGCTCCTCGATGACTTAGGGTGGTCTAGCCCCTTGCCACTCAAAGTGTGGGCCACAGACCAGCCACATGAGCATCCATAGCTTGTTGGAAAAGCACACCTGCTGACACAATCCGCATTTGAGCAACATCCCCGTTGGCTGGCATGCACAATAAATAACGCCCTCAGTTACATTAGATTGTACATCCTCAGCCATAATCTAAAGAAATTCTCTCACCACCCACCTGGAGCCTCTGGTCCTTTGCCGTTGAGATCAGCGAGCCCCTGCTTTTACCCACTTTTCTCTGCCCTCCTGGAGACCAGGCAGTGGAAAGGCCTAGAAGAACCCATACCACTGAGGGCTACTGGTGGTAGGTAGGCCGCTGCCCCCATTGGGGCTTTATCTGGTTCTTCCCGGCTAGAGCCTAGAACCTGGGGAAGGACAGGAAAGTGATCTAAGGATCCTCCTTTTCCCCAGCCTTTTTGCCTAAAATACGGGGCTCTTTGCTTTTGGACACTCGCCCCAACTTGATAGAAGACCACCCTCTTGGTTTGAGCTTTGTGCCTGGTGGTCTTGCTGACACACTTAGCAGAGTAGACTTAAGAGGTCTCTGTGTTGAAGGTGAAGTGGTCACTGAGCGAGCTTCCCATCTACAGGGTGTCTCTTAGAGGCGCAGGCAGGCAGGCACCAGGCTGAGGTGCGGGGAGAACCAAGGACTCAGCGCCCTCAGGGGTTGCTCCCCACCTGGCTGTGACTGTGCAGCTGCTTTCTTCCTGCTCTCTCCCTGCACAGCAGCCCCTCAGCTTTCCCTTCCCAGGCTGCATAGTGCACACCATCTGCCAAACTCCCACCAAGGACCAGCTGCCACTGGGGGGCAAGGCGGGTGGCTCTGCAGTTTAGAAGTGCCCTGTTCTGATTCTGGCAGGTAGTGTCAGCATGCAGGGAATGGGAAGAAGGCAGCAGCGAGGAGATCCGTAGAGCAGTGAGGAGGGCCCAGTCCCAGGCAGCCCCTTCCAGTTCATGGTGGGGCCGCTGGGTGAAGGCGGTGCCCACAAGGTGCGAGCTGGAGGCACAGGGCTGGAGCGCGGTGTGGCCGGCGTGCCAGGTGAGCAGCGGGCGGCCAGGAGGCGGCCTGGGGCACGGCAGCCAGTGGCATGGGCCGGATGCTAAAGAGGTGCCCGTGCCCTGTCTCCAGCTGAGTTCAGCATCTGGACCCGAGAAGCAGGCGCCGGAGGCCTGT
>PVIJ01001753.1:0-178186 GCA_004024925.1 Scalopus aquaticus
GGGTGGTCGGAGAGGCAGTAATATGCCGGGGTACCTTTAGCTGCGAGGGGGAGTAGCCTGTCAGAGGGAGGGGACAGAGCAGGTAGCTGCCCCGCGCTGGGGGTGGGGTGGCAGGGAGGGCTCTTTAAGCGGCGGCTGCGCTAATAACCTGTCCAGGAGATGGCTCGTGGCAAATTGCTTTGTTAGTCTTGTCAGCGCGGCCGGGGCCGCCGTCAGCGCGCGCCATGGATCAAGATGATGAATCGCCGCGGACCGCGCAGATGCGGGCGGCCCGCGGCCCTGCCCGGGGGTGGGGGTGGAGGTGGAGGGGGCCGCGGGGGGCCGGGCCGCAGCCATTAACTCTCGAATTAGCTCTAAGCCGCCCACCACCTAGCCGCTGCTCCCCGGAGCGTCAGCTATGGGGGCTGGAGCGGACCGGGGATCAGGCGTGGGACCGGCGCCCCCCACCCTGAACAGGAACTCTGTCCCTCCGACTCCTGGCTCATTAGGAAGCAGAGGAACGTGGGCCTGCGGGAAGGAGTGTGGAGGGCACGGCCCCAAGTCTCCGGGAGAACCTCTTCTATCGCAGCCTGTGCTCCGACGCTCCTTTCCCAACTGGGGGTGTCTTGAGCGTGGCCCCATCGGTCGGCATCTCCTTCCACCCCTCTGTCGCTGTGAGTGACCAAGGGTGCTGCTAGTTCTTTTCAGAATGTTCTGTGTGTTTGGAGGGGTTAGGTTGGCGGGTTTGGCATTGCTACTCTAAACGGAGTCCAGAATCCAGAAATGGCCGACGGGGGCCTGCCTGGGACTTTAGGGGAACATCAGACCCTCACTTTCCAGATATTTCTGCACATACTCTTGGGACGTGGTGGTCTGTAGTTTCCAGGCCTGCTCTGTGAGCCTGGGATTTCGGAAGTTACCAAGTTAACCCATCTGAACCTGCCTACCTCCTCGGTCCAGTTTGGAAACACCTCCCCAAACACCCCCTATACAATCCACTCAGGCACAGTTTAAGCATGCACACGTGGATACACACGGGGTGTGTACATACACACGGGGTCTATACACGTAACTGTTCATACACACATACCTCACAGGATAATGAATGTGCAGAAACATACAAGCACATCCCGAAATGCACTGCTATCTCCACTCCCAGTCCCAGCAGCCCTGGAAAGTCTATTGGGGGCGGGTCCCTAGCCAGTCTGGGGACGCCTTCCTTTTAAGCCCTTTGAAGGTGTCAGCCACAGCCCCAGGCTGGTAGTTGGGGAGGCTCCGGGAACAGGCTAGGGAGGGAGGTCTTGAATCATTTCCACTTCTTAGCTCCTGTCTAGACGGTGGCACCTTTGGAATCATTTTGTTAAATCAGTAAAACCCACCCACATTGTGGCATGCCAAGCTCTCCATTGCCCCAGGCCTCTCTAAAGGACACCTTCCCCTTAGCCCTCCTACCTTGTTTTCCTTTTGGACTTTCTGTCTCAGTCTGTGCCAGGGATATTTTACCCCTCTTCCCATAAGAATTCACTGTCAACCCAGAGCCCAGCCCTGTGCTGCAGTGTCTGCATGGGGGTGGGGATGTGACTGAGAGATGGGATGCTGTCTGCCCACCCTGCTCCACGTGTGCAGGACACCCATGCACCCTGGGAGGCTGGGTCAGGCCTGTTAGTGTGCATTCTCCAGGTGTCGGGGAATCCCAGCCTGTGGAGCCCAGTGTGTACCTGGAACCTTGGGGCATACTGAGTACCCAGTCACCACCTTTGGGTTGCCCCAGAACAAGTTCCTTCAAAGAGCAGATGCCCAGTTGGGCCCAGTGCACCACTGGCTCAGAGCCCCCAGCAGCCTTAGCTCACCAGCAGAACCTGCATAATCCTCAGTAGCCCTGTACCCCCAAGTCGGGTTTTACCAGCCCTGTCCCAAGTCAGGCCCAGGCTGGGTTGGGGTGCTTACCCCTCTACTCTGCCCAGCAGCCCCTGTCCTCTCTGAGACACAAACAAGAAGGGATAGAAGAGTGTTGGGTTCCTGGACAAAGAAAGATGATTCTCCCTCCTGCTGGAAGGGGAGCCCCAATTGAAGCCAGAATTCCTCTTGGGGGGTAGTGCCCTCTGCTAACCCTCCTGACACCACCAAGTAGGGATGGCTAGGGGCAGGGAGGGATTCCATATCTATGCTATCATGGAAGACTCTTTGGCACCCACCCCCCACTTTGTTTCTGTGTCTCTATAGGTGACCCTCCATTTGTGCACCTGTATTCAGGTCTGTGTGTATGACTGAATTTTTTTTTGTGTGTGTGTGTGTATGTGTGTGTGTGAGTATGTGTGTGGGGGTTACAATTTTCCTGAGGATGCTCTGTGTGCACGTTTGTATGTGCAAGGCAGCCAGGTGGGGGCGCAGTGCTCCTCCCACCGTTTCTCCAGCTGGTGTGGAGTCCCAACTCACTGTTCCGTTTACCTAAACCAGGGACAGAGACTTCACCCTCCCCTCTCCTCCCCTCTCTTCCTTTTCCCTCCCCTCCCCTCCCCTCCTTTTTCCACCCCTCCCATCCCTCAAGGAGCTGAATCCCTGAAGGGAAATTAAAAGGTTATTTAAAGCCCCCCCCGCCCCCCCCTCCACCTTTCTTGTCCCTTTAAATGGAGCCTAAACGATTTTGCTTTGGCAGAAAAAATCTTTTCTGGAGCATTGGGGTGGGGGTGGGGGATCCTGGTGGGAGAGAAGGGTCTAAGCGGCCTAATCCTCTTACTGCCCCCTTCTCTCCCCTCCCTTCTGAGGCCCACCGATCCCCTCCTCCCCCTCCAGAGGGCTCCGCCCCTAACTCAGCCTGGGGATCGATCCTCAAATCTGTCAGTGGCCCCTTCTGCCCCGCCCAGGCCAAAATTCCTGACCTCCTCCACCCAGGCCAAGACTCTAAAATCTACTGGCAGCATTGGACAGCGGACAGCCAACACCTCCCGACTCCCTATGCCTTTGCCCTTAAGCAAACAGCCCAGCTCCCTGGAGTTATATCCAGGAGCTTCATTTACAGTCTTTTTTAAAAGGGGGTGCCAGAGCCCAAGTGTAAGACCATGTGCCTGCCTGTGTCTGCACCCAGCCACCTAGGTTCCCAACACCTGAACTCATGGTTGTACGGGAATTGGTTATATATCTAAAAAGGACTACACAGTTACATACAGACTTGTGGTCATGGGAACACCTGTCACAAGAACACACTCCACATGTGACTCTCAATTGCTGCCACTGTAGCCAAAGGCCAAAAACAGCACAGAATCCCAGCCATGTAGGGACATACGCCATACACGTTATGCGCACTTGGTCTACTTGGTCAATCACCTGTCCAGTCACCTTCGCACTGCCACACATTCAGAGCTTCAATGCAATTGATTACCACTCCGGTACCACTAGCAGTATGAGCTTTAACCTGCCCCTCTGGCATACACCTCAGACACATCTTTCAGGAAGACCAGCATGATCACTGATCACCTGGCCCCACCTGGCCCCAGAGCCAGCTCCAGAACCCTGTCTTCCTGTGAACAGGTCCTGCCTGGAGGCAGTCTGGCCTTGGCCAGAACTCGAAGGCAGGCCCCAGATTTTCCCCATTTGGGCCACCCACCTTGCCTCTGTCCACTTGGACAGGTGGGTGTGCTGCGCGTAAAGCGGAGTTCCCTCCAGCGACCTCTCCCAGCGACATCCTGCTGCCAGACAGGTCATCCGCCGCTAGAAGAGCCATCCTGTGCATGGGCTGTGTGTGGGCGGTGAGTTCTGGTTGCCGTTTGTGGAGTGGTGTGAGGCACAGGGGTGGGGGTGTGTGTGGTAGGGCTGCCAGGAGTGTGGGGCTGATAGGAAAAAGGTGCGTGTGTACGCGCGTGTGTGTGCGCGCGCGCGTGCGTGTGAGTCGGGACTAATCTTGCAGGAATAGTGAAGGTGGGGAGTCAGGGATCCCCCACGTCATCGCTGCTGACCCTAATGCTAAGACTTTAGCCAAGAATGAAGTCTCTGGAGGGGAAGATTTCTTAAGACCCATAGGCGCACTAGGTACCTGCCTGCAGCTTCTGAAGACCCAAGAAAGACAGATTGCGGGACCGGGAGACCAAAAGACGGCGATGCAGAGGAGGCCGGGCATGAGGATGACACTGGCCGGGCCCACACATCCACCGACTGTCGGACCCTAGCAGGCTAGGCCGAAAGCCGCCCTGCAGTACCGGCGGGGCGGGGCGGAGCGGGGGCGGGAGCGGCGCGTGATTGGCAGCCACCGGGGCCATTAGGGTGCGCCCGGGCCCGCGCCGGGCGCCCGGGAAATGCCGTTTAAAACTCCAGTCCCGGCGGCAGCGCGCGTAGATGGCAGTGGCGGCGGCTGTACGGGCCCGGGAGACCAGGTGCGAGCGGGCGGGGCCGGAGGGGCCGGGCAGGGATGGGCGCGGGGCCGGGCAGGACGTGGGCCGAGAGCCCTGGGGACCGCCTTCCCTCTTGTCCTGCAGTCCCGAATCCGGAGAATCGGAAAGTTTGCAGGGGTCAGGGACTTGGAAAAAGACAAGCAGACAGACTGCGCAAGGACGGAGGAAGCAGAGGGGAAGGCCAGAGAGACAGAACCTGGGAGAGACAGGGGGAGACACGCAGGGTGAGACACGCAGGGTGAGACAGAGGGAACGATACCCAGAGCTGAAAACGCAGGCAGAGAGAGCGAGCAACGCAGGGAGACATAAAGCACAGAACTCGAAATTCCGAGGCAGAGAGAGAGCAGAGCGAGCCGCGGGCAGGAACGCGCCGAGGCTGAGACGGAAGCCTCGGCTCGCGGAGACGCAGGCACCCGCAGAGAACGCTTCGGATCCGTCACGGTTTTGCCTCATTTGGAAGATATTACTTCGCCCCTGAAAAAAAAATAAATACAAAAAAGGTTTGGATATTAAGCGGAGACAAATCCTTCTCAGTTTGGAGGGGGTGGGGAGGAGGTGGCCGGGGTAATGCGGAGCAGATGCGGCCTGAGGCGTCGCGAAGCCCCGGGCCGGGGCTGGGGAGGGGGCGCGGCCCACAGCCCAGTCCCGCCCGGGGATCGTAGGGGCCGCCCACGCCGCCCCAGCTTCCGCGTCTAAGCCGCGGGGCGAACCCCGCGGTGCCTGGGGCATTGCCAGAGATCCGGCTCTGGTCTTGCCCGTTTCGTTCCCGCTCAAACTCCGCCACCGGCGAGTGCGCCTTTTCTCTCGGGACTGCGGCTCTGCACGAATTCTCCAGCTGGGGGTGGTTCAGCAGTCAGCCAGCCTCTGTCCTCGAAAACGCGGCCTCGGGCTAGGGTCCCCCAGGTGGGTGTTTGGGGCGTAGCGGGCCTAGTCTCCTGGAATTCGTTTTGTCTCCCGCGGCCTCTGCTAACGTGCGTCGAGTGAGCTCCGCCGGGGAACCGCAGGCTGGGGCCAGTCCCTGGAGCCGCTTTCGCCAGGTTTCGGGTGGAGAGGCCAAGGGGCTGGAGGCACTGCCAGGGTCTCTCCGGTTTGGGCTTCCCACCATTGTTGGCACAAATCCTGACCCCAGTCTTGGACTAGAACGGGCGATGTTCGAGACACCGCCGGCTGAACTTTCTGCCACAAGTTACCCGACTCCGCGCCGGGGCCCTTGGCAGCCCTGGTGGTGGCGTACAGGGCCTGAGAAGAACCTCCCTCTAAATTTGCCCCGAATCTGGGGCCCGAAACTGTTCCCCATTCCAGCCAAACTCGGAGTGGGAAGAGGGGCTTCTCGGGCTTATGATTTGTATGATGAGGGAGTCCGGGTTTGGGGAGTGAGAGAAGGCCGGAATTCGCGGCCTTTTACCAACCCTTTCGGTCGTCGTCGTCGGAATTCCCCAAAACAAGGCGTCCGCAGAGCCTCGAGCGCAGCCTCTGGGCCGGTTCACCCCGGGGCACCGGACTAAAACCTTTTAGTTTTAGAAAGGTCTGCAGATGCCCTGGGCCAGCTGGGCCGGTGCTAATTTTCAGAGGTGGCTCCAGTTTAAGGACGTCGGGGAGAGAGGAGGGATTCTTTGACTCCTATGGGTCTTGACTGATTGCACCGCAAAGGTTGTTCGTGGCGCAGAGCGGAAATTGTGCAAGTTCCCAATTCGCCGCAGACGGCGGGGTGGCTGGTGTCTGTTCCCCTCGCTAGAGCTCGGAAACCCGTGCGCTGCAGGCGGGTTGACCTGGCCCAGCCTTCTTCTTCGGGAAGTCCTGTCGCTTATTAGTTTTAGCGGTGGCGGAGTGGGAGTTGTTTTAAATTTTGAAGGGATTTTCGTTTTGCTTCCCGGGATGGCCATCTCCAAAAGGGGAGATGCTGACCTAAGGATGGATGAATTTAGTCCCTACCTCCCCTCTCCGCAAACCAGCTGTGCTAATGTGTGTGTGGGCCGTCAGAAAAAGATCGAATTTACTGCCTAGTGAGAGCAAATTATCCGGTTAATTGGCTCAAATTTCTCTCTTCTGTGGCTGGGGGTAGACACAGTCTTTGGACAAGAAGCTGGGAATCACTACTCAGGAGGAAGGTAAACACCTTCCACCACTCCCGCAAATCTTAGGGGCTTGGACTCCTGCAAAGACTGGGGAACTCAGCTGCCTCACAGACCCTGATGGAAATCAGAACAGAAGGGCAAAGGTGCCAAGGAGTGGAAACCCGCCCTGGACGAACGCAACCGCAAGGCGAGTACTCAGCCTCAGGCTGGGCCCACTGGTACCTCACAGGTCAGCAAAATGGGTGATTCCTGAGTGTCTGGGGGACCCCTATACCCCCATCACTTTCACACAGGAGCTCTCCAGTGGTCATGATATTGGAAAAAATTTTCGGCTCAGATGCAAACATGACTTGCACTGTGGACTCTCTACTCCATCGTTATTCCCGTTGCCTAGAGGATCTTGGGAAGGAAAGAAAGTTTCCAGAGGATTCCCAGCTGACAGTGTTCTGACCAGGAGGCCTGGATGGGGCAACAGGCACCACTCTCCACTCCCCAAGTTTCAGGAAAACTGTGTCCTGAAGGACATCTGGATCCCACCGGCAGGTTTCCTGGAGCAAAGGGGCTACAACTCTCCATTTCTATGCTAATTCAGCACATACATATTTCAGATAGTCTGGAGCAAGGGACACACACAGACGCACATACACACACTGACAGCCACACAGAGTCTCAGGCATGGTTTAGAGCTACTTGGCTATGGGTAGCTCTGAAACACCCAGGTGAGAAGTAACACAGCACACACTTAGGGGCACACAGAGCGATCTGCTGGCTCCATGCTCACAGTGCCCCGCTGACAGACACAGTTAAATACACACTGGTTAAGCTCTCACGGACAATCACGCCATCATGCGCTGACACCACCAGGGCCACGCTCCGAGGCGCAACAGCCCCATCTCGCGCTTTCGCCCCGCCACAGCCCTAGGGCCGGAGCCTGCAACTCGGCTGCAACTCACGCGGCTCTCTCTGGGCCTTCCTGCTCACTCCCCCTGCCGGGTCTCGGGTCCTTACGGAGCCAGCCCCCACTTATCCCCCTCTGCAGGCCCCCCTTCCCCCCACCGTCCCGCTCGGCCGCCCCGCGGTGCCCATGTAAATGACAGCAATAAATATCTAATCAAGGCCCCGGGCGACGCCACCGCAGCCCGCCAAAGCCCATTACTGAGCGGGCTGGCAGGCTGGGGAGGGGGTGAGGGGAGGGGGCGGGTGAGCACTGCGTGGGGCTTGTAGTTGGGTCTGGAAATTCGTCCTGCACTTAAGTGCCCCTTGTCTCTGACCTTGGGCCAGCCATTGTCCCTCCCTGAGCCTCAGTTTCTCCTTCGGTAAAAAGGACACTGAACTGGGCTCTCGGCTATCTTGCCCAGCCTGCCCGCCACCGGAGATCTCTTAAGTTTAGTCCGCCGTTTGTTCTTCCGACAACTTATTTGACTCTGCCCCAGTGCGACCCAATGAGCGGACTTCTCAGTGCTCACAGATCTGGAATCCCATCTTTGGCCCCTACTGTTCGTCGGACCCTAGCCGGCTTCGGGCAGCGGTCAAGGGAAGAACCCTGGATCCGCGGTCTCCAGGGCGGAGTGATTTCCCAGACAGGATTTCTCCTTGCGGCCAATCCTTCGCCTTCTCGAACGTGGCTTCAGTCTGCCCCAAGGTTGCTGGAGCCAAGGGTCTCTCGGCCCTTCCCAACTCTGTCCGCCAGAGTTTTTTGGCGTCCCCACCCATGGCCGCGCGTCAGTCTGTCTATGCGTGCCTGTTCCAGTGCTGGGCTGAGCCGCCTCTCAGAGCCCGAAACTCTCTTTACCGAGTTCCTCCAGCGGTCCTGAGGCCCTGACGTGGGCCTGGAACGGCGGCTCTAGGGACTCTGCTGTCCCTGTTTATTGGCTCCGGCCCCAGCCTTGATCTCTCTGAGCCTGCAGCGGCCCAGAGCGTCCCCGCGGTACTCCGGGTCTGGGTGGACCAGGTGAATGAGGCCGCGAGAGTCAGGGAACCTGTTGGTGGCCGACCCTGGTCCCTGCTCCACCCCGGCTTCTTGACGTCTCTTTAGTTTTCATCTGGGGCGCTCTAGATGCGTCTTTGCTGGAAAGGAAGCGGAGAATCAAGCAATTACCTGGCGGCTTCTCCTCTCAGGGCTGCTGTCAGAACTCCAGGTCTGGGCTTCCCTCAAGAGCCGAAGCTGGAGGAGATTCGAGAAAAAACAAACCCTGAGCACTCATGTCTCTCACTCACCCTGATGTATTTCACGACCTTAAAAAAAAATTACCACCAGCCGCCTGATTTCTTTGCAGCCCCCCCACATTAAGCACCTCAGAAAACCCGAGGACGTTGCGTTGGCGAGGACGTTGCGTTGGCGGAGGGGCCTTCCTTGGTCTCGGCCCATTAGCCTGTGGGGGGCTAATTACCCCAATTAGCGGCTGATTTATAATTAATGGCTCGGACCGAGGGATAATTGGATGTTAATGGATAACAGTTTGTGTAGGGAACTAAGTGTCCGGACTCCTCAAGAGGGCTGCAGGGGCGGGGTCTGCCCTGAGACCCACCCTAGACCAGGAAACTCTCTGGGCTGGCCTCCTGGCGGGGGAGGAAGGGGGGACGCGCCCCACCTTCCCCCCAATTCCCCATTCCTGAGCCAAGAGGAAAAGTGAGAAAGGCCTTGGAGCAATCAGTGAGCTCTAGGTGCGGGGAGTCCAGCACCCTCTCTGATCTGACTGTTGCAAAGTCACACACCCTGAAGCCTACTGGTGTGAGGGCTTTGACTCCAATTCCAGGACACTTGGGAAGCCCTCAGCTGCCTGGAACCAAGATGCCAAATTCTGTACCTGAACAATAGCCCATGCCCTCCTGGCATGGGTCAGGCAGTATAAGTTGGGTTAATCATAGCAATTTGGAGATCATGATACCTGTATCAAATGCCACTGAGGTCAAGGTGAGAGCAGGACCCACAGGGGCGTGGGACCAGGGCTCAGTTTGTGGCAAGGCCAGGGCTGCAGCTATGGCCCCTGCTGGTGGGGACGTGGGGTCTTCTCTGATGGAGTAGGCCTGGGCAGGTGGGTGAGAAGAGACTTTGGGCTTTGACTCTGGACTCTGATGTCCTTCTCAAATCTCCCAGAGCTGGTGTCCCCATTATCCAGGGCATCTGACCACCTGACTATCCCCTAGAATCTGAGCGCTGGCACCGGAACTAATTACACTACCCCAGAGTCCATTCCCAACAAGCAGTGGCTCCGCCTTCACGTGGGAAGGCTGCCTCTTGTCCCTGTGCTGGGTACTGAGTGCCGGCTCTGAAGGCAGGTCCTGTCCCACAGAAACTCAGAACTGGTGAGGTGAAGGCCTCTTGGTGAGTGCACAGAGTTTACACTTTGGAGTTAAACTCCCTGGATTCTATCTTGGCTTAGCTGCTTAGATGCATGGCTCTGGGCAAGTGACTTTAACTCAGGATTTCAGTTTCTTTATCAGTCAAATGGGGTTTTTGAGATTGTCAGAATTAAATGAGATGCCAGTTCTCTATCCGGATAGAGGTGTCAGTTCTCTATCCCGACAGCTGGTAAAATTATTTTTTTATCTCTCGGGAAGGGCGGGCAAATGGGCAACTGCAATCTGGTGAGATAATGTTCTGGTTAGAATGCAAAGAAGCCACTTGACCTAGCTCTGGGTGTTGGGGGCAGCTTCCTGGAGGACTGGGCGCCTAAGCCTGGTGAGAGGGATCAGGGATTCTCCAGGTAAAGTGGGGGAATGGACAGTGTTCCCAGAGGAGGAGATGAATTTGGAAAAAAATATTTTAAAGATTTTATTATTTATTTATGCCTATATGCTGGGGTACAGACCAGAGGCATGGGGCGGCGAAAGAGTTCACCAGAGACAGAGCTCACCAGACAGATTGATGGAAATACACTGCTGAGGGGAGGAGCGGGCGAGGCAGGAGAGGTCTGTGGTGCCATGTGGGAAGCTCCCCGGCAGGGCGTCGAACTCATGTTGCCCCACAGCGCCACCAGGGACGTCCTGAATTTGGAAAAATTTTAAAAAAGAAATTTGGCTTTGAAGGGATCACAGGCAACTGTTCTAAGAGATGGGTTCATTTGGGAAGATGGAAATGGATTTAGATGTACAATGGGGCAGAATTTGGCAACCCAGAGATGAGGGTTTGAGGGAGGTGGATGTACCCCAAATTTCTTAGCTCCTAGTACCGCAGAAATGAATGATGCCATCTTCCAGCCATTAGCCCCTGTATGTCTTTAGAATGTGTCCTTGTTCCTATGACCTTGTTCACCACATTGAATCACTGAATTATTGGGGCCCTGGCTCACCCCCCCCCCCTCGGTGGGGGAAGTGCCTGGGGGAAATCTGGCCTCTGGCAAGGGAAGAGGCTGCTTCCTGAGCTTTCTGCACCTTTGAATGCCAGATGCTGACAGTAGAGATCTGAGGACCTGAGAATGGGTCTGGTGCTCTTAGAGTCTTCATAAAAGACTGAGAAGAAGCAGGTGGGGAGAACTTCATCTCAAGTCTGCCTGCATGGTGGTACAGTGGGGGGCTTGGTATCCCTTTACATCACATATACTCTGCTGATTCCTGGCAACTCAGCACTAAGGACATATGTGGGAGAAGGTGTACACATCAGAATGGGGGCTCAGCCTTCCTAATTTCTAAACAGGTTTGCCAAGGTTGACTCACCTCTTTGAGCCTTAGTTCCTCCTTTGTACAGTAGAGGTAATAATAGAGCCTCCCTCAGAGTTGGAATAAGAAATCAGTAATGTTACCAAAGTTGATTATCTGACATGGGCCAAGCACAGAGGTTTTCCTAAAATCTTGGACCCACTAGCTTAGAACTGGAAAACACTTGGGGCATTTTGTTCATCTCCCCTTCAAAACACACACACACACACACACACACACACACACACGTGTGTGTGCATGCACGTGCACACACAAATCTCTCCTCATCCTCCCTCAGGTGGCTAACCAACTCTCGCTCACACAGTTCATGTGACCAAAAGTTCTCTCCCTGCAGATACAGTTGCTGGTCAGTGACTTATCAGAAGGTATCAGAGGTGGTTGGGACCTTGCCAAGATCACACAGCAGCCTGGGGTTGGGGTGGCATCCAGGGCTGGTGTTTGGGGCTCATATATTCCTGTTCTACCTGTTGAGTGAAAGCCCTTTTGGCCTCCAAACTGCTAAGTAGAAGGAAGGCTGCAAGGATCTTTTCCCCCAAAGGGTTGCCGGGAAACCTCCAGGACTTGGAGGGAAGGAGCGTTTTCCTTGGAAGGAAGTCATGGCAGCAGCAACCCCTCCCTCCCTCACTGGGGCCTGCCTCTGGGCCACTCTGGCAACAAACTCAGGTATATCCTCTGAGGTTATTAGCTGAGTTATTAGCTGTTGGCCTTGGGCAGGTGACTGCCTTCCTGAGTCTCGTTCTCTCACTAAAGGGAATCAGGATTCCTTCCTAGTAGGGTGGTGTGAAGCTTGCTAGAGTAGAAGAGGGCTCGACTCCTGGCAGCGTGCAGTGAAAGGCGGCTGTCCTTGATAATGGGAGAAAGTGTCGCAGCGGGCTCAGAACGCAGGAGCAAGTCACTCAGAGAAGGTAGGCTTCCTCCGCCTCTGCTGTGTCTCCTTCCCCTTAAACAAAGTTATTCTGCCTTGTTCCCATTTGGATGTGGGAATGAGAAGAAATGGAAGGAGAATTAAAAGTTCAGGAAGAGAGGGAGAGTTGAAGAGAGATGGGGTGGGCAGGCTGACAGCTGGCTGGGCTGGGTGTGACTGAAGGAAGGGTCCACTTTCCTTTTAATCAAAGACGCCTCGTGTGCGGTTTTCTAGCCGTGCTGCTGTTAATTTATAAAAAATGCCCCCTAATAAAATTCTGCTTGATTCTTCGATTGGCTGGGCATTAGGCCGCAGCCAGCAGCGACGCGGGGACATAACGGATGCATTTGCAGATTTGGAAAATTAAAGCCATCTATATGGCGCCTGTGGCGGGAGATCCGCCGATCTGCTTGCTTAATGAAATATAAAGATTCTTTTAACCAATGTAAGCACAATTCGACAGCTTGTGAAACGCGGCCGCCCCATGATGGATGGCTCTCCTGGCTCGCCAGGAATTGCGGGGCGGCACCTTTTAAATATATAATTGATTCTGTTTGGAGTGTGCAGTGGGCTGAGCCAGGCAGGGCCCAGCCTGGGGCTGGGAGTGCAGGGGCCTGTTTGGAGGCTCCCGCAGGCCTGCAGGACTCCAGTCTGGCGGCTCTTGGCCTCCCTAGAGGACCCACCGCGCTCAGGACTGGATGTGGATGGGGTTCCAGCTGCCACCTGACCGAGGACCCCTGGGGGTAGGTCTCAGCTGCTCCCATTGCTGGGCAAGGGCCGCCGGGCAGTGTTCTCCCCAAACCCACGCTTCTGGTCCCAGAGACACAGCGGCGCTTGGACCTGGGTGCTGAGTGTCCCTTCCTCCCTGAGGACCGAGCTGCGTAGTGCTGACCCTGCCTCCCTCGACATTCCTCAGCCAGTGGCTCTTCTTACCCATTCAGCATTTACTCTTTACTAATTAATTTAATATTTACTTTTTAATTTTGCCTGTGTCTTGAGCTCTGTGTTAGGCATCACAGAAGCAAAAAATGAATGACAACTATATTTCTGTTCTCCATGTTGATCTGTTTTTCTATCTTGGCACTTACTCTAGTTCTTTTTTTTTTCCCCTTTTCTTTTCTTTCTCTTTGTATTCCCCTCTTGTTCTCTCTCAAAACCTGTTCAGGGCCATATGATTTTTGAGAGTACCATTAATATGTATTCCTCTAGTTTCTTTCTCTCGCTCTCTCTCTCTCTCTCTCTCTCTCTCTCTCTCTCTCTCTCTCTCTCTCTCACACACACACACACACACACACACACACTGGCCCACAGACATGTACCTCCACAGAGACATGCAAATAATCACAGATACCCACACAAACGCAGATGCACACAGCTGGACTGGCTGCTGCGGGGCCGCACACGCGTGGCTGCACATGAGTACGGGGGGAGTGGGAGACGTGCCTGTTGGTGCCACGTGTGCAGCTTGATGGTAAACACCATAGACAAGGGCCCTTCTTCGGGGCCTCGAAGGAGGGCTGGGATGCTGATGTACACCTGGAGTGACATGAGTGTGAGAAGTGACACAAGATTAGGGGAGAGAGGAGCTCAGCTGGGAAGATTCAGGCTCCCCCACAGCCTCACCACACCCGTGTCCACACACACACACACACACACACACACACACAGAGAGAGAGAGAGAGAGAGAGAGAACACATACATGTTCGTACCAGCATGCATGAGGGAGTGGGGATATCCTGTTGCCTTGGATCCAATCAGAAATGCCAGAAGTCAGGGAATGGAACAGGCTGGAATAAGAGCCTGTGTGTCTGGGGTTAGGAAACACAAGCTGCGGGGAGCCCCTCACTTCTGGAAACCTGTTCCGCCACTTCCTAGATGTGTGGCCTTTAACAAACAATTCAGTCTCTCTCACCTTCTGTTTCCACATCTGTAAGATGGGGACGATGACAGGTCCCACCTCTAGGAGGGCAGAAGGGTTGATGGAGATGTATCCGAGACATTTAACAAATAGTTAATAGTAATTCACTTGTCCGATTCTCATCTCCTGAGCTCTGCGCCTTCTCAGGGGTAGTTGGGGAAGGCCCATTTCAGAGGTGTCAGTTGAGTTAGACCTTGACGGAGAGGGAGGGAAGAACTTTCAGGTGAAGGGGGGAGGGTAATAGTGTTTCAGATGGAGGGTCCAGTAGGAGCAAAGCCATGGAGGTGAGAAGTGGCAGGCAATCTGGTATTGCTGAGTGCTGGGGAGGGGAAGGGCACTGGGCTGGAGTGGTGGACAGAGGCCAGATGGGGAGGTCTTGGAGACCTTCAGAGGGCCAGTGGGTTGAGGCAATTGTAGGTCAGCTGAGAGAGGTCCCTCTCCTGGCTTCAGTTAATAAAGACTTGTCGTGCACCAAATACTGTGAGATCAGCACTAATTAAGTCAATGAAAATGCTACTTACCACATTAATGGCTGAGAGTTTTAAAGCAACAAAGCCCCTGAGTTTAGGGGTGTGGGGGCACTTCTAGCCTGGCAGGGAGTGGGGAGGAGAAGGATAAAATTACTTCTAAACTATTCCCTCCATCCTACCTGGAGCTTGGGACCCCTTTGGAAACCTGGCTCCCTCCCCACATCCAGTGAAGCGCACGATAACCCTCCTTACCCCTGCCCTCAAAAAAGGCAAGGAAGAACAACTATAAATGTGAAAATCGACTGTAATCCAATCTGCCATCTCCCAGAGATAACCTCTGTTAATATCTCAAGGTATAACCTTCCAGCCTTTTCTCCTGCGCATATTTATACAGACATCACAACAATGGGAAACACCAAGCGCACCTATTTCTCCTGCCCAGCGACAGATTGGGAGCATCAGCACATGCAGATACACATACTATTTTAAGCTGTAACTCGTCCTCCATTTCCGGCACCCCTGTCCCCTCATTTACTGAACTAAGCCTCTCTCAAAGGACAGCAAGGTTTGTAGTTGTTTGCTGTCACAAGCAGAACTGTGGTAAATATTTCTGTACACATATTTCTGCATACTTAAGGCTACATTTTTGGAAATGGAATCACTGAATCAAATGATGCTTTCTCTAAAGGCTTTTGATGCACGGAATAAAGACTCCTTCGTCAGCAAGGTAGGGGAAGGACCATTTCTCACTGCCCTAGATCACCCTGGGTCGTAATTCTTCATATTCCAATATTTGCTGATCTGATTGGTGAAAAAATGATATGGAAGCATCTCTATTTTTATTTATTTGGTTATAAGGAAGGCTGAGATTTTTGTCATATGATAGTGGTTATTTGTATTTGTCGTTAATAAGTTGTCTCTTATTTTCCATGCCCCACCCTTTATTTATTTATTTTTTTAAAAGATTTATTTATTAATACATACAAGCTGGGGTACAGGCCAGAGGCATGGGGCGGCGAGAAGGTTCACCAGAGACAGAGTGGGGAGCAGAACAGGTGGATCGACGGAAATACACTGCTGAGGGGAGCAGTGGGCAAGGCAGGAGAGGTCTGCCGCGCCATGTGGGAATCTCCCGGGCCGGGCGTCGAACTTGAGCGCAGCTGCTCCACAGCTCAGCACTTAACCTCTGAGCCGCCAGGGAGGCCCCCCCATCCTTTATTAAGGTGTCCATTATTTTGCTTCTATGTGAAGGCTCTTAATATATTGTGGATCTGCTATTTTTGATTTGTGTTATTTATTTTTATCAGTTTTGCATGTCATGTACCAGGGTTTGTGGTCTGTTTTTTAGCTTAGTTTATCATAGATTCTGATACACAATGATTAAACTCTATTTGCTCTATCTTCTTTTCCCTTAAGTCTCTGCCTTTGGGGTTGTGGTTATGGTGCATAGGGTGGACTTCTGTAAGTAAATGATGTCCATGTTATGTGGGAGTGTTGACTTGAAAATCTTTAAATCCAGCCCTCATCCCCCAATTCTTGTACACCTGCTAATGCAACTTCTCACTTGGAAGTTCCATCGCATTTCACACCTGCCACATCCCCAAACATCCAACCTCCCACTTGTCCCCAGTGCACTGGAGTCAGGAAAAGACCCTTTGACTCAGTTGTTCAGGCCAAAAGCTTGCATCTTGCTTGTCTGCCTGCTTTTCTTCACCTCTGATGACGAACTTACCAGCAGTCATGTCAACTCTACCTTCAGTGGTCCTGAGTCTCACCTAGTCTCACCACCTCCACTTTACTGCCCTGGTGGGAGGTCCCTTGGCCACTGGCCCAGACTTTGCAGTAGACTGGTCTCTCAGCTTTGCTTCCTTTTTTATTTTATTTTATTTTATTTTTTTAAATAAGGTGCTGGGCTTTTTAAAAAAGATTTATTTATTTATGCATACAAGAGCTGGGGTGTAGGCCAGAGCTGTGCGGTGTGGGGGGGCGGGGGAGGTGAGAGGATTCGCCAGAGACAGAGTGGGGAGCAGAACAGGCAGATCCACTGAAGTACACTGCTGAGGGGAGCAGCGGGGGAGACAGGAGAGGTCTGCTGCGCCATGTGGGAAGCTCCCTGGCTGGAGATCGAACTCATGCTGCCGTGGCTGCTGATAGCTTCACAGTGCTGAGACTTAACCCCTTGTGCCACCAGTTTGGCCCCTTTGCTTTGCTTCTTGATGCTGCTGTTCTCCATACAGCAACCAAAGTCAACTTTTAACCACAAATTGTATCATGTTACCCCCTGTTCAAGACCCTCCAAGAGCTTGCCATCACACTCAGCATAAAATTCAAGCTCCTTTCAATGGGCCACGAAGGTCTGACCCCCTCTTCTCTTCCAACCTCATCCATCTACCTCTCCTCTCTGTGCTCCAGCTGCCCGGGCTTTCTTGCCACTGTACACAACATACCAAGTGTCTTCATGCCTCAGGTCCTTTGTCCTTGTGCCCAAAAACCCTCCCATATCAGAGGACCCAGAGCTTCCCATATCAGAGGGCCCTTTCCCAACTGCATACTCTAAGGGGATCTGCCTTTTTACTCTTGGTATTCCTCCACCTCTGCCTTCTTTTTCTTCAGAGCACTTGCTCCTGTCTGACACGATTACATATATTTATTTGTTGTTATAGAGCCCTCTTCTCCTGGGGTATAAATTCCACAAAGGCAGGGACTTTGCTTTTCTATTTTATTTTATTTTATAGTTTTATCGTTACTTGTATCTTTTACATTTTGTATTCCCCTTGGGTAACCCACCACCAATTCACTCGTGATCCATCTCCGTGGTCAGGCAGGGACTTTGTTTCTCAGTAGGTTGGTGCTTATTTGTGGAAGAAACATGTGTAATCTATGAATGTGTGTCACTGTATTATTTGCGTGTAGATAGCTGTCCTGCATGGACAGATACCTGTGAGAATGTCTGTGTGAGGAACTTTGGGAATAATGACATTGGATTTGTGAATACTGCTGAGTCTGTATGTGAACGTGACTACTTCTGGGAATGCCTTGCTGGGAATGGCTGTATATGTGTCTGTTTGTGAAACTCATGTGTGCTTGCATGCGTGGGTGTGTGTTTGCATGCGTGTGTACTGTGGCTGCTGTGGTTGTTTATAGTTTGTGTCTATTTCAGTGAGGGTGGGGAGCTGGGACACCCAGGCACATTCTTCCTCTTGTCAAAGGGACCTGCCATTGCCTTCCTCCACCCCTGCTCCCCGCTAGGAAGTAGGAAACAGTTGTGTGTCTTTGGGAGCCCACAGACATCGAATCACATTCCAAAAATGATATCTTGGACTCATGCAGGGTCAGTGCTCAGAACAGGACTGAGAGTGTCTGGGGGGACCAAGGCTGACGGGACCTTGGCACCTTGTGGGGTGTGCTCACTGATGAAGTGGCCCCCGAGGAATGGCACAGTGGGGCGGGCAGGTCCTGGCGTGGCGGTGTGGCCTCAGTACGTCACTGCTCCTTTCTTAAGCCTCGGCATGCTCATCTGTAGACAGGGCTTGTTGCTCCCGGCCTGCTTGCTTCTTGGGAGGATGCAAGACTAGAAGGAGGTAATGGCAGCGAATTTGTAGCAGTCACGGTCGGGTTCTCAGGTCTGTGCAGCACATTAGGGTTTTAGTTTGCGATCTCATCAGCATGAACGCCTCAGTGTCCGTGGTCCTGCTCTGGACTTGACCCCACATGGGTATTTGTGAGGGTGAATCGATGAATGTACAAATGCGAGCACCTGGGTGATGAAGTGGAGAGGTGCTTAGAGCCACAAACATTGGTAAATCACAATGGCTAATATATTTTTTGAAAAAATTTATTTTTAAATTTTATTTAATTTTTTAGTTTTCTTACATTGTTCATTTTTGCACAGTATGTGAGTTCTCCCCTTGTTTGTAGTCCCGATAATTCTCCTGTCACCATAGCACTCATGAACCGGACAATGACTAGTATGTTTGAGCACACACTGTGTGCCAGCTCTATTGTAAGCGCTTCTCTTAATTCTTGCAACAATCCCATGAGATATGTACTATTATAAATCCCATTTTGCAAATGGAGAAACAGAGTCAGACAAGTTCAGTGACTTTCCCAGAGCCACAAAGCTCCTAGGTGGCAGGGTTAAGATTCCAGCCTTGTAGTCAGATTTGAAAGCCCAAAGAATCAAACCCTCTACAAGTCCCAACCGAGGGAATCATGAATGAGTGGGTGAATGGATAAATTAGGCAGTAACCCTTGCTCTGAGCTATGAGTTACACAGGTCACATTCTGATGGGGAGGCGGAAACCCGTGGGGGCGAGGTCAGCATCCAAGGTCTGGGCTACCCCTAGGGTAGAGTGTGCTTGCCTCACGCCCTTTCTCCTTCCCTGTCTGCAGGCGCATGCCGCGATGCAGCACTACGGGGTGAACGGCTATTCTCTGCACGCCATGAACTCGCTCAGTGCCATGTACAACCTGCACCAGCAGGCGGCCCAGCAGGCCCAGCACGCCCCTGACTACCGGCCCTCGGTGCACGCACTTACGCTGGCTGAGCGCCTGGCTGGTAAGGGCCATGGGGACGGGGAACTGTGGACAGGACTATGGGGAATGGGAGTGGAGGAGAGGTCTGGGGAGGAGTCTCTGAAAGACAAAAGACGAAGAGAGGGGTGGACACTGGGCAAGTTTTCTCTGGGAGGCTCAGAAAGACCTGGATCTCTTGGACACAGGAAGATGTCAATTCCAAATGCGTGACTGTCCTACCAGTGTCCTGCAGGGCACGCGAGGCGGCCCTGTGCCTTCCCACTCCCAGAACAACCCTGTGATTGGGGGATTCATTAGCTGATGAAATTGAGGTAGGAAGGGAAGAGATTAATTTGGAGTATTATAGCTAGAAGAGGGCTGTCATGCCCAGTGAGGCTATTTCAGGCACTGGGAGTCATATAAATAACAACAGCTCATGTGTTTTGATGACCACTTGTGTGCCAGGCACTGTGTGAGGCTCTCTGCATGTGCATCAGCCATTCAACCCCAATATTGGGAAGTTTATTTTTTTAAAGATTTATTTCATTATGCATACAAGAGCTGGGGTATAGGCCAGAGGTGTGTGTTTGTGGGAGGGGAGGTAAGAGGATTTGCCAGAGACAGAGTGGGGAGCAGAACAGGCAGATCGATGGAAATACACTGCTTGATGGGAGCAGTGGGCGAGACAGGAGAGGTCTGCTGCGCCATTTGGGAAGCTCCCTGGCTGGGGATCGAACTTGTGCTGCAGTGGCTGTGGACAGCTTCATAGTGCTGAGACTTAACCCCTTGCGACATCAGGGAGGCCCTATATTGGGAAGGTTATTATCTTCATTCCATGGGCAAGGAAACAGGCCCAGAAAGGTTAAATCCAGGTGGGTGTGGGGAGTGGATTAGAATGTGACATTATGGCTCAAAATATGGGCTTAGGAGTCATAGACTCGAAGTCATTGCAGGGTCTGCCTACTCACCTCTCTTTTCTGAGCCTTAATTTCCCTCTTTATAAATGGGATGGGGCAGTGCCCATTGTTCATCTCATAAGATGGCTGGGAAGTTATCTGGGATAACATGCAAATAGTTTAGCAGACTGGCAGGTGCCCCAAGTCCCTCAAGGGAACTGCGGCCTGGCCCCTCTCCTGGTTCAGCTGATTGTTCCCCTTCCTGACAGCCTGAGTAGGCGTGGCAAGGATTTAACAGTGGGGAGTGTGATTTCCTGGGAGATGATGCCACCTCCCCCATCCTGCGCTAGGCCATACCTTGAGCAGCTGGTGAGCCCATGGGGACACAGCTGGGCCGAGTGCCAGGTGGTCCTCAGAGGACTTCATGGAATCCCCAGGTAGACCAGGTGACACAGACATATCAGAGGGCATGGCTAGGGAGAGTGTGACTGGGCCAAGTGGGCAGCTCAGAGCAGTGTAGTATAGTCAGGAGGGCTTCCTGGAGGCCCTGGTGTAGGGTGAGGCCTTAAAAGGCACAGCAAGAAGGGGGACAGCATGAGCTAAGGCACAAATGTGGGATGGGACATGAGGACCCTGCCTGGGTAGTGGCGCTGAATTGCCATGGAGGTGGGGCAGCTACTTCCATTCCTTCAGAAACTGCCAGGCCTCTGGGCAGGGCTGAGTGGGCAAAACGGAGCCATTGCTCACTGGCTGTAGATCATCACGGGGATGTCTGTCTCCACTGAGGGAATGTGGTGCAGTCCTGTTCTGGCTTTTCCCTGGTTTGGAGTGAATTCCCTCGCCCAGCCTGGTGGTGACGTCATATTCCAGGACCCAGAGAGGAGAGCCTCTGAGGGTAGGGCAGAGGAGATATAATATTCACCACCCCTCCCCCCCACTCTCTGATCCTTGAGGAGGAGGGTCGTGGGCTCCAGACAGACCTTTGTGTGTGGGGGGTGTGGCCTTCCAGCAGGGGGTCTTGCTGACAGTACAGACAGCTGTGACCACCCATCCTTGCAGTCCCTGGAGCCAGCGGCAGGATAGTGAATGGCTGTTCCCCCAAACAGGGTTCAGCTGACTGAGGGGGTCCCCATTCCTTCCCCTGCCCCAGGGTGACCAGCATAAACTCGGGGCTCAGTCTGGGCTGGGATTATCCCTGGTTTATGAGGGACTCAGGGTTTGCTCTTTTTTTTTTTTTTTTTAAAGATTTATTTATTTATGCATACAAGCTGGGGTACAAGCCAGAGGCGTGGGGTGGTGAGAAGGTTCACCAGAGACAGAGTGGGGAGCAAAACAGGCAGTTAGACCAAAGTACACTGCTGAGGGGAGCAGTGGGCGAGGCAGGAGAGGTCTGCCGCGCCATGTGGGAATCTCCCTGGCGGGTGTCGAACTCGCATCGCCGCTGCCAACAGCTCCACAGCACAGCGCTTAACTGCTGTGCCACCAGGGAGGCCCAGGGTTTGCTCTTTAAACTGAAGAAAGAACAGCCCAAAGTCTGAGGCTTCCTGGACACCAGTTCCCATCTTCTTCCACATTTGAAGTGTTGTGAATGACCCACCCTCACCCCTGGAATGCAGGGGAAGGACGCAGGGAGCCCTGTGCAGGGGCTGATACAGGGACAGCCCAGGATCCACTCTTGGGTGATGGCAGGAAGTGGGGAGAGGGTCCATCCTCCAGGGACGGGTCAAGCAGAAGGGCTGGAGGCTAGACACCAGCCCTAGGCAGCCAGCAATCTCGGGTGGCTTCCATATTGCCATCATGGGGCAGGATCCTGGAATCAGTCTGTCTCCCCGCTAAGCCCTGGTGGTTAGAACCTGGTCTGTCCTTATCTCCTAGAGGAAACATCCAGAGGAGTTAAAATGGATGCAACAAGTCTCTCCTGTGCTCTGAGGGCCCTGCCAGAGCCAGGCTTTCTGTTGAGGAGACATAAGAGCAGGAGCCTCAGGTCCTGCCACCAGGGACTCATAGGCCAGGTGGGATGGTGAGATTCATACCCAGAGGACAGAGAACCAACTGCCAGTGGATGCAGTCTGCCCAGTCAGACCTCTCCTCACTAGACCTGCAGATAAGGACCAGCTCACAGCTAGCTTCTCGTGCTCAGGAGCCAGTCTTCTGTTGGTATCCAGATGCTAAAGGTTGGAGGATACTAGAACCTTTGTGACATGGCCTTACAGATTCCTGGCATCATGCAGTCTCCAAATATTACACTTATGGCGTCCTAGGACTCTGAGGCTCTTAGGGCAATGTGTACGACCTGTCCACCCATCCCCAACCCAAAAAAGAAGAGCCCCTTAGTCACATTCCTGACAGTGGTGCATGGAAATGAGTTAAACTTCTGGAGTACTGACAGTGCGAAAGGGGGTGGAGCGATCTTGAAATCTCAGCCATGTGGGCAGGGGATGGGTGATTTTTAAGGGAAAGGGCCAAAGTCCAGCTCTGGCAGGAGCCTGGTGTCTGGAGTGGGTCAGAGCAGCGTACAATTCAAAACTGATTTCCCGTAATTAAATGGGCCTCCTCTGCTTGTCCTCCAACGGCTGTACATTTCAAGACATCATCTTGGAGGCCCGCTATGGCTCCCAGCACCGCAAACAGCGTCGCAGCCGCACAGCGTTTACGGCTCAGCAGTTGGAGGCCCTGGAGAAGACCTTCCAGAAGACCCACTATCCGGATGTGGTGATGCGTGAGAGGCTGGCCATGTGCACCAACCTGCCCGAGGCCCGGGTGCAGGTAGGGCCGGCTCCTCCAGTAGACCCTGCAGACAAGCACAGCCCAGCGGCAGACTTCCCACTGTCGGGGAGCCATGTTGCTTCCCTCCCCGCCAAAGGGCAGCTGGGGTTCCCATGAACGCCTGCAGTGAGAGGAGGGTGCTTTGGATGGGGTTGAGTGTGTGTGTGCCCTAGGGGTGGCCGTGTCACCTTGCACATCTCTGCCTGACAACCACAATTCCTTTTCTTTCCTTCCCACCTCCTGTCGCTCCTCTCAATATCCCCAGGTGTGGTTCAAGAACCGCAGGGCCAAGTTCCGGAAGAAGCAGCGCAGCCTGCAGAAAGAACAGCTCCAGAAGCAGAAGGAGGCCGAAGGTTCCCATGGGGAGGGCAAGACGGAGGCCCCAACCTCAGACACCCCGATAGAGACGGACCAGCCCCTCAGCCTGCCCAGCGGCGACCCCCCTGCTGAGCTTCACCTGAGCCTGTCTGAGCAGTCGGCCAGTGAGTCAGCCCCCGAGGACCAGCCTGACCGGGAGGAGGACCCCCGGGCAGGGGCCGAGGATCCCAAAACTGAGAAGAGTCCTGGGACTGAGAACAAGGGACTGGGCTGCAAGAGGGGCAGCCCCAAGGCAGGTGAGGCCCGGGAAAGGCTGGGGTGGGCAGGGACCCACGTGGGACAGGAGCTGGGACCACCGACGGGGACCGGGCATCCGAGGTGGTTGTAAGTCTGTCGCACGTGGCACTCGGGCCCTTTGAAAGGATTCGGCCACAGCAGGCCTGAGCCAGATGTTGCCCCTTTAGTTACTGACTCCTGGAAGTCCAGAGCGTTCTGGGGGAGAGGCTGGGTGGCAGAGGAGGGGCACTCAGAGGGTTCAGGGCAAAAGTTATTCATCAGCCATTGTGGAAATACTCCGGTATTTTTACAGACATACCGGTGCTTGCTGGATGCCACAGCAGCAGAGACTTGGCGTCGTATCTTGAAGGCCTGGGGATCTGGCATGAAGTGTATCTCAGATACCAACTCTGACCCGGGCAGGGGGGAGGAGGCTGTGAGCTGAGAGCTGGAGGGGAATGGGAGCCACAGACCAGTGAGGGGAGGGTGAGGCCCTCGGAAAGGAAAGGGGTCTCCCCAAGAAGTCAGACTTGGGGGCCTTGCAGGGTCCTTGGGCTCCCTCAGAAAACCTGGGTCCTCCCCTCTCAGGATTATGACTGATGCTTCGGGGCTCTGACTGAGACCAAAGCCTGTCTGGTCTGCAGCGCCAAGGGTTGGGAGGCTGAGGGGGAGGCTGAGGGGAGGCAGACAGATGCAGACAGATGCCCTGGTCTTGAGTTCTTGGTTCTCTGCTTGCAGATTCCCCAGGCAGCCTGGCTCTGGCTCCTGCAGCCCCTGGGGGCGGCCTCCTGGGCCCCTCCCACTCCTACTCCTCATCCCCGCTGAGCCTCTTCCGTCTGCAGGAGCAATTCCGCCAGCACATGGCAGCCACCAACAACCTGGTGCACTATTCATCCTTTGAGGTGGGGGGCCCGGCCCCTGCTGCTGCCGCGGCGGCTGCTGCCGCAGTGCCCTACCTGGGTGTCAACATGGCCCCGCTGGGCTCACTGCACTGCCAGTCCTACTACCAGTCCCTGTCTGCAGCTGCTGCTGCCCACCAGGGCGTGTGGGGGTCCCCTCTGCTGCCTGCACCCCCGGCCGGCCTGGCACCTGCCTCGGCTGCCCTGAACAGTAAAACCACGAGCATCGAGAACCTGCGGCTCCGGGCCAAGCAGCACGCGGCCTCCCTGGGACTTGACACGCTGCCCAACTGACTGCTGGCCTGGGCCCAGCCAGGGAAGCGGGTGCCCCCCCAGCCTACAGTTATCCACGAATGGCTCTCAAGGGGTTGCCTCTGTGAGCCCAGGGGTCCTGGGGCTTGGCATCCTCTCCCTGGCCCCCTCCCCCAGAGTACCAGCCCTGGGCGGAGCCCACACCCACACACCCTCTGCATGGCCCTGCTTGGATCCTGTGGAGGCCCAATGGGGAGGAGGTGAGAGGCGGGGGGCCATGAGAGGCTCTCGCTGCTACCCCCTACCTCAGTGTTGCTTCTTCCCTTCCCTCCCTGCCCCCTCCCCTTCTATCCCCTAGTAAGTTGCTGTGTGGAATGTGATATAAATATAAATATATAAAGCTATATTTTCAGGCCCTGCCAGCCCCAGGCCCCTGTCCCTCTCATCTCACTGCCACCCCTGCCTCCATGTGCAGGCCCCTTCTCAGCTCGCTGGCTCTCCTGCTCTCTCCACTCTCCCCTCCCCTTCTTCCCTGACCGCCCTCTCCCTGCTTCTCTGCCCTGTTCCCTGGCCCTGTCTCCTCAGCCTCTTTCTTCCCCATTAAGGTTCTTTTCCCAGCTCCTGTTTTCTCTTTGGTGCTGACTGTGTCGGTGTTGTCAGTTCCCAAGCTAGGTCTCGTTGGGGGATGTGGTTTTTAGTTTTAGTAACTTTGCTTCCTTTTCCTCTTCCTCTGCCGGCCTCTGTTTCCCTATTCTTACCCTTTCTGGGAAACTGTTCCTTTCCATCTCCAATAGCAGTGACAAGTCACTGGTGAGGCGCCCTTGGCTGGGGCGGGTCCTCCTCTCCCCAGCCAGCCTCCCATTCCGGCAGTCGGCAGTCGGGGCTGCAGGAAGGCAGGCTGAGGGCTAGCTCCAATCACAGCGCGTGCAAACCACACAGCGCTGGTCTGGAGCTTCTGCTGGGCTCTGCCCAGCTAGTCATGGCACAGAAAAGAGTGTTCTTGTTTGTGGCTAGGTACTCGGTTCAGCCAGCTCCCTGTCAAAGCTGTGTGACCTTGAGCCAGCCTGTGACGTCCCATTAGCCCACACTCTGCATGTCTGGGGGCACAACCTCGCAGGGGAGAAGTTGTTAGTTGCCTTGCTGTGGAGCAATGTCCCCTGCAGGACAGAGTGGCCATCGTCTCTGGGGCTCCAGATTCCCAATGAGTTTAGTGGGCCCCTTCTCTTGGAGACAATTTGGGTTTGATCCTGCTTTTTTTGTGTTCCAGTGCCAGTCTCTGGTCACACCACCGCCTTCCCATAGCTACGAGGCTCAGGGCAGGGCAAGGAGTTGGCTCATACAGATTCTGGATTGTGATCGCCGTCCTGTTGGGGCTCACCACTGACCCTCTGCCCACTGTAGAGAAACTGCATTCTCTGCCTGGATCCCTAAGGCTTGTCTCTTCTCCCATGGGAAGGTGGCTGTGGCGGGGGTCGGGATGGGGTGAGTATCTATTGGTGCCTCAGTAGAATTGCTTATACAACAGTCTGGGCCAGAGCAGATGGAAAAGGCTTTGGATAGGAAAAAGTGAGGGGGCTGGTAGCCTGGGTCAGGAAAGCTGGTGAACAAAGCGACGGAAAGAGGTTAAGCGGATGGTGGGGGAGGGTGATTGGCTCATGAGAGGTGGGACCGTGGTCTCTGACTCTGCATTTAAGACCTCACCCCCAGGTGGCACAGGCCCAAGACAGACAGTAAGTGTTTCTCAACAGGGAGATCAGTGGAGCCAGGATCTAGAATCTGGCATTTGGAAGGTGAATCCTCAGAGCATCAGAGGAAGGAAGACAGGCGTGGGGACGGGAGGTGCAGACTCTAGGAGACAAGGGATTTTTGGTTTTCCTCTAGAATCAGCTCCAAGACTTGTTTCTGAAACCAAAATAGTCTTGACTGGGCACGGGGACTGAAGCTTTTTGCCTGTCTCTGGATGCAAATATCTACCACTTGTCTTGGAGTTCAGCAGGGCTAGACATCACCACCTCCTCCAGGAAGCCCCCCTGACCTCCTAAGGGGCGTGCTCCTGAGTCATGTTCTGCCCTGGCTGAGCCATGCCACCTCAGGCTCAAGCCAGTTTCCCTCAGATCTTTGTCAACACTTTCTCATTCAACTGACCCCATTCCACAAGCCCAGAGAAGACAGGGGAAGTCTGCGTCGCCCCAGCTGCGAGGCAGAGCTCAGCCTAGTGTGGGGACCAGCCTCAGTTATTGCAAGTGGCTAGAGAACAAGAGGGGCATGTATTTGTAGGTGGCACCAGGCATCTACTCCAGGAGTCTGGGACGGGGGTGTCTCTGCTTAGGGTGACCTCTACACTTGACACTGAAGCTAAACCCTCCCAGGCTTATTGGCCTTAAGGGCTAAGACTGTCTCTTCCAGGAAAGCCTCATTCCTCCCCTTTCCCTCTTACTTGCGGTCTCCCAACCCTCTCCCTCACTTCCCCAGTGCATAGTCCAGGGGCCTGGGCCCTCCCCTGTACACACTGCTTTCCAAACCAGCTGTTTTGTGACCATTTGTGCTTAGAGGTCGTGCCAGCCCATGGCAAAAACACTGTGTACTGTATTTATTTATTCTGTTAGTTGGAAAAAACAAGACTCAAGCTCCCCACTTCTGCCTCCTTCCCCCCTGTGTAGTGCAGCATGACACTCTGTCCTGTGTATCTGTCTGTCTGTTTGACTTTCTGTGACGTTGTGACCTGTTCCTTGTCCTACTTGACTAATAAAAGAGAATCTGGCAGCACAGCCTTCAGTCCAGGTTCATTCAGGAGGTGCCTGCAGTGGAAAGAGTGGGCAGGGTGTCCGGGTCGCCCAGCACGGGAAGCAGGGCGGGAGGCTGGCCTCACCACTGTCCACTCCTCTAGCCCTTCCAGAGCCCACTGCTGTGGCACTCTGGGAGACCTTAGGGAGCAGAGGGGCCGCTTACCTGTACTGCTAGGTCCTCACCCAAACACATGGGTCAGGGGAACCTGGGGAGCCCGTGGGGATGGGTCTATAGGAGAGGGTGGGCCCAGGGTTCTGTGGGAAACAGCAAGTGAGCGGGGCCGGGGAATGGCAGGGAGGCACAATGGACCTAAAGCTGTTCTCCAGCTTGGCTGACCGCTGGAGGGAGTGAGCGCTCTGTCCTCAGAGCTGAGCGAGCAGAGGATGAAGAAAGGGTCCTGCTCGGGGCGGCAGAATGGATTCGAGATTTACACAGGCCCCTCAGCTCAGCTGCGGCTGTCACCTGTGTGTCTGTAGGTGCGTTTGAGCGCCTGTGCCGTGAATTCAGACGGGTGTGTGCACTCGTGCGTGAGCAAGAGAGGGCGATGAAGACTGCACGCAGCCATCCACTGCGGAAAGCGCGCACAACGCAATGCTTGCTCTAGAATCTTGGTCCCTCCTGCTGCCTTTTCAGAAAAAGATGACAGGTGATCTCCTTGCTCAGGCTTCAGCCTTTGGCTCCTCCTCCTTTCCCGGGGGTTCAGAGTGCCTGCACTGGGCCCGGGAGCCAGAAGGGGTGGTTCTAGCCTAGGGCTGAGGGTGGGGGTAGGCGAGGACCCCCTGGGGATTTCCTTGTTGGGGGGAGAGCCTGGGAGGCTTGAGGATTGTGTAGCCGGGCTTCCCAGGGCAATGCCTCAGGCTGCAGGGCCGGGGAGGGCCCTTCCTCCCCATTCCCCAGGTAGCTACAGACCCCGAGACACATTCCTCTCTCCCCAGTGGGACCGCGGATTAGGGCGGGGAGCAACCCCCTTCAACAAGCCTTCCCACCTCCCTGGGAGAGGCCGGCAGATCAAATGTCTGCCCCCAATCCCCATTACTCCCTCACCGCTGCCTCCTACATACCTCAGCCCCACAACCCACACTGTCCTAGTGTGAGGGCGCTCTGGGGGCCCTACAACTCCAGCCGTCCTCTGGGCACTTGCTGAGCACCTGCTGTGTGCCTGCCCCTGTGCTGGGCACTGAGCACATAGACACAAGCCAGGAAAACATGACCTCTGCTCTCTGGGCAACTACAACACAGGGAGACTGGGGTTCGAAAAACAGACCAACAGAGCACAGACAGGGTTCCCCAGCTCAGCCTGGGGCGAGCAGGAAGCCTGCTGGGAGGCAGACTTTGAGCAAAGTCCCATCGGTCCAGTGTTGAGCAGGAGAGCGAGAGAGAAGGGTGTGTCAGGAGAGGAGCAGCTGAGGGAGCCTCTGTGCCCGAGGCCTGCGGGGCCTTCTGGGTGGCTTTGAGGACAGCGAGGGATGTGTCGGCTGAGGATGGAGAGGGAAACCGGTAGCTTGGCTTGAAGCCTGCGGGCAGGGGAGCCCTGGAAGCCATGGGGGAGTGGGTGACCAGCCTTGCATTTAGGAAATCCTGCTCTCCCCACCCATACCTTTCCTGGGTGGTGGTTCATGAGGAGGCAGAGGGGACCGGGCAGGGGCGTTGTCCTGTCTGGTGGACTGGGGGAGAGGGGAGGGGTCCAGGGGCCCTGAGTCTCTGACTTGGCAAAAGGATGGATGGGGACCCCTGGGCTGGGGCAACTGTGCAGGCACGAGTCTGAGCTTAGGCTGGTCTAATTTGCTGCATTTGAGGAGACTTCAATCTGTTCAAGGGAAGATGTTGGGTGTGCCGCATCAGGGCTCAAGAGGAGGGTCTGTTTACTGCTGAATTAGACTTGAGTTTTTTTTAACTCAGCACTTGCATAATCTGGCACTTAACAAATATTAAGCCACTTAATCTTTACACAACTCTACGAGGTAAGTACTATCATTACCCCTATTTTATAGAAGTGGAAACTGAGGCACAGAGAGGTAAATAACTTGTCCATGACCACAGCTAGTAACGGGTAAACTAAGGTATAAACCCAGCCAACCTCAGAATCCCTGCTCTTGACCTTCAGTTGTGAACAGAGACACGGTGAACGAAGCCATGTTACTAAATGAGGTCACACAGGGAGAAGCTGATGGGCCTTACTCACTATGAAGCAAAGAAGGTTCTCATGGAGGTGGGACAAGCTACTCATGGCTCGCTCTTTGCTGTGGGCAAACACCTGCTCCTCCGGGTTCTCAGTGTCCTCTTCTGTTGAATGGGAATCATTAACATGCCCAGTGTGCTTCCTGGGAGGCTCAGATGAGACAAAGGAGAAGGCCTGGGAGGAGGCAGGGGTGGCTGTTTGCCTGGCGCAGTAGGTGCTCAGACATCCACGGTGGGTGGGACAGGGACAGGAGGGGGCTCCCTGAAGCTTCTGCTTGAACCCTTCTTTTCCTAGGACTTCAGTCCAGGGGCCTGGTTCCTTAGTCCTTATGGAAGGGGCACCTGCTGAGACGATCCTGGGGCACGGACCCCCTGGGGGGCTGGTAGGCCCGCCCCTCCCCCCTTTCCCATAGATCTGCTCCCCCCCCAATCTCTTATTCTCTTCTCTTTCCTGGGAAAGCCGATTAGGAGGCGGCCTCCTGCCCGCCCCCCTGACAAGTTTGTCTGAACTTCCAACAAAGGCCCTCAGAGGGCTGCAGAGGGAGGGCCAGCACCAGGAACCTGACACCACTGGCCCAGGATCACCCCATCAGCCCAGGAGGCTGCTCTGTGGCTTTGCACACCCTATGGCAGGCAGGAATGTCTCTGAGTGGGGGACCTGGCCCCACAAAGCCTGGGGGCTCGGCTGGTAGGTTGGAGTTGGGTAGGAGCATTTTCCCCTGGGAGCCCAGGTCAGCCCCCAGGACGGTGGGTGTAGACAGGCACACCTTCTCTCAGCCAGTTCCCTCCCCCACACACTCCTACACACTCAGAAGCATACACACGCACAGATTCTCTGACTTCTGCCCCGCAGACACCCACGGTCTGTCCTAATCATGGACACACCCGCGTACAGTCCTCAGACACAGCCCGTCTGTCACCTGGATGCTGCCGCACGCCAGCTCCACCCCCCAGACGTTTCCCCCTTGCCCGACAGACAGGCCCCCCAAGCCCGCAGCCGCACCAGCTCCTTCACATACAGGGCCCAACGGCCACCCCACCATGCTGGGCCAGAGCTGCCCGGTGATCACTGCCCTACTGAAGACCCCGCCCCAAGGCCTGCATGAGAGCCAGACCCCAGGCCTAGCTGCCATGTCCCCCAATCCACATATCCATCCCAAGGGGCTGCCTTAAGCCCACACGCCGCCTTCTATCGTGGGGTCACCTTCATGGGCATGTGCCGTCACAAGCTCAAGCCCTGTAGAGTTTGGAGGTCACCATCTTGAAAGCCTTCCTTTTTTAACATTCATTTCATTTTGAACTGGAGTCCACAAATTATGTACCTGGTCTCACTCCCTCAGCACATTTCGCCTCAGTCGCACTCACCTGGCCCTTCCTTGGCTTCAGAAACTCAGAGCCCCTAGAAAGACCTAGGTTCTCCCACCGGCCCAAATGCCTCCACCTCCTACAGCCGAGGCTTCCCTCCCACTCGGTGCCTCACCGGGCAAATGAGTAGGATGACACACACAAAACTTCACATCTTCTGGTGTGACCCTGGGGCCCTTTGTCCTCATCTGTAAAAATGGGGCTAACGATAACACCTACGTGAGGGTTCTTGGTGAGGATTAAGGGAGATAACACCTGGTAAACAAAGCCTGGTATTTGGTAAGTGTTCAATAAATGCTTGTTATTATTAATTATACTACTATAAGTGCTGGCAAACAAAAATAGACTTAGCCCCCTGGTCTTATATATAATTAGTAGGTAAGACAGAGATTACTCAGTCACAGAAATCGAAAGTGGCTGGGGTGAATGGGAAGCCAGGTCTCTGACCTCACAGGGATTATGGCCAACAGGAGAGGCAGCTGGAGGGTAGGATCGGGGCCAGTCTGGGGCACGAGGCCAGAAGCAGGGACCGCGCTGGGGTGGGTCACAGCTGTTAGGGACCATAGGTGGGCTCAGGGTGGGACCAGGGTCAAAGCTGTCTGTGCTGGGGTCAGGGGTGGGTTGGAGCCAGGAGCAGTCTCAGTCCAGGGCAAGTCACAGCTCCCCCCAAGGCCAGAGTTGGGGCTCACAGTGGGGCTAGCACAGGACTCAGTTCGGGGCAGGGCTGACTCAGTCTGACTGGTGCCACAGTTCCATTTCTCACATCAGCTCACTGTGGGACCGCTAGTAAGCTGCTAGGTTTTTGTGAACCTCTGTTTTATGATCTGTAAAAGGGGAGATCTCTGACTCCCCCCAGGTTGTTGGGAATTGAGGGAGTGAAGTGGAAGTGAGAATTAAAGTCCTGCACTGCCACTAATGACAAGCCTGGCCCCCAGGGCTCCCACCCTTGCCAGGCCAGGGGGCTGCACCGCCTCACCACGAATGTCTCCAGTTGTGGGAGACCGCCACCTCATCCCGGGATCCTGTCCAAGAGGAGTCTGGAGATTTCAAAAAGCCCTTTGAACAACAAAGGCCACAGGAGCGATATTTCCTCCTGGGGGCTGACCGCCCGGTGGCTCCTTTATCTTGGCAGCCAGGCTGGAAGAGTCGTTCTTGGAAAGAGCCTGTGTGGGCGTGTGCGGGTGTGTGAGTGTGAGCGTGTGTGCACAAAGCCGGGCTTTGTTGCCGTCCCCACCTGAGCAGCCGCAGACCTGGAAGCCTGGGTCCTTCCCAGTTCACCCCATCTAGCCCCTCACCTCCACGCTCAGGTGCTGGGCAGCCAGGAGGTGGGGAACACTTTTTTACTTTAAGATTCTCTCAGAGGAGAGAACTCAGGAGGCAGGAGCCCCAAAGCCTCAGGAAGAATCCAGATTAGGCTGAGGTGGATACTTGACAACACTGGAGAGATGAAGGGAGTTTGGGTTCTTTTAGAAATTATAGGCATCCCTCAGCCCCCCAGGGGTGCCCCCAGCAGACACAACCCCTCTGGAGGCAGGCTGGGTGGGAGACGGCCTTGCCCGCTGGCAGTCTGAGGAAGACGGCAGCCTGCAAAGCCCCCGCTGCCTCTCGGACTGTGGAACAGGGGAAAGGCCCTTCCAGGGCTTCAGTCCCTATTTAAAATTCACACTTGGACTTAAGTCCCCCTGACTGGGCTAGGTGGGGCTATAGATCCACAGGCAGCACGCTGAGGGGCCAGAACTGCAAAAGGAGTTGTTCTGGCTGTCTCCTCAATTCCCACTCCCCATTCTAGCCCCCGGGACCCTGCCATATTCCAGCGAATGGACAAGGTAGCAGTGGAAATTTACCTACTGGAGAGCCGGGCCAGTGGGTGGTCTGGTCTTTGCTGCTATAGGTTCATAGGACAAACATCCTCGGGGTCTCTAGTTCAGCCCAAATTCAGACAGGTATCACTAACATCCAGCCCCTGCCCACCAGCCTGCAGGGACGGGGAGTTCATTACCTGGCAGGGCAGCTTGTCAGTGTGACTGTCTGGCAGTTCTTTATCATACTGAACTGAAACCTGCCACTTCCTCATCAGGCCTGGCCTGGCCTGGAAGGGAGAGGTGGACACACAAAACTCGCTGTGCACTTTCCCACCTGTCTTAGCTTTCCTTCTGGAGAAGGCCTATTTACTCTTCGGAACTTGCCACCTTCTCCAGGAAGACTTGCCTGATTGCCCCAAGGGAGGCGGGCCTACTTCCACTCTTGGCTGCCATGTACAGTTCTTATCCACCCCTGAGCAGGACCTGGCATGGCCCAGAGCCTGGCTCAGAGTTGGTGTTCAACCAATACTGTCCTTGTCAAGTTGAATTGGTTCCTGTGTGGCTTTGGGCAAGTCCTGGCTTTTTCTGGGCCTCTGTAGAAGTTAGAGGGTCTCTACCTGCCTGCCTTGGACAGTGTGGGCTTCTGAATGTCCCGCTGAGTTTTCTCTTCCATGTGATATTCACCCCTGTTTCTTCAGCTCCCACAGGACCTCTTCCCATGCTCGGTCTGCCTACCTGTGAACGCAGGAGCACACGTGGCAAAGGCCTAGCTGAGGCCCAAGGAAATGGGGTGAAAGGGTCCCCTGGGTTGGTACCCAAGAATGACTGAGCACCCTTTGGCCACACAGCGCCTGTCTCTTTTCTGGTCTGTCTCATTAGTGGTGTCCTTAAGAGATGAGGCCGGGTCTGACTGAGGCAGAGGCCACGCCACAGCCTCAGCCTCCCTCAGGGCGTCCTGGCACAGACTGGAGCTCCCTCCTTTGTGGAGAACACCCATGTCAGGAGTTTAGGGGCGATACTCCAGTCTTTGTGAAGTGGATGGGAGGGGTCTCCGCCCCATCTCTGTGCCAGATCCAGCCTGGGCACCAGGGATTCAGTGCTGAGGGAGAAGTCCCCTGCCCACGGCACTCACCTGCTAGTGGGCACTGAAACAGATCTGTTTGGGTGCTGATTAAAGGTTATAAAGAAACTAAAATAGGGAGTGAGGTTAGGCTTTTGTGTGGTACTGGGGGTGGGGTCAGGGTTCAGATGAGGAGACAGATGGAATGACCAGACCAAGAGTAAGGCCAGAGATGACCAGATTGACAATCAGGTGGAAGGCCAGTGAGGAAAGAGGTTGGTCCAGGCCTAGAGGCGGGGCTGAAGCCTGGGGGGAGGGGAGGGGAGTGGGATCTATTAAGTTGATGACTCCAGGCCCTAATCCCGTGCCAGGCCTAGGCAGGGACTGTGGGGGAGGGGGGGCAGGGAGGGGAGCACCCCCGCTGGGGTGTAATTTCACGCTGAAGGGCCTGATGGGGCGTCCCAGGGACTGATCCTTTCTGGATCAGAAAACCCACTTCCCTTTGTCGCATGCAGGGCGATTAGCGCCTTAACCCTTTGTGGACTGGCCTAGGGCCAACCCCGCCCCCTCTCACTTCCAACCCCTGGGGACACAGCCTCCAGCCTAGCCAACTCTTGGATCTGGTCGTGTCTGCAGCGAGGGAGAAGATAGCCCAGGGCTGGATTCCCAAACAACTCATCTGTCCAGGCTTCCTCTCCACAGCTGTCCAGGCCCGCTCACTCCCCAGAGACTCACGTGAGCTCCCGGCCCCTTCCCTCCCTGCACAGTGTTGTCTAGATCAGCTCAAGTGCAGTCTCCTTCAGGAAGCTAGTCTAACCCACCACTCCGCTCACTTGCAGGCTGGAAGCTCACATCACAGCCTTCCCATGCGTCCAGTGATGGGGACTTAATATGGCCCTGGGGGACCTGGCCCACTGGCAATAAGCAATAAAGCCATGTGGTGCTGGTTCTACTGACCTCTCAATAAGAATGACCACTGGCTACCCCAGGAGGCCCGGTCCCCTGGGCACTCACAAGCCAGGCCTCCAGTCACACCGGAGAGACAGCCTGGCCATTTTGTTCAATGGTGGCGTTCCAGGCCTGGGCAGGTCATCACAATCAGTCCCCTCTCTGTCTCTGTTAAAAGACCCACCAGGAAGCTGTCTTACCTTCCATCAATCCTCTCCCTCCTCCCCACCTAACTTTAAGGCATCCCCAATGGCTCTCCCCTTCCAAGCTCCCCTGGGATGGGGGAGAGGGTCAGGTACCCAGTGAGCTGGGCCTCCTCTAAGCTCCCAGGGTCTCTAAAACCCCAGCCCCATTAAAAGAAAGCCCCTAAATGTTATTTACACTTCGGAGTCTTAAAAACCATTAACAAAAGCCACTTAATTCAATTATCTTCCCGGCTGGCTCGCTTCTCAGCGCTGAGCTGGGGCCTCCCCTTGCCACCCCCCCTTCTGCCCCCCCCACACTGTCATTGTGTCGGGCTAATGAGGTAAACTGAAGCGAGCCCTGTCCCCCCTGACAGGTTTATGAGAATTTAATAAAGCGTGGCCGGGACCAAATGAGTTGCCTCAGCCTCGGAGAGCTCATTGTCTTCGGCGTCAGCGTTTTTTGACTGGAGCAGCCCCCTCCCCCGCCCTGGCTCCTGCCTGGCTCTGCCCCCACCCCTGCCCTCAGTGCCTCCCAAGGTGAGCTGGAGGCAGCCACCTGGCAGAGGCTGGCTTGGTCAGCAGGGGCAAGGCATTGGGGACCAAGCGTGGATAGGGCAGAAACTAGCCTGGTCACTGTTTGCTCCCTCTCCCCCACCAGGGGCTGTGTGGTCCCTGGTGGACTCCCGCTCCTCACACACGCAGACCCCAGGAACGCACAGGGTCTCTGGGACTTCCTGCTTCCTGACCCATGCACTGCTTTGCTCCTGCCTCACAGGCCCCTGTGGACCTGAGGCGGGCTGTGCCGCCTTGGGCCTTTCGCTTTTCTTGCCTGTTTGGCAGGGCCAGAGTGAAGGGGCTTCTCTTCCCTCCAAGGCACAGTGTAGGGGCAGGGGCCCTGGCCATGGCCTGGTCCCACTCTCTTCTTTGCTAAGAACTTCACCTTCCCCTCACATTTAGGGGAGCACAGCCCAGTGAGAAGGGAGAGTCTGAAGTGCAGGCTGAAGAGGCTCCCAGCCTGGAGCCCCCAGGCGCAAAGGCGGGCAGAGGCCCTGGAGCCCAAGGCTACCTGGGGAAGGCCCAGCTGTCCCTTCTCCCTTATGTCCCGGACAGCCTAGTTTCCCGGCCTTTCTATTGTCTCTTGGCCTTTCGGCTAAGATCAATTTTAGTACTGGCCTTTCTTTGCCAGGTCTCTCAGAGGTCCACTGTCCAAGAGCTTCCTGACCATTCAAAAACCCAGAATACCTCCTCTTCTCCTCAAAAGCGGTTCTGGGAATTACTTCCTTTTGGGGCAGGAGCCTGACCTGACATGGGAACCTCATCTGGTCAGTCCTTAAGTCAATGAAGCAAGTTTTATGGATCAAGGTGAGCACGATAAAAACTCAGTCTTTGTCTATGGTCAGAGTTCAATGTATGGTCAGTGTCAAAGTTCAGGTTGGGACCAGATTCAGGGCTTTTGGACCAGGGTCTGTTATCAGAACCAGAGCTCAGCGTTTGGAATCAGGGTCAGGGCTCAGTCTGTGACCAGAATTAGGGCTTAGTGTGTGCCATGATCAAGACTCAGTCTATTTCCAGGTCAGAGTTCAGCCTATGACCAAGGTCAGGATTCAGGGCTGCTTTTCTCAGTCTCAGTTCAGGATCAGGGTTCAGTGTATGGACAGGCAGGGTCAGAGCTCAGAATGGGACCAGGATCAAGCTCAGTCTATGATCAAGGTCAAGACTCAGCATTGACTAGGGTCAGGCTCAGTCCAAGACCAGTGTGAGGGTTTAATCCGTGATCAGATTCAAGGACTTAACTGTGAACTTGAAAAAGGCTAAGTCTATGTTTAGGGTCAGGACTGTTATGAGGTCAAGTTCCAGGGTTGAAGGTGTCACTTAGTAAGGTGACTAAATATCAACATCCTTGTACACCCATCACTCACTCTCCCCATTCCTCACCACCTTGGCCCTCAAGAGGAAAAGGTAAAGTTGTGCAGTCTGGCTAGGCTGTCACCGTGATCCCCTGTCATGTGCCCACACTGCCCTCTGGTGGCACTCCCTAGCAATGCAGCGCTCCTCAGGCCAGGCCCATCTATCTGGCCATCTCCTAAATCGATGCCATCTAGCCAGTTCTACGAATCTGCTTCATTCCACCTCCTCAGTAAGAAGTAGGAAACAGGAATAGGCGAAACAGAAGTAGGAAACAGGAACTCCCACACACATAAGGAGATTTTCTCCCTTCCTGCCCAGAATCAGGCAGGATAGTTTCCTGTAACTGGGGACCTAGCATCTCAGTCCTGTGCTAAGATTTACACCTTTTACTCTTTCAGTCACTCACCAAATATTTATTAAGTACCTACCTTGTGCCAGGTAAGCACTGAGTTCATACCTGCGAGTGGAAGCCTCTTGGAGCTCAACTCCTAACTTCCAACCTATTCTCCCTAACTTCCAACCCCTATTCCACAGACCTCACCAGAAAGGCACTGGCATCAGCAGAAGTCTGGGTGAGATTCAGAACTGGGAAACTGGTTTTCTTCTCTCCTTTAGATTCAGAAATTAAACTATTCTAGATTCTGGGTTTTCTGTTTTCGTGTCTCCTCATACACCTCACCTGGTGCCACGGCTTAACCACCACCCACACGCCAGCGGCTCCTCATTCTGCCTCCCCAGAGTGCTCCTTCTTCCTTCAGAAGAAGCTCCTTGAGAGCTCGGTGCCGCCAGCTTCTGAAGGGAAGTTCCACTGAGTTCCACAGCCCTGGCTTTTCCTCCACTATATGCTCAATTTCTCAAACTGTTACAGGGCAGCCCCAATATAAAATGGGGTGCCTCACTGTGGGTCCTCGCCTGTGTGCTTAAAAAGGGACTTATAATAAGACACAACTGCAGGCACACACACTAACACTAATAAAGGGCTTATTTACAAAAGGAAGGGGAAAAAAAGAAAGAATAAATTGGTGAGTGCACCTACCAGTTCCGCTGAGCTGGAATCCCAAATGCACGCTGAAACCGGGCGACCACACAAAATGGGCCACATGTCTGGTTATATTTCCAACATGGCTGCTCAACTCCACCCTCAGTTCCCAGCGTCCTCCCTTTGGTGATGATGGCATTATGGGATTCGTAGTCCTCAGTGTCTTGGATCACTCTGGTCTGAGGTGAGGGTGGGGTCTGTAAAAAACTATCTGCGGAGTTTGTTCAGGCCTCCTTTTCCCCCCAACAAAACCAAGGCTCTAGAATTTCCTCCCATATTCCTGTCATTCTCTCCTCTTAAGCTCCGCAGTAGAGACCTTAAAAATGGGTGTAGAGGGGGCCTCCCTGGCGGCGCAGCACCACACTGTGCTGTGGAGATGTCGGCAGGGGCGACTTGAGTTCGGGGAGCTTCCCAAATGGCGTGGCAGACCTCTCCTGCCTTGCCCGCTGCTCCCCTCAGCAGTGTAGTTTCGTCAATCTGCCTGTTCTGCTCCCCACTCTGTCTCTAGTGAACCCTCTCGCCGCCCCACACCTCTGGCCTGTACCCTAGCTTGTAGCATAAATAAATCAATCTTTTTAAAAAAATGAGTGTAGAATCTGCCCACTTGGCAGCCCACACTCTGGCCCTATGCCCCAGCATATCTCACCACTGCTGTGATCACCTCCTAACCCACCCCCTTGTCTCTCTTGCCCCTCAACACTCTATTTTCCACACAGCAGGCAGAAGAATCTTTACAATCATAAATCAGACCATGTCACTTCCTAGCTTAAAACCCTCCAGTGGCTTCCAGCTCACTGAGAATAAAATCTCAGCTCCTCACCTTGGCTTACTAAGCTGTCTAGAAGCAGAGCAATATGGCTTCACACCCTCACCAACTTCATCTCTCATCATCCTCAGCCCTTCTTTCTATGCCTGACACACAGAGGCCAAGTTCATTTTCACCTTTGGGGCTTTTCCTGAACTTGAAATCTTCTTGCTCCAGATCTCTGCATGGCTGACTCTTCCAGTCAGAGCTGAGCTTCGACTCAGACTCCGTGGCCATCCCACAAATCCCTCCAGCATGCCTCCCCATCATAATTTTCTGCATAGCGTTGCACACTAATACTTACCGTCGTTTGCTTACTTCTTTATTGTCTATTTCTACCGGGAAGGACGTAAGCTCCACCAGAATTTGTTCACACTATATTCCCAGAGCTGGGCACATAGTAGGGTTCAGGGCTCATCTGTTGAATTATTTCATAAAAAATGATCATAAATTGCTGGCTGACCTCACTTCTTCTAGTGGGAAGAGAGGGAGGGGATCTGAGCGCCCTGCCCCGTAGTAGGTTCCCTTGGCCAGGTCACCACCAGTTCCCCCGGGAGGCAGGTCACACTGTGCTACCCCTGAATTACCCTGGGCTCTAAGGAGCACCCTCCCTCCAGAAGGCCCAGCTGTGTGTCTTCCACTGCAGTCCCTGGGCCTCTGAGGACAGGTCCTGGTGCCTTAGTTCTCAGTCGCAGGACCAGTGGGAGCCGGAGGTCTCAGCAGCCCTCAGGGTGCCTTTGCAGTGTCCCTACTTCCAGCTCCGACTCCTCATGGTCAGGGAGTCTAATTCCCCTGTGCTCTCATATTCAGAATTGTGTCCTCATCTTCAAGAAAAACTTGCCCCCCACTTCCATGGGTTCCCTGGAACCCAGATCTGCTCAGGGCCTGCGAGGGGTGGGGGCAGAGCATGCCCTCATTCTCTGCATGGGGGGGATGGGGTCCTCAGTGGCTGCAGCACCCTGAGGGGGCCTGTCCCTCAGCTCTCACCCCGAGGGAGTGTGAGGGGAGGCCCATGTGGTGGGCCCTCAGAGATATGGGGGAGGGGCTGGATGACTGGAAACTGGACCCTGGGGTAGAGAGACCCTCTCCTGGTGTACCTGAGGGCCATGGATGGGACAATGATGATCTTCAGCTGGAGGCCGGTTAAGGGAGACTCCGGGGAGGTAATGTCCCTCCACACCTGCTCTACTCACACACAGCATGGATCTATGGCCCACAGCCTCCAGCCCTTACGTGCACAATCCCTCCCAATCCGCAGCATCCCAACTGGATCTGGATCTTTTTGGGGGGGAGTGGGAGAGAGGAAGGAGCCCTGGTGGGCTTCCAGATTTCTGTCAACAGTGGGAGACTGGGCTGGGGCTCGCACGCTAGGGCTAGAATCTGGAGTGTCTCCTAGGAAAGTGAAGGGGGGAAGGGAAGTCCACAGCACACCCAAGGCAGCTTCAACAGTGCCCCCCAACCCCTGCCCCTCAGCTCACCTCCTACTCTACCAAGGCAGTAGGTGGCGTCTGAGGCTACAGACCAATGAACCAGAAGAGACAGAAATGGAGCCTGGGGAGGCGGCCTTCCACACACACACACACACACACACACACACACACACACCCCATCAGACAGTGTCACCTGGATACTCCCACACCCCCCATCTCATGCATATTGGGCAAGCTCACCTGCAGGCAGGCTCCCATCTTCCCCCAGGCCCCAAATCTGGCACACCTATTCCCACAGACACGCACAGTGTGATGGTCTTTTGTTTAGTCTCACACCTCTCTCCCCTGGGCTCCCTTCCAGGTCTCCTAGAGGGGTTGGGGCTAGGACAATGATGCACTCAGCCACAGGCCAGGAGCACCCCAGGCCTGAGGCCATTCACCCAGAGACCCCCAGTCAGCCTCTCCTTCCTGGGCTGACCATCACAGAGGACTCGACTTCAAAGGTGCTTTATTGAGGAGCGAGGCACAGAGAAAAGCACAGCAGGGAGCACACTGAGACCTTCAGGGTTAGAGGAGTCACCACTCACGTCTGTGGGGACCAGTCTCAGCACCCCTGCTCTGGTCAGGCAGAGGGTGCTCTGTGCTCAGCCCAGCTCTACCTTAGGAGCTAGACTGGCTCAAACTGAGATACCCCTCTTCCCCAAAAATGCGTAAGAGTCTTAGGGTGGGTGAGACAGGAGGGCTGGAAGGGACAGAAGGGGGAGCTGGTGTGTTGGTGGCCTTTCCCAGTCTACAGGGACAGGAGACAGCCCAGTCTGACATTCCTCTCCGTCTCTTTCTCTTCCTCCCACCCCTTGGGAACACAAGCCTTGCACAGAGTTAGCCCCTCACGAAGGGAGGCTCCTTGGTTCTCTGTGGCCGAAGGCAATGGCGTCATGGTGGTGGTGGTAGAGCCTGAAGGTCCACGGGGCCCAGTTCCTTCCAGTCTGGTGAGCGAGGTCAAGCAGGGTCCAGCAGACCCCACTTAGAGCTGGAGGTTCCCTCACTTGCGGTGGGGGGGGTTGTGTACTTCGACACCACATTCTCCTCTGTGGAAGGAAGTTCCAGAGATGGAACACCTGTGTGCAGCACCGGACTCAGGAAAATGTTCTCTTTCCTTTTCTTAAACGGCACCAAAGGAGGGAAGGCGCACAGGGCAGGGAGACGCGGCCCGCTAGGGGGCTACACGCTCCCGGGGCAGGTTGAGCTGGACGCCTTCGGTGCGGGGCGCATAGGCGGCAGCGGGCTCGGGGGCGTCCAAGGCGAAGGGGCCGGGGCCGGGGCTGGAGCGGCCGGAAGACGCGGCCGAGACGGCAGGGCTGAGCTGCACAGCCGTGGTGTCCTGCGCCGTGCGCTCGCTGCTCTCCATCTCGAGCGCCACCGGCCCGGCACAGCCAACTCCCTGACCCGGGCCCGCGGAGGGCGCCGAGCGGGCACGGCGCGCGGGGCCCCGGCGGCTACACACGCAGCAGGCGGCGAAGAGGCCGAGCGCCAGCGCCAGCAGCGCCGGCCCCACGACCAGGGGCGCGTTGTGCCCGGGCAGGAAGGAGGCGAAGGCGCCCACCAGCGTCACGTTCACGCCCGCCAGTAGCACGCACAGACCGCAGGCGCAGAGCAGCGCCGGAGAGGGCAAGCGGGCCAGTGGGCTATGAGAGCGGCCCGCGGGCGCGCGGGCAGGGCCCTGGCCCTGTTTCTTCTCCTGGGGTGGCATGAGACTGGGGACCTCGAGCAGTCATCCAGCTCCCTCCTGCAGCCGGGCCCGGACCAGTCCGCAGGTCCAGCCGAGCTCAGTCCTCCTGTGGACACAGAGCGAGGGGTCAGCAGGGCATCTCCGCTCCCCTCCCCCCTCAGTTCTGTGGCTACATTCAGTGGCTGGCAGTGCAGAGGTCATCTTAACCAGCCCCCTGCCCCTACCTCTGGGAAGCAACAACCCACTCCCTATGGCAAGTCTGCCCATTATTTCCTCGCCCACCTGGACCCCTCCTAGCTAACTTTGTCTTCCCTCCATTCTTCCCCACTTCCTCTTGTCCTCCAGAGTCACAGCCCCTCCACCCCATCTCCTCCAGGAAGCCTTCTTGGGCTAATTGAGCGAATGGCTGTAAGTGCCCAGCAGTGTCTAGGTGCTCATTAAATGATATTTATCCTCACCAGTAGTCCTAGTTAGGGGGCAGGCCGCTGCTCTTGGGATTTAGACAACTGCTCCGCCCACATGGAAGAGGCATCGGGCCTAGTTCTCCCTTGTCCTGATGAAGAAACAAACCTGGAGTGGTCTAGCACTTTGTCCAAGATCCAGGACCAGGACCTAAGTGACTTGCCATGTGGCCTGGCTTCCCCACCATTGGCTCTGGCAGGCATAGCAGTGACATTAACTTTCCTGGACATCAGATGAGTGACACCTGAGCGATGATGTGAGCGTGAGGAGCTCCTGATGTTTCCGATGGCCAGCGCGGAGGGATGGTCTCTACAAGGGCTGGGTTAGGCTGGAGCAGACAAAGGCCCTTTCTAGCCTGGGCATTCTACTAGATTCTAATCCTACCCCCATTCCACTTCCCAGGAGTCTTCTCTTGAGCCTGGATTCAAAAATCCAGCCACTGGATATTAGAATTCCTTTCTAGGATTCTCTCGTTGTGTCTGGTCTGGGATCTCTCCCTGGATTCTAGAATACTAGGAATGCCTGCAGAGCCAGGATAATACAACCAGAAGCCAGGGATTTAAAACTTCTATTTGAGAATTTTGTAACATGAAACCACAGGTATAAAGGCCCTCAAAGGATAAGATCACAGCCTTGTAGCTGTGTTAGAACTGTGATAACATGTCAGAAAAGGGCCCTGAATGGGAATGAGAGGGCAGGAAGCAGAGGGTCCCATGAGTGAGAGCAAAGCATGCAGGAGCATGACCTGGACAAACGAGCTCTCTGCCTCAGTGTCAACACCTGCGGTGGAGGGCTGGGAAGAGCCTTACCTCACGGGGTATAGTGATAACGAAATGCTTCAAGCTGTATGAAGTCTTTAGTGCCTGGAACATAATGAGGATGCAGCGAATGCAAGCTGCGTTGCTGTGGTGCTTGATGGGAAGGGGCTATGAGGTCTCAGATGTGGGAGGTGGCTCAGTCAGGGCTGTCCCTCAGGTGGAGATGCCTCAGAGACAGGTTCTCAATTGTCCTTCCTGAGCACCCCAAAGCCGCTCATCCTGGGGTTGGAGGAAGTTGATGACCAGGTGAGTGAAAATGCGGCTAGTGTCAGGGAGGGCAGCTTGGGTCCTCACTCTGGACACGGTTGGGATCAGCCTGGCCCGAGCGGTTCAGAGGACCTGGAGGGCCCTCTGTTCCTGCCCAGATCTGATGCCACCATGTGAGAGATGGGACGCCAGCCAGAAGCAGCTTGTGACACACCAAGCAGGCAGAAAGCCAGGAACCAGCAATCCTGGCAAGGCAAGCAGGTGCTGATCCCTTAGGGCATCTATAGACCACAGATCGCTCAAGAAGCTCCATATTTGCCCAGACCATCTGCCTTCTAGACTGCAGACAGAAACAGCAATGACTAAAGGGGGTACAGCAATCTGTAGTTTGCAAGGCATGGTGACACCTAGGACATCACCAAATCCTTATAACTGCTTGATATTAACAGTCAGATTTTACACTGGGGGAAGTGGGCTCTTGTGGCTAAAAGGAGAAAAGACTTCCCTGGACCTGAGTCAGAACACAGGATTTGGTGCACCCCATTGGCAATCTTGTTTCATTAGTAAAAGAAGGGTTAGATGTGTGGTAGTTAATGGGGGAGGTAAATTCCCAAACCTTCTTCCTGTGGCTCTCAGGAGGGGCTATGAGATTCTTCCCTTCCCCTCTTAAGCTCCTCCGCACTACACCAATATCTGAAATTATCTGACAAAGGCAGGTTCCCCCCTCCTGTAGGGAAGGCTCAGGCTGGGATTGATGAGGGATGGAGTCCAGCCCCCCACAACAGATTCTTGAAAGCTGACATTGGACAAGGATGTCCGGTTCACTAATCATCCCTTTATTGGTGCCTTCTCTGTTGTAAAATCCATCTATTCAGGTCTTAATTTCAGTTACTATAGCTTTAATTTTTTTCTAATTTATAGCTTTTCAATTCTAGAATGTCCACTTAATTACATTTGTAGACTCTAATTTTCTATGGAATGACTCTTCTTTTCTGGAACATGTTAAACTCTTTAAAGTCCGTATCTAAAAACTCCAATATCTTGGCCTCTAGTTCCTGTCATCTGTGTCACTACTTTTGGTTTTTGGTCATTTAGTCTTAAATCCTGGGAGACCAGGTAATTTTTTGTTGACTGTCCAACATTGTGTGTGAAAAACTGCAGAGACAGCCTGAGGCGCTGGGTAATGTTCTCTTCCTCCAGGGAAGATTTACTTTTGCTTCTGATAGGTAGCTGGAGAAGGGCCCTTCGCCTGCCCGGGTGCTCGCCTGGAAGCTGTCTTTCAGTCTTCCCAAGTCTGCTCAGTTCAGCCCTTTGTTGCCCAACCCCCGATAAAAACTGGCAGTGTGTCACAGGGCCTCTCCCCTTTTTAAGCCCTAAATTCCAATTTTAACTTCCCAACGCCATGATCACTGCCTTCTACAATCAGGCATTAAAGAAAATGCCTTAAGGGGCATCCCTGGTGGCGCAACAGGTTAAGTCTCAGCACTATGAAGCTATCCAGAGCCACCGCAGCATGAGTTCGATCCCCGGCCAGGGAGATTCCCACATGGCACAGCAGACCTCTCCTGCCTCTCCCGCTGCTCCCCTCAGCAGTGTACTTCAGTGGATCTGCCTGTTCTGCTCCCCACTCTGTCTCTGGTGAATCCTCTCACCACCCCACACCTCTGGCCTGCATCCCAGCTTGTATGCATAAATAAATGAATCTTAAAAAAAAATGATTTAAGAGGGGGAAAAAAAGTACCATGTATTCCTTCTCTTCTCTCCAAGATCTTGGTCCCCTCCAGTCCTCACTGCCTTAGCAGCTTGCCCACGCCTTTACACAGATTTATTAAACATTTAACACAGACTTTTTAGGTCCTCAGTGAGCGTGTTGTTCTGATACAAGCTAGTCTATTTTAGCCAGAACCAAGTCTAGATGAGACAATTAAATTAGTGCTTTCAGATTATTAACTAAATGAGTTAAGCTATGCAGAGCGCCTTGTAATAATGTCTAATGTAAATTTCACAACATGAGATTATGATTAGCATTGCTCCATTTTATAGAGGAAGATACTGAGGCACAGAAAGATTCACTAAACTCACCAAGACTACTGGGTGGCAGTGCTGGAGTCAGGATTTGAAATCCAGTGTCCTGACCCTAAAGCCTGACCTCTCAGCCTAGCCTGGTGCTAGATTTGTTTTTTAATTATTTATTTATTTTTTATTTATACATACAAGCTGGGGCACAGGCCAGAGGCGTGGGGCGGCGAAAGGGTTCTCCAGAGACAGAGCGGGGAGCAGAACAGGCAGATCAGAGGTACACTGCTGAGGGGAGCAGCAGGTGAGGCAGGAGAGGTCTGCCGTGCCATGTGGGATTCTCCCCGGCTGGGCGTCGAACTCGCGTCACCACTGCCTACAGCTCCACAGCGCAGTGCTCAACCACTGCGCCACTGGGGAGGCCCTGGTGCTAGATTTGTTAATGTCTGTTGAATGACTAAAACTGGGAGCACCAGCTTTCCTCAAGGCCCTGAAGACAATCTCCTGTAATGAGCACCTAGCTCAAATGTCAACCGCAGAGGAAGCCAGGGTATGTTTTGTGTGTCTTTCGAAGAAGGCAAACTCTACTTTGCACCTTCTTCCCTAAGCACAAGTAGTTCAGACAAAAGCAAATACCTGCCCATAGGCAGAGCTTCCAAGTGCTCAAATGGCCAATGAATGATACTTTTCTGCTTCTGGGAAGCAGAGTTGACCTGGAAGACAAAACTACTCTTGAGGTTCCACCCCAAGCAGAGAAAGAGCTAAGGGCAGATGGCTACTAGATTTGTTCCAGAAGTTGCCTCTGCCCTGGTTAACTGGGATCTGACTGCGCAGGGTGAGGTGTTAAAATCTTTCTGCTGTTGGATTTCAATTTCCCCTTGATGGACTGGGCGCGCCAGTTGGAGCTGTTGCTATATTAGGTACTGTTTTGTTTTGGGTGCTCTGGCTTGCTCTGTTGTGTGGTGTCATTGTGGCTATCCACTGTATCTTTTCTGTTCTCTTACCTTTCTGAACAGGTTAAGATCGCATTTCCTGGCTAATTTCTGATTAGGTGGAACCGTGTGCCTAGTTCTGGCCGATGAGTTGCAACATGCATCACTCCAGGCTGGAGCATTTGATTTTGGAAGCAGGACTGTCCAAGTTGATGCCATTGTTACCCCAAGGTCACAGGAATGGTGATAATATGTGGCGGAGCTGGGATTCAGACCTAGAATGTCTTCCAAATCTGTGTTCTTCCCCTGGCTCCATAGCGCCTCTTGCTTTAACATTAGGTCAGAGGACCTAGTGCGATCCTGGAATCCTCCATGAGCCTCTTGCCTAGGCTTCTGCTTGTCCGCCCCTCCCCTGAACTCCATATTTCCTTCCTTCCTTCAGTTATTATCTCGCAATTTACCTGTTTTCCAACTTGTTCCTTTGTCTTTCTGCCAAAGCTGCCCAGCACGGTCTCAACCCTGCCTCAGTTTGGCTTTCTAGCTCCTCTAAGTCTATGTCCAGGCTGCTAAGCCCAGTAGAGGAAAAGAAAATCACCAGCCAGCATGTCTCTGTCATCACTATGGCCCTCACGGCTGGGGGGCTGGGGAGCTTGTCCTTCCTAGTCAGTGCTCACTGGCTCCTCACCTTGCCTGCGCCTCCTCCTAGAGGTACTCAAATCCCTCTTGTCTGAACCTCCATTTAGCACTTTTCTCCTTCTTAAAGCCCTGTCTACCTCCCCCCTTTACCTTCCTTTCAAGAGTCAGTCCTCTCCGGTCTGGTTTCTGCCTCCATCATGTCAGACTTTGCTCTCTCAAGGCCACCAGCACCTCCTTGTTGTCAGGATTCAATGGGTGCTGTTCAGTCCTAGGCTGACTTCACCCTTCCACAGCCTTGACCCTGAACCTTCCCTCCTGGAAACATTCTCATCCTCCTGGACACAGGTTCCTTAAACTTCATCTTCTCCCACAAAGCCCAGTCTCCCAGCCAGAACCTGGAGCCCCCTGCCCCTCCTCCCTCAGGCTTTCCTCCACACATTTCCTATCCAGCTATCTGCAAGCCAGGCAGAGTTTTTCCTCTGAGCATCTAGAATCCATCCCTTCCTCGCTGGGCTGGCTGCTTTCCCACTCGGCTCCCCTCCCCCACCTCTCCCTGCTGGTTAAATCCCTCCTGGGCTCTCCCTGCTGAGTCCCAGCCCTGGCTCCCTCCAGGTGGTCCTCTTTGATTTGGCTCAAGTGGAGCTGAACTCACCAGATGTCGTCAGGTGAACATGCTGCTCCCTGTGTCCGAACTTGCGTGTACTTGACCTTTACCTGGCTAACTCCAGTGCCAAGTTCAGGGCGCAGCTGGGGCTCACTTTCTTCAGGAAGCCTTCCTTATCTCCCCAAATCAGTTCAAGGTCTCCTGTGTCCAGGTCTGATCCCCCAGCGATCTTCCTTCAGGACCAGGATTCTCTCACCTTTCCGCTGCTGCTTCCACTGTGGAGTGCCTGCCTCCCCCCAGGTGCCCAGGTCCCCTGGCTGAACAGATTGGTTAAACAAAAGGGAGGGACTGGTGAGCCAGGCTACCATATGTCTCCGACCTTCCTGGCTTCCTGTCTCTAGGTTTGGAAGTTGCTCTGTGCTTCTCTGATTCCTTCTTCATTTTGGGCCTTGGGAGGGTGCAGTGGGCAGGCAGGAGGGGACTGGAGGTGGGCTCTAGGGGAGGTTCTCACTGAGTTAAAGAGGAGGGATCAGGATAGAGCAGAGGGGGCCTTAGACACTACTCTCTCTCCTGGGGCTTTGGGCTCTCGGGAGTGTCTCCTCCATTCCTTAAGGCCTTCCTGCTGGACACTCCCCTAATCTCATCCCCTTGCCCTCCCTCCCTCCCCCTCAGCTGCTAAGGTTCTCACTTGCCTGAGCCGGTCAGGTAGACACTTCTCTGCTAGTCCTGCTCTGGTTGACCCCTGAGCACCCTGGCCAGCAGGCGAGCGGGGCAGCCTGCGGTGCGGTGGGGGTGGGGTGGCGGTGGGGCGCAGGGTTGGGGGAGGGGCGCGGCGGCCGCTTGCCCCCTCACTCGCCCCCTCACTCACCCGCCTCACGGCTTGGAGATCCCCGGCTGGGGTTCGGCGGGTGGGCGGGTGCAGGCGGGCAGTAAGAGACGGCGACCGGGGCTCGGACACCGCAGGAACTGCCCCTCGCGGCCGCAAGCAGGCAGGGACCCAGGCGGCGGGCCGGCGGCGTGGGGGTGGGACCCCTCTCTCACTGCAGCGTTAGCCCCAGGCTCCCCTTTGACCCCGGAGGAACGGCGTTTTCAGGAACTATCCTCCCCTCTCCGGCTCCGCACCTCCCTTCTCCCCTTCGCCTCTAGGTTCCGCGGATTTCAGGCGCCTGGCGATGAACTCCTCGCCGCCCATGTGGCCTCAGTCTGGACTTTCCGAGTTCAGGATGGATGCTTTGCCGCTCACTCCAGAGCGCGGGTCTGGCTTTTACTGGCTCTGCCTTCTGCCTCACAAGGATCCCCACCTTCCCAGGAGGGGCGGGGGAGATGGACCTGTGCGGGTAGGGAGATTTCCCCAGGGCTGGGGCTTGGTTTCAGCACCCCTTCCCCAACCAGCCTCCGCCAATTGCGCTCCCTTGAAAGGGGTGTGGCCATTTTCTCCTTCCCGGAGACGACTGGAAATCCTGGGGGGATTCCTGGGGACCTGTTGCGGGTGAGGAAAGGAGAAAACGCTGGCACCGAGCGTTTCTCTAGGTTGGACTTTAGAGAGGGCACTGTGTGGGAGTCTGACGTACTGACTTCCCAGAACCTGGGAGAAGTGTCTCCTTCAACCTCCGCCTTCCTTCGTTCGCTCATCCACTCACCCATTCACAAACTCCCTCATGTGAACCATTGCCAGGAAGCCTTCACCCGGAAGGCTTGAGGGAGGTGCTCACACGTCCCTTCTCTGCAGATGCATGGAGGAGGCTCAGGGCGGCGGCAGCAGCCTCTCTCTAGGCCAGAACCCGGATGAGTCCAGCCTGGTCACGCCTCCAGCTTGGCCCATCAAGTTGGTGACTTCCAGGGCACAGCCTGGCCAGCGCTCCCCACCTTTGGGTCACAGGTGTGTTTCCAGCACTCAGCCCCCCTGGTGAGCAAAGCACATGTGAAATCTGAACAGCTGGGTTACTGGACAGAACTGGTTTCACGTATTTTAAAAGAAGATTTATTTATTTATATATAGAAGAACTGGGGTGTAGACCAGAGTTGTGGGGTGGTGAGAGGATTCACGAGAGACAAGTGGGGAGCAGAACAGACAGATCTACTGAAATACACTGCTGAGGGGAGCAGTAAGCGAGGCAGAAGAGGTCTACTGTGCCATGTGCAAAGCTCCCTGGCCAGGGATCAAACTCGTGCTGCAGTGGCTGCTGATAGCTTCATAGTGCTGAGACTTAACCCAGGAGGCCCCTGGTTTCATGTATTGAGCAGACGGCTGAAAGAGTGGGTCTGGTGACCAGGCCCTATTAATGCCCCTCCCATGCTGAAATATTGGAGGTTTCTGGAGCTGCTTAGAGGTGAGAAGTCACTTTCAACCCAACAGGGAAATGGAAGGATGGGGGAGGATGATTTCCCTCAGGCTGGAGGAACCAAAGTCCCCACAAAGTCCCCATACTTGTGAAACTGAGCCCCTTCATGGAGGTCTGTCCACTGTGATCAGGGACTTAGTTTCTCAGGTCTGTACAGAGGACACGGAGGATAGAGCCTTGTGTGGGACTCGGTGAGTCCCATCTGTGCGGTGACTGGGCTCTCCCACTTTCGCTTTGGTTTTCTGACATCCACAGGTAACTTCTGTGAACCTGGCTCTCTGCCTCCACTCTTGATAAGGAGAAATAGTCAAGGGTCACTTGGAGCTACGATGGCGGGAAGCGCTGGGACTGTGGGAGCACAGTGAAGTCAGGGGATGTGTCGAGAAAAAGCGTATCAGCACTGATGCTTGGAGAATGAAACTTTTACTAGCTTGTCCTCTGCTCACCAAACCAAGACAGACCACACGGGCAGATGCAGACAAGGAGCAATGCTTTCCGCACAGCCCTCCGCACCTGGGCCAGGCCCTCCCTGCCCCAGCCCCGTGGGTATGTGGGGCCTTGAAGTGGCTCTCCAGGGAAGGTGTGGAGAATTGCTTCTCCATTAAATTTACGTCTTTAACATTTATTGAATACCTACTGTGTGCCCCGATGGTGCTCAGAACTGGAAAAAAGCAACCACTCAGTAAGCTTATTAGGATTGATTATTTGCTTTGTGACAAAGACAACTTCAGCCTCCCTAGAGGGTGTCAAGAGAGGGGGACACAGGTGGCAGAAGAGGATGAGAAGGGCATGTGATTAAGGGTGTTCTTGGAACTGGCCTCTAAAGGCAGAGTCTTGATAGGCCAAGAGGAGTGGGGGCGGGGAGGGGGCCTCCAGAAGAACACAAGCCAGGGCTTGGAGACTGGACGGCATGCTGACTGTTCAGGAACAACGAGGGGGCTGGGGAAAAAGGGGAAAGCTGGAGGTCTTTTCTGGAGCCAGATCATAAAAAGCCTTGAAGAATAGAGTCAAACACCAAGTGTCTCAGGGCAGCGTTCTGCTCAGGAGCCTCCTTTTCCTGGAAGCCTCCAGTACAAGCCTCACCTGGACTCCTGTCATGGCCGCGACCATTTTATCTGCCTGGAGACCAGGAGCCCCTCAAGGCTATGTCTCTGTCTGGTTCACTGCTGCTCGAGGTGTGTCCCTGAGGAGTTGCTGTTGTTTTTGATATTCTAAAAAGAATATTCTGATATTCTGAAAAGTTTTTTAAGATTTAATTATTCATGCATATAAAAGCTGGGGTGGGGGTGTGTGTGGGGGGAGAGGATTCACCAGAGACAGAGTAGGGAGCAGAACAGGCAGATTGACTGAAATCCACTGCTGAGGGGAGCCACGGGCGAGGCAGGAGAGGTCAGCTGTGCCCTGTGGGAATCTCCCTGGCTGGGGATGGAACTTGGGCTGCAGTGGCTGCAGATAGCTTTATGGTGCTGAGACTTAACCCCTTGCACCACCAGGAAGGTCCTCTGAAAAGTTTTTTGATGTTGTGAAAAGAATCTGGTCCCCTTCCTCTATGCAGCTGGTAAGTTCTCCAGACCCAGATCCTGGTCCTGGGGACGACGGGGCTCAGCCAGAGCCCCTTAGTATGGTTCCTGTGGGCCTGTGCTTCACTTTTCTAGCCAGGCTGAAGCAAGGGATGGGTATGCCTGGGCCCCAAATTCCAGAGAAAGTAGTCAGTAGATTAAAAAGGGAAAGAAGTGGATCTGCAATCCAGAGAGAAAACCCAGGTCAAGAACCTGAAACAAGGGGCTCCCCATGGGGGACCTTCAGCGACACCTTGCTTCAGGCCAGGTCTGAGCCACATGGAATGCATTTCCAGAGCCTTGGTCCCTGCGAATGTAGGTCTGGTGTCTCCAGGGCCTGGCTCACCACTGGTTCGGACCTCAGGAGGGTGCCGGGATCAGGGTGGTGGGCTGGAAGGGAGGACAGGGCAGGGCCAGACCCTTATACCTCAGCCATCCCCAGTCCCCCGGCCTCCTGGCTTCAGCTCCTCCAGAGTCTTGCTTACAGTGGGCAGGCTGCTGCGGGCTCCTGTGGGAAAGACCAGGATGGGGCTATCTGAGGCGGTAAATCAGGGACTTAGAGCAAACCAGAGGGGTCAGAGCAGGATGGAATGGAGAGGGGGAGCCCCAGGAGTAGTTGCCAAGGCACAGGTATCCAAAATGGCTCTTCAGGAGGACAGGCATGTAGTGTGGGGCTCGGAGACAGGCCTCTGGGGGCTGCCTGCCTGCTTTCAGTTCTGGCCCCAACACTTTCTAGCTGTCACTTAATCTCCCCATGCCACAGTTGTCCCATGAAATGGGGCAAGTTATTGCACCTCCCTCATACGGTTGTGCAGAGAATAACCTAATTAATATATGCAAAGTGCTTGGAACAGTGTCCGGAATGCAACCTATTGCTCAGTACAAGCTGTCCTACCGCTGGCAGCGGACACGGTGGGCCAGGCCACCTTTGAGAAACGCCTGCCCTAGAATTTTTCTGTGAGGGCCTGGGGGTGAAAGAAGATATCCAGTTTCAGGAACCAGCTATGAGAGCTGGATTCCACCACGGGAAAGGAGTGTGAGATGAACTGGGATGTGGGACCTGGGGAAAGGGAAGGGGCAATGCAGGGGCCTGTTCTGGTGTCCATGTTGGGCGCCAGAGTGAAGCCCCAGGGACAAACAGGAGCTCAGCTTGGCTTGGAGCAAGAGCGTTTTGACTGACTACGGGGAAGGACTACCAGTTTGCTGGCTCCCTGTGATGGGAAGCCCCTTCTGCATGTTCCTCAAGGCTTCTCCCTGGGCCCCACAAAGCTGCTAAGTCAGAGAGGGAAGATGGACGCTGTGCTCTGGAACTTCTGGGACTTACCCTCTTTATTGCCATTAGCCCTGGATCTTCCCTCCCCATGGTCCGGCCCTGGATTGGGGTGGATCCTCAGGCTCCCTGCAGGATGAGACCCCCCCACCCCCAGCCCTTTGGTTACTAAGTTGTTCCCAAGTCAAGTCTAGCTCGGAGAAGAAAAGTCCTCCTGCTGCCTAACCTGGTCTCCATCCCTGCAGCCATCTTTTCTCTTTAGGCCCTGCATGAAGAAGAAACGATGCCTTAACGGAGAAAATGGTAGCTTTTTTTTAAGGAGGTGGGGACTCTGGGGAGAACTAGGGATATAATAAAGCCCCACTGAGTTGCTGGAGATGGGGGTGTATATGAAGGAAGCTGAGATGCGGTGGGGAGCTGTTCAGAAGGGGAGACAGAGGGTCTTCATGGGGGTTCAGAGATGAAGTGGGATTATTTGACTATCTTGGAGGTTTTGGGGGAGATGGAGTATCTCTTAGGGGAGGTAGGAGCTCAGAGTGGGCACCTTTGTGGTGACAGGCAGCAGGTTGGAGTGGCTGCTCTGTTGTCATGGCAACACCTGCACACGTGTGTGCGAGCACACACACACGCAACACAGAGCCAGGAGCAGTTGTGCACATGGGCTCAGCTCCACTGCACTTGGGTCACAGACCTACCCACAGGGTCTCCACAGGCCTTGGCAGGCGCCTGCGGGCCAAGAGAGGACTCACCTATTGCAGGCAGGATGTGGTCCAGGTTGAAGCGAGCCTTCAGGAAGGGGTAGGCCAGCATGAGGAGCCCTGAGGAGAGAGACAGAGGGTTCTGTGATGGGGAGCACCTTGCTGGTGCCAGCTGAGTGGAGCTGTGGGTGCACTGTGAGTGGAGGTGGTTTATGAGGGTGCATGGGAGGAGCACAAGTGGGCAGGGCTGTGGGTACAAATATGAGCCTGAGAGTGTTGCAGGGGTGGCTCCCCAAAACCCAGTGCCAAGGGCGGATGGGGATCAGTGTCTCTCTGGGAAAGTGGCTACGGGCTGTCAAGGCCCAGACTTCGCTCCACCCCCCAGGTGATGGGCAGGTTGGCTTCCTTCCTTCTCAGCAGGCGGGAGACTGGCCCAGCTGACACCACCACCATCACCTCTCCCTCGCTCCACCTTCCCCTAGATTCCCCGGGCCAGGCTGAGGCTCCTTGGCATGCTTCTTTCCACCCAGGCCTGGAGAGAGGGAGACGGGCCGGCAGATCCTGCCCTGCCCACTCGCACTCAGCCCCAGCCCAAGCGTCCGTGGCCTTGGCCAGAATTCCCAGGGTCAGATGCCCGGAGCCCCAGGCTGCTGCGTTAGGTTCTGCTTTTGGCCTAGGGTGGTGGACTGGGGTGAGGGACGGTCGTTGGCTTCACAGGGGGAATAAAAGTGGGACTGGCACAGATGTCTGGACAGAAAGCTGCTGAGACACACCAGGAAAGAAAGGGAGCCTGGTCTGAGCTGACAGCTGTCTTGGTTCAAGGAGAGTCCCTCTGGGAACCCCGTCTTTTTTCTAACCCCACCCACTCCCCCTCATCAAGCTTATGAACCCCACCACAAACCCAAGAGCCCGGGGCTTGGGACTGGACTGTGTGGTAGTGGGACATTCAGAGGTCCACATCCCGTCTGCAATAGGTGAGTCCTCTCCCGGGCCACAGACCCCCTGCCGAGGCCTGTGGGGACCCCGTAGGTGAGTCTGACCCAGCCGCCTCTTCCCCATCTCCTCACACCCAGTAGCCCACGGAGAGAAACACAGCCGACCTTCTGCTCCCTCCCTGTGTCCTCTGACTCACACTTCTACCTTCCACCTTCCCCAGCCAATCCCTGTGGCCCCAGGCCTTCCCTCCGTTCCTGTTCACCTGATGGCGCCCTGCTCCTGCCCCAAGCCCAGCACCTGCTCACCCAGACCAGCGGCACCGATAAAGATGCCACCCACGGCAGCTGCAGCTTTGGACACGGAGACGCCGATGATGATGCTGCCCGCCACCAGGCTGAGGCCCACACAGGCCAGCTGCAGGCAGCGGAAGTCTCTGCTGCTGGTGGCAATGTCCATGAAGGCCTAGGGGGCACCGCCTCCAGCCACTGGGACCAGTCTCCCCGAAAAGCCCTGGAGGTCTCAATCTTCTTGGATGACCACTTTGTTAAAGTTCTACCTTTAGGCTGGGAGTTTCTGAACAGTAAACTTGTGCGCCGGCACCCCTCTATTTGTCTGTAACCCTATCCCACAGCTCTCTAGCCTGCCCCCAGAACCCCCTAACTAATATTGCAACCAGATCAGCCCAGCTCACTACTTCTCCACTGAAGGCCTCTGCAGCTGGAGCATACATTTGGGACTCTGTCCTGCCCACATCTTGCCTGGGCTGCCAGGGTTCTCAAGAGCTGGGCCTCTCCTCGGGGTTCTCCCCCGCCAGCCTCCTCCTGGGAGAGCTCAGCCTAAGCTCCCCTGCCCAGGACATCCTGCCCCAGCTCCCTGGAGCTGGCTCAGCTGCCACTGAGCCTCGGCCTATTAAAGATTAAAACAACGGGGGCTGTTGGTCCAGGGGACACGGCTCCTTGGTGATGCAGGTGGCGGGGAGGTACTGGGTTATTCATGAGGCCGCAATGTGAGCTGCTGCCTGGGTCCCAGAGGCCCATAGGAGCACTCAGACCAGGTTCCACTGTTGGCCTCTGAGGGCACAGGAGGAGCTGTTGGCTTTGTGGGAGGAGACTCCCCGGCCACACGCTCAGGGCCTACTCTGCTGTCCTCTGCCCTTTGGCTTGGCGGTGCACCCTCTGCTAGGGACTTGGAGACAGGCACGGAGGAGACCTGCAGGAGGCTCAGGAAACAGGGACAGTGCCTGGGACAGGAGGAGGAGAGGGCGAGGTGTCTGTCCATGTCCAGTCTCTGTCCCTGCCCTCCTTTCCCTCCCTGCTACCCCATCCCATCAACCTCAAGACCCTTGAGCAGGGATGAAGGGTCCTAGTTTGAGGTTGGTCTTCAGGGAAACCCTTCTCAGGTTGATCTGGTACTCACCTAAGCCCCTTCTAACTGCTAATGGCTGAGAAGATGAAGCCCTTCCAGCTGGCCGGCATCCTTAGTGAGGGGCAAGGGGGGCTGACGGGGAAGAACAGTGGTTGTGGGGGCATGGGGAGGAGGAGGACCGGTTCAAGTTAGAGGTTCAGGAAGAGGAATTGGCAGGGGTTGGGTGTTGGGCAGCGGCAAGCAGGACACTAGATCAGGTTGGTGCATCTGGACCCAGGACTGACCTCCTTTGCCGGCCCGTCTGACCTACTTGCAGGATCCACCCACTCAAGCTGGGTAGCGGTGACCCAGCCCAGCCCTGCCCCACCCCCCAGTTCATCCCTGACCCCCAGCCCTGTGTCTAGGCACCTGTATTATTCCCCAGGTTCCATCATCAGTCCCTCTGGCCTCTCTTTGGAGCCCCTATCTTTCTCCACCACATCTGCAGGCGACAGCTGGACCCAAAGCCTTCTGCTTCCCCTGCCTCCACGGTGCCCCCTCTCCCCACCCTCACCTCCACCGCCCTCTGCTGTGTCTCCTGGCCCCTACTGTTTGGAGAATACCTCTTCTCCGGCAGGATTCCGCTGAGCCAGCTGCAACTCTGCCAAAATTCCCAGTGGCCCTTGAGAGGGTGGGCTGTCTACCATGGCTGCCATGTCCCGTGCTGAAGGGCCACCGTCTGTCCTTGTTTCCATGTCCCCTGTAGAATGTCATGGCAGGGTCAGGGAGTGAGCTTAGCGGGAAGCCATGCTAGAAGGGAGCTGGGCTAGGCTGCTGGACACAGGCCAGAACTTGGAGGCTTGGGCCCCTACAACCACCTTGGGTCAGCAAGACAGGCTGTGGGCTCCAGGGGGACTCTGTCTCTAATGAGGAACTTTCCTTGGGTATGGGTTGTGGGGCGCCTAAGACGACCAGGGTCCCTCAGCCCCAGCTGAGGGAAGGCTCTGCCGGGATGTGTGGGGACGGGTGTGTAGAGAGGAGGTGTGTCGAATCGGGTTGGGTTCCTGGCTTCGGGAGCTGGACATCCCCCAGCACAGCTGCTGCCGCCAACATGCCTGTGCCTCCCACCAGGATGAGGTCTGATTATCCCTTCAATTAGGCATCAAATGACAGCCCATGTCTCTGTCACACGTAATTGATCCCCCACTGACTAGTTTTAGAGGGAACCCTTGGTATAATTGTCTATGAAAATGTGATCCCAAGATGTGAAGCTCTGGGTCTGAGCACCCTCCACACTGCCTCCTGTCCCCGCCGGGCGTGGGTGCTGGACGGGCAGGGCCTGTGGTGGTGCATCTCGGGGCGTGACTCCCACATCACCAGCATCACAGGCTCTGGACCTTGCCTCCCGCCTTGCACCGTGGGATCTGGACCAGCCCCGCCTAAGCTTCACTTGGCTCCTCCGGTGACTGGGGATGGCAGAGGCTGGAGTTAGGGAGGCTTGTGCACTTGAGTTCCAGATTCCAGAAGAACACTCCGACCTCTAAACTCTGGAGACCAAATTCTAAATTAGTTTTCTTTGACATTGTAAATCCCTCAGGGCAGAGTCAGAGGAGAAAATATAGAGGCGAGACACATTAAATCATTATCAGTTACAAGCTCACAGAACCAGCTCAGCTCTTCATAAAGTGGATGGGGAAACCGAGGCACAGGGAGGCACTTCCCGAGTCCCAGACAGAGCCTCTAGCTCAGCTGGGAAGCCCTCCAGCTTATCTCTGGTCCTGAATTTCTAAATTGTCTTATTTGAGGTGGGAGGAATTGGCAGCCCCGCCATCAAAAGGAGACATTGTGTTCAAAAGAATCATTCTAGGCTTCATCTTTTTGCTCATGACAGGAGAGTGTCATTAAAAACTACTCAAAACTTTTGTGATGCCTGCTCCTCCTTTGATTACAAATATAGAGAGGGAGGCTTGCCAATTCATTCCTCAATATAGGCTGTATCATTTCTGAAAAATAAAATACATGCTTGTCCTTGGGTGCTGCATTTATTCTAATAGGTAAGTGAATTAAAGGAACCCATCTATGTGGGTGATGGGAGCTGGGAGCCTGGCCCTGGAGCCTGACCACCCCATCTGCTCCCCCTCGAAAGCCTCAGAGAGCCTTCCTCCCTGAAGCCTGGCTCCTCTGGACCCCTGGCTCGGGGTGTGGCTAGGCCCCGGGGCACTGCCAAGCTTTCATGAAATCTCTCTTTGTGCCTGGGTGAGGCCAGGGCTGGAAGGTACCTGCTAGTTCCTTCCCTCCCGGACGCACCAAGTCCAAGTGAAGGTGGGGTCGAGTGGGTGAAAAGGACTCAGCTTGGTTTAGTTCTGTTTATTTTCCTTGAGGGTTGAGGACCCTGGAAGAGCGTGATTAATTCACTGATCCCCTGGGGCCAGGGCTGCTTTCCTGACTGTTCTGAAGCCGAAGCCAGGAAGCAGCTTCCAAGGCAACTGCAACCATGGCAACGAGAGTGCCAGCTATGGGGGGGGGGGTTTGCTCCTCACTCCCCTCCAGACCCAAACCGCCGGAGCAGTGGGCACAGGACCAAGGCACCCTGGTCTCGCAGCGGGGCCTCGTGAGGGGCAGTCGGCCAGCAGGTGGACACCAGAGAGACTTGCTTCCCTGTGCCTGGGACCCCAAACGTGGCTCAGACAGGAGTCCTCAGGGTCCATTTGAACCAGGAGGGGCTGGGGCCAAGGTCTGCTGACTGGATTTGAGGCAAGAGGCCTAAAGTATGGAATATTCCATCCAGGTGGGACAAGCTCTCCCCTAAGGCCCAGCCCAAGCGTGAGGTCTAGAGACGGGAACTTGTTGCCATGGTTCTAGGTCCCAGAGCCTGATGCTGTGTGTCTGCCATAGCTGCCTCTGCCCAGCAGTCAGGCGCACAGCCTGGTCCTCAGAAAGGGCAAGGGACTGTCACCCAGTGGACAGTGGCAGGACTAGAACCCAACCAGGCTCTTCCCCGGAACCACCACTGCCCCTGGAAGACAGGGGCTCGGGCCCAGAGCAGAGCAGCCTGTCAGCAGGGGGAGCCCCCAAAGGACAAAGCTGCAGAGTCCCCATCCATTTCCACCCACACAAGCCCTGCTGTAGACAGAGGGCTCTGGGAGCCAAGAAAGGGAGAGCTCATCTCCATGACAGCAAAGAGCTGAGTAATTCTGCCCCAGGATACAATAAAAGCCACCACAGCTAACAGTTTACTCACTGTTTGTGCCTGGAACTACTCTTAATTTTCACAACAGCACCATGAGGCAAGCATGGTGAGTCACTCAGAGATTAAGTGACTTGGTCAAGGCTTAGTTAGTAGTGACCGAGCTGGGATTTGAATGCAGGCAACCGGGTCCCGAGGTTCTCCGGGGAGAACTCTATTTCTACCGTCCTGAGGTGCAGAGTTCCGGCAAGCTGGTTCTCCTTTCTCTGCTTGGCTTCTATGTTAAGCGGGGTAACAGTGCCTTACCTCCTAGGACTGCTGTGAGAATTAATGCCAATGACTTCTCAGAATGGACCTGTTACTTAGTAAGTGCTAGCAGAGCCAAAGGAGGCCCAGTGGCATTCAAGCAGGGCCTCACTGCGTGCCAGTGGACGAGACTGGGAAGGCGGAGTGGCACAGGGCACAGCCTGAGCAACAGCAGAGGCAGGAGAGCCTGTGGCAGCCCCATGCAGGGCGGGGAGTGGGGAGGGCGTGGTGCAGGCTGCTCCCGATGGCACATTCCTGCTGGGCCAATCTGGAGGACTGAGCCACTGGGGCTGGAGTTTGGAGACACAACTCAGCTTGGTTCTGAGTCCCCAAGGACGAGGAGATTTTATACCAAAGGCTCGGATTCCACAGGTGTATTTTTTCAGCCTGCCCCTCTCCAGGTAGATAAAGAAGGGAGGTGAGGGTGGTGAGGGGTTACTTGGTCAACAGAAAGTATGCCATCGCCAGCAGGGAGGACTCACGGTGGAGAAGGGCAGTGGCCTGGTCCCCCACCTGCCCCCGGAGCCAAGAGCTCCTAGTCGGTCTCCCCTGCTCTCTCCAGGGCGAAAAGCTTCTGGCAGTGCCCGGTGTACTGCCCTCTTAGTCTCTTGCCCAGTCTCTTGCCCCCTCCTTGAGAACTTAAGAAGGTCCACCCCACCCCAGCCCTTCCTGAGACTACATAGTGCCACAGGAGAGTTCTCTGCGAACGCCTTTCCTTCGGGGCAGGCAGGGGCAGGACGGACACACAGCCTCTCCTGTGTGCTGCCGGGTGGGGCCCATCTGTTGAAGCTGCTTTTTAAAGCTGGTCTGTGTGGTGGCTGCACTGCCGTGTCCATTGACTTGGTGGGGAGATCCTAAAGGGCAGAGGCTGATTCTCACTCATCTCTGGGTCCTGACCCAGAATAGGAGATTGATAAATGTTAGATGAATTTCATTTCCTCATCTAAAAAAGAAAAGCAGTGATGGTCTCCGTCACCTTGTTTTATGGATCCAATGAAGTGCTCTACTTAGAGGTCTCGGCAAGGGCACCTTCTCCCCACCCAGCTGGTCTCAGCCTCTCTCTGGAAGGTCTGTCTCCTCAGCTTTGCTGGTAAAGAAATGACTGCCAGGCAGGCCACAGCTAGAATTTAAAGCAGTTTTATTAAAACAAGTGCAATGTACACCAGCATCCGGTGTTACACGGACTTCTGACTCATGCGGGTCAGTTTTCTCTAGGCCACTTGGCAGGGCAGCTTGTCTGCACGGATGAGCCCTCCCGTTCCCTGGCAGCGGGGGCCACAGTGCTCAGCCCACAGCCTCTGCCTTGGACCAGGCTCCACCTCAGACACAGAGGCCCCCACTGCCTCGGCGGGTCCTGCCTGCACACCAGACCTGAGGACACAGCAGACATGGGCTCTCCATTGCTTATCATCTTAATAACTTAAAAACAGGATAAGAGGGAGCACCTGATTACAACCCCAATGCATGAACATTCAGGGAAGGAGAGTTGTTATATGCTCTGGAAAGTCCGTGGGCTTGCAGTGGGCGTTTAAAGTCTCCTCTTGACTGAAAGAGCATGGTTAAAAAAATTTTTTTAAAAACCGAAGTAATACTGACTTTAGCAGCAATCTCAAACAAGGAAGATGATGATAAATGAGGGATTCATTCTGGTCACGGCAAAGAAAGATTATGTGCTTCTCCGTGCTACAGACTGGAAGACTGATCTGGCTTCCAGAATGCAGGCGCTCCCTGCCCGTCCCTGAATTGAGGGTAGCTTTGCTCAGCAAGGGGGGAGGACATCCAGAGGACAGAGGAAGGTGGGAAGACTGGGGGGAGTGGGTGACGGTGCAGAGAGAGGGAAAGGCCTCGGCTTCTGGAGCCCAGCTCCCAAGGCAGCAGGCGCAGCCCACCGCAGTGAGCGCTGGCTCTGTCCTGGATCTGAGGGGCGGGTGAGCCGGTGGGCAGGAGCCCAGCACAGCAGACCCTGCCTCGGGCATTTATGCAAAGTGGCAAGTGATTGCTTTCCTTTTCAAAGACAATCCCTTTGGAAAAAGCCTTTTCCTGGAGGACTCTGGGGCCTTTATGGACAAAAAGGCCTGAATGGTGCTAAGGACCAGGTCCTTCTGCCTGCTCTGCAGACTTTGGCCACAGTTTTCCAGAAGGGCAATGCCTGGATGAGCCTAGGGCCGGGAAGGTGCAAAGGAGTGTGTCAGAGGGCTGGGGGTGTCGGGCACGGTGCCTGCCGTGTCTCCACTGCGGCCTGCCTGGGCCAGGGCTCTCCGGCGGGCCAGGCGTGACTTCGAAGGAGGGGAAAGTTTCACTGAGCAGAGGCCCTCAGTCAGGGCCTCTGACTCCTCTGCCAGTTCGTTCTCCTCATGCTGAGATAGCTGGCGGTTAAGGGCGATGGCCTCGGCTGCAAAGAGAGTCAGGTCCATTGTGCTGCTGTTTCTGCAGGGGCAGGGCAAAGGCACAGAAAAGAGGCAGCAGGGCTCAGTGGGGCCAGTGGGTCAAATCCTGACACCACCACCAGCTGCTGCTTTTCATACTCCCACCAGATTTGTCCGAGCAGCGCAAACTGCTCTGCAAGGAGTTCTTGCATGGGGTTGACTCTCACTTCACTGAGGCTGAAGTGGCTTTAAGTCTCAAGTACAGTCCCTGGCCTGGGGAGTCAGGCAAATGTCCCCCTTCTGTTCCATGCACCCCGCTCTGAGCTCCTGTGGTTGTGCACACAGCTCTGCCAGGGGTAGGGCCCTGGCGCATGAAACTCGCCAGGTATGCCCCTCTCCTCAACAGGGAGGGGGTGCCAAGAGCAGGGGCTGTGTCTTTTGTGTTTGTGTCCCCAGAACCCAGCCCAGGGATGGCATTTAATAGGCGTTTTGGACTCAATGAGTAAATTTTCTAAGGTGGATCTGAGGTTTGGGGTCTTAGGATATCTGAATGTGCAGTGCTAGAGAATTAGGAGGGAACCCAAGCTGGGCAGTGGCATTCTGGCTCAAATGAAATTGAAAATGCAAAGGTGTGAGACTTCCTCGTGTAGAAATTGGCTATGAGGTTGGTTCCCACAATGCTTTAGCCTTGGCCCTTTGGGATTAGGGCCCTGCAAACTGGAAACACAGTCTAGTGTTAAAAGGCACCAGAGTAAAACAGATCTGGGTTCAAAGCTGGGCTCTCCAGACTAGTCAATGGCCTTGGGTAAGTTAGCTGGACCTCTCGACATTTTGCTTTTCTCATCTATCAGAGGGATAAATGTGTCATAAACACTACAGAGGTCATGTATGGAAAGCCCTTAGCCCCACATTTGGCACGCAGTATTCGCTGTGCAGTGATCACTATTCCTGTTTGTCTGGCAGTGTATGTAACAGTTGGTCCCAATGCCTTACATGCTGCTGCTTTCACCAACCCAATTCAGAAGACAGCTTCAGTGTCAGTGATGGAGGAGATATAACTCCCATTTCCTAACTTAAGGGTAAAACCAGATGAGGAAATGGATAGAAGGAATTAACATAACCATGAGCACAATTCCTAGGTACCAACACCTTAGTTACAAAACATAGGAAGATGCTAGACTGCAAAGATATGGAGATTGAGCCCATTGTAGAATCTCCAGGTCTCTTTTCTCATTCTAGCTAGCCAGAGGAAGGCTCCCCTTTCTCGAAGGTGAGCCCCTCCCGACAGAAATGAGGATAAAAGCCAGACCTGCCCCCACGTAGGGGCAGAAAGAGCTGCCCACTTGTGTCTGTGCAAGTGCCCTATGCTTCGTTGACCCTTTTCCTAATAAACCTGTTCTTTACAACTGAGTCTTTGCCTCGTGGAGAAACTTGCCGCGTGCCGTCGAAGGGAGCTCTGGTGAAACCTTTCCCAGGGTGAACCCAAGGACCTGGCTTTGCTCTCAAATCCATCACTACAAAACTACATCATTAGTACCCACAGAAAGGCCTCTCTTTGGGCTGTAAATGCTGATTTGTACTTAGGATGCAAGTGGATGTACAAACAGCACAAAGAGAGGCCGGAAAAGTACTGGCAGGCAGTGGAACCAACCAAGTAGAAGAGAAGAAGAAAGATCTGCTATAAAGGGAAAGGAGAGAGGAAGAGAAGTGGCAAGAAGGGGCAGGAGCCCCTTCAGGAGGAGGGTATTTGAGTGTAGTGATGTGCTGCTCTCTGCCCCCTACCTCCACCCCAGTGTGTCTGAGAGCGGGAGGGTAAATCAAAGAGAAAGAAAGAAGAGTGCTGAGTGTCGTGGGAGCATTTACCTCTGGAGGACTTGCGGCGTGGGGAGTCCCCTTTCTGGAGCTTGCTAGAATGGGAAGGATAGATGTGTGGGTCAGCAAGGCTACCTCTTCAAGAGCTGCCCCCACCCAAGTAGGCACAGAGTGGGTAGAGGCCTTGGCCCAGCACTGGCCCTAGGCCATGTTTGCTCCCAGTCAGACCTTCCAAGGAGAGAGGGAGCAAGGTACAGCTCCCAAGCCAGCTGCCTCTGCCTGGAGAGCCGCTCTCTGTCAGGCAAAGTCCTGATCCAAGACCCAGTTCAAGGGTCACTTCCCCTCTGAAGTATTCCCCCTTCCTGCCACCTCCCTACATACTGGTCCTTTGGGGTCCCTAGTGCTTTTGACAAGCACCTGTCACGCCATCCTGTGATTTATTCCCTTGTCTCCTCCCCATAAGAACATGAAGACGGGGGCAGGGTCTTACTCTCCCAGTGTCTGGCATGTGGTTGGTGCTCAGTAAAGAGAATAACTCGGGGGTGGCTGGGAATGAGCCCCTCAGAGACTCTTGGATTGGGTCTCCATTGGCTCGTAACATGGGGCAGGTGATGCTTGCTTTCTTCCACCGGTAGGGCCACTGCACAGGCGAGGGCCCAGAGACAGTAAACCACAGGAGGTCTGGCACACCCAGGGCTGAGGTCAGGAATAATGATCCACCAAGGAGGGATGGTTAAAATGTTTTCAGTGGAGAGTTGGAACCTTAGTTTGGGGAAAATATAATTTGGCCTTCAGGAACGACGTACCCAGACCCACAGGATGATGAGGAAAGCCAATGTGCCCCCATGTGGCCACGCAGCAAGCAGGGCAGCAAGGCCTTGCTTTTGGATGTTCTCAGCTAATGATATTTTTGCATGAGGGGATGGTACCGCAGGCCTCAAATATTGAAGCCAAGCTGTTTCCTGGGCTGGGTGCCTCTACCCAAAGTGTGATGGATGTGCCAATTCCCCAGGAGCCTCTGGCCATTCCAGAGAAGCGAAGCCTGTGGCCAAGGTTGGAGCCAAGTCTGTCACAGCAAGGGGATCCAGCCCAGGCTAGGCTAGTCCCCAGTCCACCCACGCGCCCAGGAAGTGAAGCTGCCATATGATTTCCCTGCGCTCAGCTGATATCTGCCACCTGGGCTACTGCTCAGTGCTCCCTGGTACGTGACTTCCTCGTGCCCATGCCATAGGCCTGAACAGGTGGCCCCCTCCCTCTCCCTGAGTCACTCACCCCCTGCACCCATGGGTGCTGCAGAACTTGGGCGGCACTCAGTCTCTGCTTTGCATCTCGAACTAGTAGCTTGGAGATGAGATCTTTGGCCTCCTTGGAGATATGTGCCCAGTCCTTGTCAGGAAACTCATAGTTGCCTTCTTGGATGCTCTCAAACAGCTTGTTCTAGGTAAAGAAGATTCCTCCTACGGCCACACTGCCAGGATATGGGCAGGATGTGGCTGCCATTGGGCAGATCACCCAAGGTCCAGCTGACCTCAGCTGAAGCTGCAGCTGGTGGCTTGGGTGCCTTCCCGTACACCACCCCCAAATTATGCCCTAGATCATACAGCATAGCCCTGGAGGGCCAGCAGGTGAGTGAGGTGTTGGGAATATCAACTAGAGAACAGAGCCCCACTTCCTTGGCCCTTCATGCTGGGCCCACCATGAAAAGGTTCCTGGCCACCTCCCAGGCCTCATCTCCCACCACTAATTTCATCCTACTACTCTACTTCCTGTACACCTGCAGCAATCTGTGTCTTTGCTGTTCTATGTCATATTTCTCATCCCTCCTTCCTGGGGCAAGACTCATTCTTTACGACTCAGCTCAGGTGTGATCCTCTCCAACAAGCCTCCGCTGAACAACTAGATGGGCGGAGGGCATGATTACCTCGGCTTCACTTTGTGGCTGCCTTCGGACAGCAAAGGGAAGTGGCACCACAAATCCTTTCCAGATCAGGAACAATTCCCAGTCCTGTCTGGCACTGAACAACTACACTGAATGCTCCTCCTGGCCCCCCACACCCCCCCACGCAGGCCCCGTGTAGTAGGGTCCCAGGCTGCACTCACCTGGCACACCCTGCAGACCTCTCCCCGGTCCCAGCCACAGTCAGCCCCGCAGTGACCTACGAAGGGGGGGTAGCCACTCAGCATGATGTAGAGGACCACGCCCAGGCTCCACAGGTCACAGCGCTTGTCGTAAAAAGTGGCCTCATCCCTGAAGACCTCCACCACCTCGGGGGCCATGTATTCTGCAGAACCGCACTATGGAGGTCAGGGTTGGGGAAGGGGAAACGGCAGAGAAGAGAGAGGCTTAGTCACAGGGGGAGGATATGGCAAAGAGCAGACTGTAACAGGACTCCAATAAGGGGATGGCACTGCAGAGGAAGTTGTCAGGAAAGCCAGTCAGAGTGTGCCTGTTGCCCCAAGGCACTTAGAAAAGTTGGGTCGGGTCAACATTTGTAAACTGAGTCCTGTGATTCCCCACAGTTGGAACTCTTATCTTGTCCAGTCCTTGACTCGGCAGAGACCCTTGGTCAAGAAGCTCTAGGAATCTGTCCCTGCCCCACTTCTCGGTACACAGAAAGTTCCTGTCCAAGTACATCAACACACTAGGGGCACAGCTCTGGGAGGGAGATCTGCAGCGATCCAGTTCCGTAAAGCAAGGGTATCTTAAAGTGAAGTTCTGCTAAGTTTCCCTGCTAGCACAGAGCAAGAAATATATGAGTTTAAATTTAAGACACTATCAAGGCTAGGTGAGCGCTTAGAACAGATCCTATCTCCTGTTCTTCCCACTTACAGACGGGGAAAACCAAGGCCTACAATGGAACAGGGATTGGCTCAAGCATGTCAGTGGCAGACCCAAGACCGGAATTCAGGATCCTTTCCTTCCACTCTTGCAGAGAAAAATACTGAGACGAAAAATCCAATTTTTTTTGCTCACCTCTTCATTATTTCAGACTCACCAAGAGAAATCTTCCTCCCCCACCTCGCCGACTAATGCGATGGGAGGATGGTAAGTGAAGAAACAACATTTTCTTTGTTATTGGCAATTAGAGTTAATAACTTTGAGAACTACGTAGCTCAGTATAAAAGCTAATATAGAAACATTCCCAATAATGTTGTTAGAACAAAACACAATACAGGCATATTTAAATGCATGCCTTAAAAAAAAAGGTCATTAAGAAAATTTACTTATGAAGCATACGAATCTCAAAGAATCATCATAATTATAGTATGTTGAGCATGTACAAGAGATGTCTGAGGATGAAGGAGCCTGCAGCAGCACTGTCTGAGTGTGAAATGTGAACTCAAAGCAGCATCGGATAGGAACAAAGGCAACTTAGCCAAGCTATCCTGCATGCATGGAGCCTGGGGCCTCGGGTCTCACCACAGAGAGACCACACGCTCCATCCTCCACAGAGGTGGAAGTGCTGAGTCTGGCTGTGAAGAGGACTCGGAGCCGTCTGCACACTCGTATGTGAAAGGGATGGTCTGGGAGAGTGTCTGTCTTTACCTGGTCAGGAGTCAGAACTCAGCCTGTTCTCAGAGGCACAGTTTGTCCTGTCATTGGCAGAGGGCCCAACCCAATGTAAAAGCTCTAATGTCAGTTTCATTAATAAAGACCCACCTAGGGGGAAAGGTTTATCAACATAAAGCAGTGAGTCAAATAACTCAGGTAGCAGGAAGGGATGGAGATGCACTTGATTTTCTTTCGTTAGCCCTCTGCTCTGGGCTCCAAAGCTTGGGTCAGGAGGGCTCTAAGTGCACAGGAACCCAGAAGAAGGTGGCCCAGTGGGCCCAGCAATACGTACTGGTGTAGTCAGCTCTGGCGTGGTGATGGGGGTGCAGGAATTGTTCAGTTTCACCTCACTACCCAAGTCAAAGTCACAGATTTTCACTGGAGACACCTGAAAAAGAAAGCAGAAAACAAAGATTACAAATAAAATAAACGAAAGGGCTTAAGGAGCCCAGCCTGACCATGAGGGCTCAGGACTTTTGCAGCCCTCAACTTTATCTGTCAGGTCTCCTCTACACTCTCTGGGTTGACTAGAATCACCTGAGGGTTAATCCTAAGTCCTCTTACCCATACGCTTTACCTCCTAAACTGCGTGAATTCATGGTGTCAGACTTCTGTGAATTTAGTATGAAATGTCGCAAACCTATGGGACTCGCTGACCAGCAACTCATAAGTCAGAGAAATTAATCCATATTCCTGAAAGGTGGCCTCCTACAGCCCATGCAGTGGAAGCAAAAGAAACTTAGTAAAACCCCTGACCAGCTCAGGTGGCTTAGTCTGACCAACTCATTCTGGTTTGCTTGCTTCACATTTTGTGGGGTTAAGCCTGGAAAGTCTTCCGGTCCAGGAAACCCCCAGGAAAGCTAGGATGGTTGCTTATTCCAGGTGATAGCAACATAGCAGCAAGCTCCCCAGAACTGGATGAGTCCTGCCCGTAGACAGCAAGATTCATCTCTGGAGCCAACTGTGAGGGCAGTTTGTGTGCACAGAAGAGAAAAGTTGGAAGCTGTACAGTGAGTTAGAAATGCTGGTTCTGAGTCTCAGCTCAGCCATTTGCCTGCTGGGAAGCCTGGACAAGCCTCTCAATTACTTTTTCTTTCTTTCTTTCCCTCTTCCCTCCCTCTCTACTCTTTCTGACATTCTTTCTCTTCTTTTACACCTAGCTTCCCTTTAAAAAAAAATTGGTAAAATGTCAATATACATAAGATATATTTTCACCATTTTTGGTGTACAACTCAGTGGCATTGATTACGATCACACTGTTGTAGAACTCTTAACACTGCCTGTTTCCAAAACTTTCTGTCATCCCAAACAGAACCCTGTATCCATGAAACAACAACTCCCCATCCCTCTTTCCCCAGCCCCAGTAACATCTAATCAACTTTCTGCCTCGATAAATGTTCCTATTCCAGGTATTTCATACATTTGTCCTTCAGTGTGGGGCTTTTTCACCTAGCATACTGTTTTCAAGGTTCATCCACATTGCAGCTTGTATCAGGACTTCATTTTGTTTTATGGCTGAATAATGTTACATTGTGTGGTTACACCACATTTTGTTTATCCATTCATCTGTTGATGGACAGCCTTTGGTTATTGTGATTCGTGCTGCAGTGAACACTGGTGTTTAAGTCTGTTTCCAAGTCTTCTGGGTATATACACAGGTGTAGAATTGCTCAGTGCCGGAATACTATGTTTAGTTGTTTGAGGAACTGCCAGATATCTCCACAGCGGTTGCACCATTTTATATTCCCACCAGCAATGTACAAGGGTTCTAATTTCTCCACCTCCTTATCAACACTTGTTATTTTCTGTTTTTCTAATTATAGTCAACCTAATAGGTGTTAAATCATTTCTCATTGTGGTTTTGATTTGCATTTCCCTAATGACTAGGGATGTCAAACACCTTTTCATATGATTATCCGTCATTTGGGTATCTTCTGGAGAAATGTCTATTTGAGTCCTTTATTTTTAAATTGGATTGCTTGTCCTTTTGATGTTGAGTTTTAGAAGTTCTTTATTTTGGATATTAAATTCTTATCAGATAGACGACACATATTTTCTCCCTTTCTCCCTTTCACTTACTTGATGATGTCCTTTGACACTCAGTCTGTCTTTACTTGCTTTTCAACAACAAGAAAAGGGCAACAAGCCTGTGCCACGAGGATGAAATGAAACAAAGGACAAGAAAGTCCACTATAAACCAGGTAACAGAGTAGTTCAAAGCACTACTGGTGTTCTGGGTCCAGACTGCCTTAGTTTTAATCTTCATTGTACACTGGCTAGTTAAGTGACTTTGGGTACATTTCTTAATCCACCTAAATTTCAGTTTCCTCATCCATAAGTGGAAGATGATAACTGTAACCACACCATGAGATTTTACAAGTACTGAATAAAATGAGTGCCGGACACATGAAAACATTCAAGAAATGTTAACTGTAATAATTATTAATGATCATCATGATGATAATGATACACCATGCAGTTACATGCCTGAGTCACTGACAGGAAGTCACAAGACCTTATTTGCAGCAGCACATCACTGATCCCCAAAAAAGGGTCGTGAGCAGCAGATGACTCACACATTTACGCAGTCATTCCTGATTTATGAGGAAGTCCAAACCAAGACGTGTGTGTTCGTGCACTGGCTCATCTATACACACTCAGAGCTATGAATATGGGCTATCAGAGCCGCCAAGGCCTACCAAACAGAATTGCCAAATTCACACAAGCTTATGGAAATGCAAACACTCCCATTTACTGGTAGACTGAGTTAAGGTAAAGTTTAAAATAGGCTGCATTTGTTCAATATCAAGTATAAGTGTTTTCTTAATGAAGGAGAAGATAAACAGCTGGGACTACATCAAACTAAAAAGCTTCTGTACAGCAAAAGAGACAATAACCAAGACAAAGAAACACCCCACAGATTGGGAAAAAATATTTGCACTCCACAAAACTGATAAAGGAATGATATCAAAGACCTACAAAGAACTTATACAACTCAACAAAAACAAAATAAAGAATCTAGTAAAAAGTGGGCAGAAGAGCTAAAAAGACACTTCTCCAAAGAGGAAATGCAGATGGCCAAAAGGCATATGAAAAAAATGCTCACTATCACTTATAATTGGGAAAATGCAAATCAAAACCACAATGAGATATCACCTCACACGGGTAAGAATGGCACACACTAAAAAAACTAACAAAAAATGCTGGCGAGGGTGTGGAGAAAGAGGAGCCCTCTTACATTGCTAGTGGGAAAGCAAACTGGTCCAACCACTATGGAAAGCCATGTGGAGGACCCTCAAATTACTGAAAATGGGTCTACCATATGACCCAACAATTCCACTCCTAGGAATCCACTCAAAGGACACAAAAACATTAATTTGAAAGGAAACTTGCACTCCTATGTTCATTGCGGCATGATTTATAATAGCTAAAATATGAATACAATCTAAATGCCCAAAAACAGATGACTGGATCAAGAAGATGTGGTCTATATACACAATGGAATACTACTCAGCAATCAAAAAAGATAAACTTATGCCATTTGCTGCAACATGGATGGAGCTGGAAGGGATTATGCTTAGTGAAATAAGTCAGAAGGAAAAAAATATCAGATGGTTTCACTTATAGGTGGAACATAGGGAAACCATACAAGGGATTAGGAAAAAAAAAGACAAAACTAGTAGGCAAACTATACATCGAGACATTCATCAGGGGAAGGTGGAGGAGAGGGATCAAAATGGGAGGGAAGAGCACAAGAGTCTATGGTGAGAGTTCATGGGTGTCTTGGTGGCGGTAATTTTATGGTGACAACACCCAAGAGGAGAAATCAAACATTGTACAAAAATGAACAATGATGTAAAAATATATAAATAAAAACGGGGAAAAAGTGTTTTCTTATTAATAGGTCACTTTGGAAACAAACCCTTCTCAAGAACCTGCTTTCTAATTATTAGAATGTGGTGGTAGACACCATTTGGCACATATATCACAACAAAATCATCATTTATAGGCAGGGATTTTTTTCATTTAAGGTTGAGTTGTTGTTTGTGACTCATATCAACCGCTCTAGGTAGATGTCTTAGACTAGGAAACATTCATTTTGTGAAGGTCCTATATATTTTAAAACCCTCAGACTTAAGCCCATCACACTGCTGCTAAAGAGCAAAGAAGGGACAAGGATTAGCTGTACTTGGAATATAGAAACACTATACATCAGGTATGATGTTCTCATGTATTACTCCTATAGTAGTCTAGTTGGTCACTGAGGCTGAGAACTGCTAATGGCCTAACACTGAAAGCAAAGGCAGCTTCCCTGCATCAGTGTAAACTGTAATATACCAAATCAGGCCCCATGTACCTTTTCTGGAGATTCACATAATATATTTTCTGGCTTCAGATCACGGTGAGCAATGCCTGAGAGAACAAAGAGCAAAGAAATGGTTAACATATGCACATAATTATCAAACATTCCACACACAATTAATTTTTTCCAAATGCTGTTGTTCGCAGATTAATTCCCAATTATGGTACATTAAAAAATCAACGAGCTGCAGGAGGCAGAAGGAACCAGAGACACAAATCGAAAGCACAGTTGATTCTGCAAGTTCTTGAAGCAGAAGCTTTAGAAGTCTGGCAGGGATAAGAAGGCTAAATGAATCCCAGCCAGCCTACCTTTCAGCGAAGACAACCAAGAACAAGAAAGCCTAATACAACGACACAGAGCAAAAGAGCTCCACAAATGGCAATGCTTGGAACGGCAATGCAGAAATAATTAGTGCCTTGTTTGAAAGCATCTCAGGGGGCTGAGGCTGCTCTACCTCATTTCTTCTTGTGTGGCCGATTAAAAAAAAAAGATTCCTTCAGAGGGACTCCCTGAATGTTCAGAGGATCAAGTGTTAGTTAACAGATGCCCCAAAGCTTGTCTGATTCCCTTTCTCACCTGCCCTGTAAGTCCAGGACAGCCCTGCCGGAAGCACAGCCAGGACTGCTTTGGCCTGCGAGTGCTGTTCTTAAGGGAGGCCTCTCCTGCATTTTGACCAGAACTCTGAAGGAGGCTGCAAATAGCAGCTGACCCTGTGAGGTATTAAAAGCTGTGGCCCTGGCTAAGAAGGCACCTGGGGTAAAATCACCTTTTAGACAAAGACAGGGAAAAAGAACCCACTCATAGGGTCGTGGTGATCTACTGGCAGACACAGGAACCTCTGATTTCTCTTTCCTCTGCAGAATGTACAGTTCAGAGACAGAAGGGCTGGGAGGTTGTTGAGCAGAAGCCAAACAGTCACTGCCTGGGAGTGCTAGAAAGCAGTAGAGGATTCTTGGGCTAACAAGAAAGGCAGAATCTGCTCTATGGAAACTCCTTTGATCAACTTCTCAAGCAGCCTTCCCACTCCCTACAGCAGGCAGAGGCCCGGCCCACCTAAAGCACTTCACGAGAGAGGAAAAACCTGAGCTCCAGCAGCTAAGTAACTTCATCAGCCACCTAATTGAATGAGAACCCAGAGCAACTCAGCCCAGGCTGCACAAATTGAATCAGGCTACAGCTCGCCGCACTAAAAGTGAAAGATATTTTCCATTACAGCAAGTGCTCCCACAGAAGGATCACGAGCCACACATGGCGCCTTACTCTCCAAATAGGTGCCGATGGCCCAGTCGGCCTCCAGCCTGAGAACTGAGAGCCACGCTGTAATAATGGGCCTGCCTCTGTGAGCACACCAGCCATCGAGCTGCCTGGTTCATTTCCCAGAGGTTAAGCCGCAGTGTGTCCAGTATTTAAAAGTATGGAACTTGTTTCAGGGCTGACCCATTCTTGCCCAATTCATCTTCCCTGCGTGAAGTTATTTAGAAAACAGCCAAGTTTTGCTGGAAATCGTTTTTCATCCCCTCCAACTTCTAGTCACATGGGCAGCTGGCCAGCTAGATGTTAACAAGCACTTCAGAACTCCTAAGACACCACCAGCCTCATTCCCTTTAGTGCATTGTTGTAAAAAAATAAATAAATAAAAAATAAAACCGCCTTTACCCCTCTCCAAGGTATGGATCTTGTAAAAAGTATGACCCAGTTTTGCAATCTACAGAGGCAGCTTGGGGAGCAGTTGTAAATCTTTGTCAGGCAGGTGTTACCTACATGCATCCCAGCTTTCAGAAACAGAACTACTGCTATTCATCATGCTGTGGAAAGTACAGGCACCCCCTTCTAGGAATTTTCAGCCCATGTGCAAGTCAGGCCCCCAACGTGGGTGCTGTCAGTATGGAGATCTCTTTCCAGCCGCTGGATGAAACAAGATGGAACCAGTGAACCTGAGCACCCCCGCACATGTGCCGCACCAGCCTGCACCGTGGGGCTGGCGCCGGCAGAACGTGTGAACAGCCTGTCTGCTGGTGGGCCTGAGCATGCACACCCAAGGTGGCTGCCGATAGCCACAGTCATGAAGGGGACAGAGCTAAGTTACAGATTATTTGCGCTATCCCCACCCCCTACCAGGTAGAATGCATTACTTTAAGGGGATTTATATAAGGAATAAAAATGTTTTCTGCCTGGTGGGGCTGAGGGTGGAGGAGATGACATTACTGAAGAACTACTCTGTGCCGGATACCGTGCACCAGCTATGCTAAACACAGCCAAGACATGCGTAAGATGCACACAAGGATAAAAGGGTTAGAACGGTGCCTCACACATAACAAGGGTGACGTACGTGTTAACTACTGCTGCTGATGTTATTACCTCTCTTAACTCTCATCATAACTCTATGGAGTAGGCATTATTACTGAGTAAGCCCATAGCTGGTAAAAAGGTGAAGGCAGAATTCATTTTTTCCTTGGCACTGCTGTTGGGTGAGTTTTTAAAAAGTGCATTGAACAGTCAAACACGTTCATGAAAATGTAAATACATCTAATTTGCAAAAAGATATAATTTATCGCACAAATACATCTACGATCAGTTCTGAATAAGAGATTGTAAACCTAAGTATATCTCAAACAATAGCAGCTTGCTAGTTACCATCGTGATGTTCAACAGACATCTCAAACTTTACCATGTTAGTAGAAAAATGCATTTTCTATTTATTGTGAATAAGCTATGAAACTACATATATATCATCATGCCAATTTTGAAAAAAGAGATAAAGGTGATGTATTTTAAAAGAGTAGGAGGAATAACACCCAAAGAGTTATATTAGAAAAGTCACATTATGCACAAACTTGCAGTCCTCATTTAGTAAGGAAAAGGAAATCATCTATAGATGCACGCACACACACACACACTTTGTTCAACATAAAAGTTATTTGTTCTCCTACCTGCCCGTTCTCCTGTAGTTCTAGCCTGCTTATTAGCTCCACATCTAGCCACCATCAACACCAGAAGCCTAGGTGCCACACTGGTCTTTCCTTGCTCTCATAGGTGGTCTGCCAGCTGCACCAGTTCCCAGTCTAGCTCAGGCTGTCCCTCTCCTGTGGGCCCCAGAAGCTGGCCAGCCAGACCCACCCAGCAAGGCAGAGGCATGGCTCACCTTTGGTGTGCAGAAAGTCAAGGGCAGCAGCAACATCCCGTACCACTCGGCTGGCTTCTCTTTCATTGAAGTGCTTCCGCTTCTGGATGTGGGTTAGGATGGAACCTGGAGAGCAGAGGGGACAGGAATGCCTCTTCTGGCTCGAGGCAGTATGACTTCTAGAGCGCAGGCATTCACAAGTTTGGGATGGGGACATAGGTTTATTCATCTCTAAAGGTCCAGAGATGGACCAGAGGAGGTACCAGCACAAAACTGTGCTAAACGGATCTAGACTGCTATCTTTTGCTATCTATCTAGTGTCAGCTATGAAGAACACAGAAGGGAGAGAGAACGACCATTTAAATGACCAAAAAATATTAATGTCGTTGGGGCACATTAGAATTCTGAAATTAAAAAGAACTAAAAGTGAATCCATATGGGGTTGGGGGATTCTAGGAACTTTTCCTGCTCTCCATCTGATCTTAGATGTATACAACAGTGCAAATGTCTAAACTGAAACACAACACCCTCACTGGATATGTAAGAATCAAGAAAAAGGGGAAAAGCTATGTTTCCCCTTAACTTTCTCATATTATTATTGCTATTGTTATTATGTCAGCAATGGCTAACATTTATTGGGTAGTTACAGTGTGCCAAGTACTATGCAATACTCTTTAAATAGATTATATTATCCTTTCAAATGTACAAAATACAGTTATCCTCATTTTATAGATGGAGAGCCTAAAGCCACAAATGGCGAAGCAACTTGCTCAAGATCACACACCAGTAAGTGGTGGCATCAGGAATCAAGCCTGTTAAGTTCGGCCTCTGTGAAGATGCCTCCTCAGTGGATATGTGCCCTGATTGCTGGAGGGAAAGGTTGTCTTGAGCCAACCGCACTCCCTTTGCCCACTGGGTATGGCCTCAATGGAACTGTACTCTAAGTGATAAGCTCCCAGATAACCCCAGTTGCATCTAGAAGTCAGAGACATAGTTCACAATCCTAGTGCTGCCAGGCTGGGTGCAGGCAGACCCAGGAGTGAACATACGGTTTCGTTCCATGTAGCCTTTGCTCACGACCAGAAGTCAGTGTTCTTATCTCCGTATCCTAGAAATGGCACATGTTTTCTTATGACCTCTGGTTCTTGACACGGGAAGGAGATGAGATGTCTTTCATGTATCATATTAAATAATCAAAGGACCCAAATGCTAGGGGACATTTGAGGGAAACAGGCTCCTGGCTAGGTCTCAGGCTTGCTCTGCTCTAGTGGGTCTCTCATTTCCAGTATACCTAATTGGTTTAAAAATGTTAAAGGTTAATGACACTGTATTAGGGCCTATTGGGGACTATACAAAGGATTTCACATAAACTATTTTATTTCCTCTTCACAGTGACCCAAGGAGGTAGGTGCTGTCACTACCCTATTAATTACAGATGAGAATACTATCTAGAAAGGTTACATACTTGTCCAAGGTCACACAGTTGAAGTTAGACTTAAACTTAGCTTCGCTGGTTTCTGAAGCATGCCTCCCACCAAGCCCCTCTGCAGCCCTCTGCTCAGCCCCAACATCCTCCCTAACATATATCTTGCAAACATGTCCTAGGGGTTGGGTGAGTGATGAGGAGGAAAAGGACATCTCTGTCCCTTTCTCTGTGTCAGGGAAGCACCTTCAATACCCACCCCAGTGATTAGGTATGTGGGGATGACAGTAGTGGCACTGGTGAGAAATGGCAGCTTTCCACCTGAAGGATGGCACATTCTCAGGCCTCCTCTCTACTTTGGCTCTGTGGCCTAAACAAGAGGACGCTCCTCCCCGATGAGCCTTGCTGGACTTCACAGTATATGCAAGGCTTCTGGCCCATAATTAATTTAAATAGTGAACACATCAAAACAATGGATTGATAAATTGAAGACTAAATGTATCTATATATGAGCCCTATTATAATGAGAAGGTATTTGTAGAATGCCCATACAGGTGACATTCTAAGCTCTGCAAAATGCTAATTATCATCCTTCCCTCCGGCCTCCCTTCTCCCAAATCAAGGGCAGTTTTAAGTCCTTCATCCTTTTTATTAGCTTGACTCGTTTTAGAAGTCTCTGGGATTCATGATGGATGATCTCCACCCTGGGTCTTAATCAGAAGTCCAAACACATACTCAACAGTAAGTACCTCCTTGCAGTTTCTCAAAGACCAAGTAAAACCTCATATCATCTTCAAAGAACTCAATCAGCTCCAAAATGTTCCTTAAATAGGGAAAAATAGGAGGAAGAGGGGGGGGGGAGAAATGGTATTACATATTAAAGCTTACAAATATGCAATGAAAATATACAACACCCTATAGCAGGGCAGAAATCAACTTGGAATCAAAATGCTTATTAAAGACCCGTGTTTGAGAAGTAGCCAGTGGTGTTAGCAAGATTCAGGTCACCTTATCTTTCCATAATGTTTAGTCTCTGGTGTTTTCACCAAGTCTGTGCTGTCAAATCCCAACCCTAAAACCCACTAGGTAGAGTTATAAAAAAGTCTCGGTCACATTAAACTGAATAAAATCTGCAGCCGACTGGAAGCAATTGCGGCTAATAACACTGAATAGTAGGTGTGTGTCCTGGAGGCAAGCAGCAAATAATTACTTGCCCTCCCTCTTGCCCATAAATCACGGGGCAGTATTTACATTGCCTGGAGAAAATGGAAACATCTGTCAAATAGACTTGGGGCCTAACGTGGGCACCGCTAGACCCTAACTGCTAAGCGCTGCTTAATGAAACAGCCGCGTTCTGGCCACCACAGCACTTGTGGCCTTCCCCCGTGAGCACTCTCTGTCTGCCTGAGCATTACTGTGCTCTGCCAACAAGGTCGTCTTGTAACTCAGTAGGGAAGTCACCAGCCTGGATATCAGAGGTGTTGGGGGCTTTTTTCTTTTAAAGAATGAAATAAACCAAGTAGAGTCTCTAATGCTGAACTCAGAAGCTGCAGGGTTGAAAATAAAAATCTGTCTCTCATAAAAAAATGCTGACCACTTTGGGAGACACCAGGCTTTTACTAGTGTGAAGGCGTCCAAATAAGATGGCCAAAATGGCCTAATTTGAAAGAAGATTGTAGAGGCACTGCCTGGAGTTAAATCAACAGCGGCCCCCATCCTCCAAGCTTAATGACAAAGCCATCAATACCGGGCAGGGCCACTGGCTCCCTGCTGACCCTGCTGTGGAGGGAGAGGGAGCGGGAAGCAGAGTCTTAGAGGTGACCCTGATTTAAAGCCACAGTGGGAGAGTCACTCATTTGGAGCTGGGAGTGAGCAGACTAAGACTAAAACTACCTTGGCCCAGTTATTGAGCAAGAGTGTTATACAAGGTTTCCTGACTCTTTGTAGTGTAGCTGCACGTATGTAAATATTCTCGGGACAGAAAATAGCAAATACTTTTAATGGTTCTTATCATTCTCACCTATTAATTAAAACAGGTCCCAAAAGATTTCTACCAGGTAATACTTAGTCTCATTTCCAGAGGCACTTGAGAGAACTAAAACCCCATTCTGCCCCGCAAAGAGACACCAAGTCAGATTCCTCACTCTTCTAACTTGCCTGAATTATTTATACTTACAGTATCTCAGCCTAAAGAGTTTCTTTGCTGCTGCTTCTTTTCTCCATCTCGCTCTCACTGAAAGATGAAAGGAGCTATATGCATTTGGGGGGAAGGATCTAAGTGCTAGGAGGTGGTGATAAATAACCTTTTCTGTGTCCAACCATCCCCTCAGAGAAGCACAGGTTAGCCAACACTGTACTCACTCGTTTCCTTGACACTGATAGAGCGTCTCCACCTCTCGAAATACCCTGCTCCGGCTGTGTCCTGCTTGTTTTTCGATGATCTGTGAGAAGGATAGAATCTGTCATATACACTCACCTGACCTCAACTCAAACTCCTCCCACCCCAGGAGGAGCCCTCTGGGAAAATACATGGCCAAATTCAGCCCAAATCCAGTTTCAAACATAAGTCTGGAGTAGGCCTGGGTGACACAGGCATTGTGGCTCCCTCAGCAGAGCAAGACTGTCCGAGGGCTTTCCAACCTGTTCCACTCGAAAGGAAATTCATAGGAAATTCAGGATCAGATTATCTTGAAATTCTCTCCCAACCTCGATACTCTATGATTCATCAGTTGGAAGCTAGTAGGGAAGACCCGAATAAGACCAAGAATTGGGAGTCATGCTGGGTGAAGTAGCCTGTCTCTAGGGAGCTTTTAATGAACAGGAAAGATATGGGCAGAACTTCTAAAACCAATGAATTGTCAAGTCAGGGTTCATGTCTGCCCAAAGAAGCCAGAGGTCAAGGAGGAAGGTTTTCCTCTTGTGATTCAACTTTGAAGAAAAGGTCTATCATCCATAAATGTATTCAGATCTTTAAAAGCAATTTACACACACACACACACACACACACACACACACACACACACACACATTTTTAAAAGATTTATTTATTTATTGTATAAGGGCTGGGGTATAGGCCAGAGGTGTGGGAGGGGTGAGAGGGTTCACCAGAGACAGAGTGGGGAGCAGAACAGGCAGATCGACTAAAATACACTGCTGAGGGGAGCAGCAGGCAAGACAGGAGAGGGCTGCTGTGCCATGTGGGAGGCTCCCTGGCCAGGGATCAAACTTGTGCTGCAGTGGCTCTGGATAGCTTCACAGTGCTGCAACTTAACCCGCTGCACCACCAGGGGAGGCCCAACAATTTATGTTTTAAATATGGTTTTTACCACACTGAGGCATATTTTAAAAATAAATTGTAATTTTTACTAAGCTGTTTCCAAAAAGGAATTGAGATAATGTATATGTTTTTTTAGCCTATGAAGCAATAGCTTCAGCAAAAAGGAACACAGCTCAGCAGAAATGTTCTCCTTTATAAATCCACAGCTAGAACTATGGCAACTTGGTTAAAAGGAGAAAAAATGCTTCTTTTAGGAGTTGAAATCTGGCTGTGCTTCATCCTGGTGGACTTGAAATAGTGTGAACTATCCATCCCCTTGGATTCTAGTTCAGCAGTTCCCATACTTTGGTGGGCATCAGAATCACCTGGAGAACTTGGTGAAAATAGACTTCAAGCTCTGATAGACTTCCAGCTCAGTTCCCACATCTCTAAAATGAAGATAATGATACCCACCTTCCCACTGCTTCATGCGGTAGTTTTGAAGATGAAGATAAAATGAACTGATAGAAGTAGAAACAGTTTATAAATTACAAAGGGCTGTCTTCTCTATCAGAATCCTGGGCCTCTGTGGGCTGTGTTAGCAGTCCAGGGTAATTCTGATACACATGAAAAGTTTAAAACTGCTCTGCATCCGGGACTCTCAAACTTTAGTGATTATCAGAATCATACAGGGAGCTTGTTAAAATTCATATTGCTGGGCCCACCCCTCGTTTCTGATACAGTAGGTTTGGGATAAGGCCAGATACTAGTATTTCTAATCAGTTCCCAGGCAATGCTGCTGCTGCTGGTGGAGGGGCCACCCTTTGAGAACCACTGCTCTAGCTTCATCCCTTCTTCCGGGGGAGCTGGCAAATGGGAGCACAGAGGGGCCAAGTGAGCCACTCCAAACTATGCAGCTAGAAGACACCTTCCCGACCCAAAGCTGAGTGTTCAGTCCTCATTACCATGATTCTGTACATCAGTTGTATAGCACTTTGTAATTTATAAAACGTTTCTACTTCTACCAGTTCACTTTACCTTCATCTTCAAAACCACTGCATGAACCAGGGAAGGTGGGTATTTTTTTTTTTAAGATTTATTTATTTATGCATACAAGCTGGGGTATGCCAGAGACGTGGGGAGGCGAGAGGGTTCACCAGAGACAGAGTGGGAAGCAGAACAGGCAGATTGACGGAAATACACTGCTGAGGGGAGCAGCGGGCAAGGCAGGAGAGGTCTGCCGTGCCATGTGGGAATCTCCCTGGCCGGGCGTCGAACTCATGTCACTGCTGCCGACAGCTCCACAGCGCAGTGCTTAACCGCTGCGCCACCAGGGAGGCCCGAAGGTGGGTATTATTATCTTCATTTTAGAGATGTGGGAACTGAGGCTCAAGTCAGTGACTTGCCCAAACTCAAAGAACAGTACTTCATCCAAACACACATTCAGGTAGGCATTCTAATTCCAAATTGGCTGTCTATTCCCTGAAGCTGACTTCATTTGTCAGAATAATAAACAATAGCTTGCTTACCATGCGGCAGGCACTTTATACATATTAACTTACTTAATACCCACAAAAATACTATATAGGTTCTATTATCACTCTTGTTTTACAGCTGAGGAAACTGAAGGTCAGAGGTTAAATACATTAATCTGTCCAATGTTACACAGTAAATAAATGCAGAAACCAAGATTTGAACCCAGTGAATGTAGCTTTGGAGCTCTTGATCTTTTTGGCCACTGTATTATGAATCACTAAATTTATTTGGTTTAGGATGAGTTAGTACTGATCATGTTCAAAGTGAAGCCTGGCATCCAGATGAGACACTCACTTTGACAGCATACTCTTTGCCATTCTGCAGGCTCACTGCACCTTGAACTTTGGCATAGGCTCCCTCTCCAAGCAATTCAGAGGTCAGCTTGTACACATCTAGAGTCGAAATGGATGAGAGGAATAACAATGTGAGTCAGCCCTTTGCAAGCTAAGATGGAAAGAAGAGTTTCTGTTACTCAGCTCCCCTGACCTGACAACGCAGGCATAGGGTGACTCCACCGCACTCTTAGACTGAAGGCCAGGAGCTCCCCCAGACGTCTCAGAACCTGCTTCAACAACCAGACCACATGGTAGGCACCCTGTTCCTCACTTCAGAAATGAGGTCAGTGGAAGGGTTTCAATTTGGCACACACATCCTGGGCACCTACCATGTGCCAGAAAACATCTTAGCCTCATACTAGGGACAGAGTGAGAGTCCTACTTTGAGGGTCATAGTCCAGTGGGGAAGATAGAAACATACACAGGTGACCCCAGAATAAGCCAGGTAGGGGTAGGTACTACTGCAGAGGGATAAGACATAGGAAAAAGAGCAGGGGGTGGGAGAGGTTCTATCTCTTCAGGGGACCTGGGGGATCCTAATGGGATGTGATTAGTTGAGCTCTGTACTAGGCATTGGTGACACAAAGGGGGAATAAAGCACCATTTTATTTTATATCAACTCAAATGAAGTCATTGGAGGTTTTTAAGAAGTTTCCAGAAATCAACCACCGGAAACAGGACACAGAAGCTGCAAACAGATGCTTTGAGGTTTTTAGGGTACTGAGTCAGAGAGGTTTTAACAGAGTAATAGGTCTGGGTTGAAAGAACATTTAGGTGACCCGTCCAACAACACCAGCTCTTTGAGCTCCCCTCAAGGGCAGTCACATTTCCATCATGGCCTTGGCTGAGGTGACCTCCTCCTCCTGTGGCCCATTCTTCAGTGTTTTCCTCTTGAGGTGGCCTAGCTTTTAAACCCACAAACTGAGCAGAGTACTTTTAAACCATGAAATTAGATTTTATCACTCTTAGTCATAAGAAGTCCTATAATTGCACAAGCTTTCCTTGAATAACAGGAAATAAATACTCTCGTGTTCATCAAAAAAGAAAGACCTATTGATTTGGAAACCATCTAGAAACCTTTGGATTTTTGTACAATCCCCTGCATCTTGCCCTGCTCCAACTACCATTTAAGTGAAAGACAGACAGACAGACAGACAAACATTGCACTATCTTCTTGGTTCCATCACCACTTGGTCTTACAGCTGTTTATAAGAACATACTACTGTTTGTGAAGTATTTTAAATCACATGCTCCTCTCAGCAATGAGACATAAGCCTTTTACACATCAGGATAGGGTGGTGGTTGGAGGCCCAATATTCCTGACTCATAAGAGGTTTGCTATTAGAAGAGCTCTACAAAATTATCCATTCATGGCTGGACAGTGAAGAGATTCGGGAACTTTACAAGATGTTCCTTTACAGTGGGGAAGACATTTCCAGCCAGCTAGTCATCCCCCCAGATAGTCCTTCCCCCTGAAGGGAGTAAAACTGTGGACTGGAGGATGATGTGTGAACCTGACTTTGGGATATAGGTGCTACTGTATTGAAGGACTGGTGGCTTTTACACTTAAAAGTATTTGTCTAATTAGGTCTGCTCTCACCTGAGAAGGCATCCACCCACTAAATCTTAGGGCCATCCGCCAGGTCCTCTCAATTCTGAACTGAACCCCACACCTCCACCCCCCACCTTAGTGTCTGTGCTTCCTATCCTCTACTTTTTCTGGGCATCTGCTCCCACCTGTTCTTCTCTGACCACACCTGGGGGCCTTACTGAATGCTGCATGCCACTGCGCAGAAGCAACACAACCCCTCCTCCAGAGGCAGGTCCTTTCTGACAGCAACTGAGTGTGGGACTCCTTCCCCCACAGTTTCCAAATTGTGAGCCAATGCTCCTATATCTCATTTTAACCCTAACTTCTTTCTTCAATTTCACACTGGATGTCTACCTGCTAGGGATCCCCTTCTTTATGTTCCACTTTCTTTTCCCTGAATCAGCAGGCAGAACACCTTCCCTCCAGCAATCTGGGCACATTCTTCCCCGTGCACCGGCCTCGCCAGGTTGAAGGGAGGATGGAAGATAAGAGAAGGTCACCGTTACTTGACTGTGAACTGTAAGGGCCCCTGTTGGTCCACTCTTGTATCGCCCACTTCTGGCATGGAGCCAGGGACACACAAAAATAAACATTTACTGAGTGAATGCAGAAACCAACCAACCAACCCAATCAATTCACTAGTGTATCTGCAGAAGAGGAACCACAAAGGGAAGCTATTTCAGATCTCACAATGAGAACAAGAGATAAGGGGAGATCACATCTAGGAGATGAAGGGGACATGTCACAGCGGTGCTTTGTAGAAGTGGCTGGTGATTCACTTCACCTATCACATGTCCAGTGCTAACAGGACCACAACTGAGTCTGCTGCCTGCCACAAAGAGAGTGTTCAGAATGTCTGATGAACCAACATCATGTACCCCCAACACGATATATCCTCTTAAAATGGAGTCAAACTCATGTAGCACAAGTAGCTACAATATCTAGAAGCCAAATCCTCTGATTATAGAAGATTGAAATTTCATTTGCATCACGCCCCATGTTCTCCTCCTCTTATAACGTTGTTTGACCTTGTAGCAGCCCCTCTAGGAACAGTTGAGGAAAAGATCACTTCCTGTATGAGTCTTATTGGTCTTGCTGTCCCTGATGAAGTGCTCAAACCATTCAAAGGAGGCTTGTGCATCACCTGAGAGCTTTTCCCATCCTTGTTCTCTCTGTCACTCCTTTGTGTAAACACTCTGACCCCTGTCATGCAGATAACCATGAACTGGCTCTAAGATGATGCACTTCACGATCTAGACCCACTGGCTACCAGGATGCTCCTCTCCCGCTGGGGGAGTCACAGGCCCAGATCTAAGAAAGCTGTGTGACCGACCTTCAAACTTTCCTGGCAAGGAGCCAGTGGCCCGGGCCTTCCGCTTCTTCTTCTTCCTCTTGTCGCTGTCTGTAATGGGGAGAGGTTCACTGCTACCCATCTCTGGTAGAAAAGAGGAGATATAAGGGAAATATCACGGCACTGATCATGCTGTAAATTCACCCAGAAGGAAAAAAAAGTGTATGTGTGGGGGTAGGGAGGAGCTTTCTGCTGATGGTTTTTAAATATCTCTGAAGGGTATTGATTTGTTTTGACCCAGAAGGCAAAACTAAAGGCAAAACCATTATAGATCATTAACTGTAGCAAGGAACTCAGAAAGACAGGTCAGATTAAAAGAAGATAGCAGAAGTCTGCTTTAACCAGGCTCATCAGCACATGGATTTAGCTCTGCCATTGCTCAAATAGTGGTACCCAAACAGAACTACTGGTACTCAAAATGAATCCATAGGCAGAATCCAACCTGTGATATCTTCCAGCCTCAGCACCAGAAAAGCAGGACCCAGGGAGCTAAGCAAAAGCTTATGTGTACGTATCTGTCTTCCTCACTGGCTTGGGAGGGGTCCACGCAAATGAAATCATACGCTCAGCAACATCCCGATCGAGATGCACAGGGACTCAGAAGACCTTCCGTGTAGATGGCCTCTGGGAAGGTGCAGGGGGCAGGGGATGGGTTTGGGAATGGCTCTAAATTACTTTCTGACAGTAGAGACTGTGGAGCTTGGAACGCACTCTCCCCACCTCAGAGCCTTATATAAGAAGAGGCGGGTAGGGTCCCTTCAGAAGTGTGTAGTTAACATGTCTACACTGAAATGCTGGATGAAGTCATATAGAGCAAAAATATTATTATCTCTAACTGGCAAGCCCCTGGCTCCCCATGTTAAAGGGAGGATCTCTGAGGTACACATTTGGATGTCAGGCAGACTGGGCAGGAAAGGGTAGGGATAGAAAAAATAAGCAGGAGACTGAGAGGGGGAAAGAGAAAAGGAGGAATAATGAACCAGTGCCCAATCACAGTACTGTTTCTAAGACACTCTAGTAAGGGCTTTCCCCTGTTAAAGATAAATTACTTATAGAACATGTCATGCCCCTGATCCAGAGTGGAGCCTTAATACTCTTTGCCTGCAGTTAGAAATAATAAGATTTCTCTGAAGTCTCTGGGTCTAAATCCCCACCAGGGTGATTAAACCTTTACATCCTTCTAAAATAGAGGCACTCGAGTGCTGATGGGGCATATGATGTGAGAGACTTTTAGACGAGCCTTCAATAAACACAGGCTCTGGATTGTTGAATTTTTTTTTCTCTGAGATTTTGAAATGGAAGCTGGCTCTTTGCCCATGGAGGGGAAAGGCCCACTCTCTTCTCAGAGGACCCCAGCGAAACACGATCAGAGAAATGGCAAGTCTGCTCTGGAAGATTGATTAGAGCTGGTGCACGTCTATACACTGTTCTCAGAAGCAAGTACACAACAGCCATTAGGAGAAAGCACACAGGACGGGACTTTTCAACACCACAATCCCAAACGCGTGGTAGGCAGCCAAGTGTCTGACAGCTCAATTTAGGTGTTCTTTCCTTCCAATTCTTTTCTCCACTTTGGGTAGCTGGGGACAGCAGATTTTCATTTATACATTAGAGAACAGATAAACACACAGATAAAAGGAATCCACAGAGGATCTCAAAATACTACTTTTGCCAACAACTTTAAGCACAAGATCTGCAACACACTAGAAATTAAAAGAATTAAACTTAAATATGGGCACCAAAATACCCATGCTCACCAAGGTAAAAGGCAAAAGCTGCCCAACATGGTGAGGAGTCCACAGAAAAACACCACGGCCACTCCCCTTCAGGGATGCGCTAGCCACTGGACCGCAGGCTGAGGAGGGGCCGCTGTCCTCTTGCCTGGCCCTTGTGTGTGTCTGTGCCAGGCCTTGTCCCCATCTATTTTCTCACCAGCACTGGGAGCCAAGTGCAGAGTGGACAGATTTTGGATTCGCTTCCCGTTTTCCTTTCCCTGTCCATACTGATGGGGAACCTGAGGACAAGCAAAACAGCCAAAGGCGGGCAGTGTAGAGAAGCAGCAGGAGAGCTGGCGGTGTTATATTTCACAGGGGATGCTCAGACATACTTATGACTCGAGCTAGAAAACCTGTTAGCGGCAATTTATACTTGGTTTTTACCACAGCGGGGCTGAGGGAGCCTCCTGTGGAAGCAGCATACCTCTGAGCACCACCACACACTCAACATTAGATTTTATGACTACACGCACAAAAAGACAGAGTACCTGGTCTATTCTGCATGGATTTCAATGGAAGAGGGTACGCCAGAAGGGACAAATGGTTAAGACTTTCCTTGGAAACAGAATTTGCTGAAGGAACAGTTGTATTTGAAACTAGGAGAAAAAAAATGTAGGAAGACGGTGAAATGAAATAAACATGCTTAACTTCCTTTTTTTACACAGTAGTGGGGGAGCGGTTGATAGCTCTCCATCTGGACTCTGCCCACATGCTCTATCTTAACACATTCCACTAGCAGGGTCCATGGGACCTTAATTCATTATGCTGCAATCATTTGATAAATGCGTTGTCAGGATGCAAGTCTCCACAACCAAACTGGTTCTCAGCTTACCTACTTCACTTGGCCTAAAACAACTTCTCAGCCATCAAAACCCAGCTCACAAACCTCCTCCCCTATGAAGATCCCCGATAATCCCAGATGAATTAAGGTTTGTGTAAACACTTTGGAAATCAGTTAGGCTCTATGCAAATGGATGGTATTAGTGTTCAGAACTAATCCTCTGGTTCCAAACGCCCTGCTAGAAGCTATATTAGAGCATGAACTTTTAAAAACCTGGCGTTGAGCTCGCCCCAATGTTCCTAACAGACAGGACTGCCATCTGTTCATCTTCATCTCCTCTAAGTTACGGCATTGTCAGACATAACAGTAGCCATCAGAATATGTGCACTAAAATGAAAATGGTATGAAATGATGCACTTACTCAGTGCTGGGTACACTGCATGTCACGCAGGTCTTTTAAGCACCAAGTGCACACACTGAAAGAAAAATGGGTACATCTTTGCCCTGCAGACAATGCATTGTGAGTTCATTTGGTTCTATGAATTTCCTGATAAACTTCCTCTCAAAAAAAGTCCTATCACCCAGAAGGTTCTTTTTTTAAATTTTTTTTATTATTTAATTTATATCCTTTACATTACCGTGTATCCCCCGTAGGTTTCCCACCACCAATTCACCCGTGAACTATCACCATAGTCCTTTGTGCTCTTTTCTCCTCTCTTATGGTCTCTTTTCCTCCCCCGCCCCTTTAGAATGTCTCTTATTTGTGGTTGCCTGCTAGTTTTTACTTTTGTTATGTTTTGTGTGCTATTTTCTCTTTCTGATTTCTCATTTGGCTCTCTTATAGTCCTCCTACAAGTGATACCATTCAATATTTTTCTTTTTTCTTAACCCAGAAGGCTCTTAACTTTCTAGTCAGAAACCTGGTCCTTGCTAGATGATTGGGCAATGTGCCTGTTATTTCAAAAAAGGAAGTGAGCACTTCTTTTAAATTCAGACAGACCCCAGCTGGTATGGAGGATCCCAGCACTTCCTCTGCCTCCAGCCCTCCTTCCTCCTGAGCAGGACTCAGAGGCCTGCATTGGCATGGACCAGTGGAGGGAGAACTGGAGAGGGAGCACAATGCCAAAAGGAAAGGCACGTGGGCTTAGCATCAGGGGCCAAAATGAAAGTCCTGGTCAGATACTTCCAGACACAGGACCAAAGTCAACTTAATTTTCTTTTTAGAGTTTGTTTCCTTGCCTATAGAGTAGGTTTAAAAATATACCTCCCCTTTCGAGAAACCTTGTGAGGACCTAGTGATACATTTATTATAAACATGCTGTAAAAAACATGTGCCTGTACACACATATGAACACACAACACAGTAGCAAGGCCACAGAAATATGGAAAAATGTTGACACTAAGACGATTTGAAAGCATGTCTATGGTGTGCCAGGCACTGTGCTGGGTATTTCATATACCTTATCTCTAATTCTTATAGAAATCCCTAAGATAAATATTTTACCACATTTCAGGTAAGGACACTGAGGTTCAGAGGTTAAATAACCCAACATTAAATACCCAACATCTCCTAGTGTTTTAACTGGGATGCAAACTGAATGCTGCTCTTTCAAGTTCAGGTCATTTCTAAACTATAGTTTTCTCTGTGTGATGGGTGGTCTTTATTTTCTTTGTATTTGTAATATTCTACAAATTGTATGCAACTGAATTGATTACTTTCATTATGCTATTATAATTTCAGCCATTTTACTTTTCTTTTTTTTTTTTTTTTTTTTTTTTTTTTTTTTTAGATTTATTTATTTATATATACAGGCTGGGGTACAGACTAGAGGCGTGGGGCGGCGAGAGGGTTCACCAGAGACAGAGCGGGGAGCAGAACAGGCAGATCAGAAGTACACTGCTGAGGGGAGCAGCGGGCGAGGCAGGAGAGGTCTGCTGCACCATGTGGGATTCTCCCCGGCTGGGTGTCGAACTTGCATCGCGCGCTGCCGACAGCTCCACAGCGCAACGCTTAACCGCTGCGCCACCGGGGAGGCCCCCATTTTACTTTTCAACAAAATACACAATACTTTTTCTCCGATGCACACTAACTATACAGTTTTTAATATCATATCTCGTTTTCTTTAGAGAGAAAGTCAACATCAAGTAAAGAAAAAACATTTTAGGAATATTGATGACTTGAAGAAAATATTTTTATAATCGTGAAAAACAACAGATGTTATTATTATCTTTTTTAAAAAGGAAAACATTTTGAAAAAACAAAACACAACGCAACATTGAAAATTCAACCCTTATAAATACCAGTTTAATACTGGCTTTCTACCATTATGTGAGTTTTGGCAAGTTGCTTAGCGTCTCTGAATATCATATACAAAATGAGGTTAGTATAAAGTCTGAGTTGTTAACATCAGGAGGATCAAATAAGAAACCAGATGTGAAAGTACTGCGGACTTATTCACTCAGTAAATGCTGTATTTATTGGACATCTACTGACTGGTGCTAGACAGTGAAACTATAAGAGAAGTTACAATCTCTGCCCTATGGAGCTGAAATCCTTGGGACAAATGCAGTGGCAGGGAGCAGTGGCAGGGAGCTGTGGAGCAGAAGAGAGGCATCTAACTCAGTTTGGTAACTAGAGGAAGGGAGAGCTAGGCTGACAAAGGATGAGTGGGAATTGGCCAGGATGGGATCTGGGCGAGAAACAGAGGAGGGGTATGTGCTAAGGCCTGGAGGAGAGGTAACATGGCTGGTTAGTCACTGAAAACCACTGGGAATGGCTATTGCACAGAGAATGCGAGGAGAGATAATGGCAAATCAGTGGATGTGGTGAGCAAGGGCAGATCATAAGCAGCCTCACCATCACAGTATTGTCACTGTCATCAATAATAATAAATATTTCTACCTCTAGGCATGTTTATCTTGTTTTCGCTATTAAAATAAGAGTAGGGGGCCTCCCTGGTGGCGCAGTGGTTGGGCACTGAGCTGTGGAGCTGTCGGCAGCGGCGACGCGAGTTCAAAGCCCGGCCAGGGAGAATCCCACATGGTGCGGCAGACCTCTCCTGCCTCGCCCACTGCTCCCCTCAGCAGTGTATTTCTTTTTTTTTTTTTAAAGATTTATTTTTTATTTATACATACAAGTTGGGGTACAGGCCAGAGGCGCGGGGCGGCGAGAGGGATCACCAGAGACAGAGTGGGGAGCAGAACAGGTAGATCAGAAATACACTGCTGAGGGGAGCAGCGGGCGAGGCAGGAGAGGTCTGCCACGCCATGTGGGACTCTCCCCGGCCGGGCGTCGAACTCGCGTCGCTGCTGCCAACAGCTCCACAGTGCAGCACCCAACTGCTGCGCCACCGGGGAGGCCTCAGCAGTGTATTTCTGATCTGCCTGTTCTGCTACCCGCTCTGTCTCTGGTGAACCCTCTCGCCACCCCACGCCTCTGGCCTGTACCCCAGCTTGTATGTATAAATAAAATAAATCTTTAAAAAAAAAATAAGAGTAGGGATGCATGTTCTTCTCTTTTTGTAAAAATGTTAACAAACAAATTTTGATTGTACTGGAAGTATAACAGGTATGAAAGATACAGATTCAAGAACCAACTTGGCTACTGCATGGGAAAAGGGTCCCAGGGAACTCACAGGGCAGATGAGGAGGGGTCAAGAAGTCTCACCTGGTGGGCTACAACAGCAACAGATATTCCTGACAGGTAAGTACCTATTTACTATTTTCCCCACAAGGCCTGCTTCTGAAAGACCAGTGGCATTGCTTCATAAGGTCTTATACGCTACACTGCCCCTAAAGTCCCTAGATCTAGTCTCCATATTCTGGTAGAGAGCTAACCAACTGCTACATCTGGTGTGTGACACCAGATTATCATTTTCCCCTAAGAACATGACTTGCTGACTAATTCTGCTCTGCTAACTTAGCTCCCACTCCTCTCCCAACCATTCTAGAGTTGTCTTCAAAGTCCATCATTTATTCTTCTTCCCACCTGTAAGAATTACTTCCCCCAGTCAAAAGAAATTTCTGGAGAAAAAATAGTAGTGAAACTAAGCTGATGAATATGATGACCAATTCAGGTGCCTTCTCAGTCATCAGCTGGTTGAGGGTCCAAAAACAAGTGTAAAGCTGAGAAAATGAAAGAAACCTGAAGAAATGAAAGGAAGGGGAATAGACACTCTTACGGAAGAGGCCAAGACTGAAAGGCGTGAGCTAGAGAAGGCCCTGGGGAGACTGGCGCCAGGACACTTACCTCCGAAGTAGTAGCAATAGTAGTTCTAGTGTACACTATTACTACTAGGTAGAGAGGACACGCACTTATATAATGCTCACCACATTTTATATAAATTAACAACTCTGTGAAATAAGTATAATCATTACCCACATTTTACAGTGGCAGCTCTGAAGGCTGCTTCTGAAGGTGCAAAGAGATTAAGTAGTTTTCCCAGGGTTACACAGCTAGTAAGTGACAGAGCTGGGATTTAAATCTAGACAGTCCAGCTCAGAATTCAAGTTTTTACTTATTGCACTATGCTTAAATATTAATGTTGAAAGGCAGAAGGAGTTAACCAGAGTTGGCCAGGCACAACAAGAATACCTTTATTTAGAAATCTTAGCTTCATAGCTGATATGCTATGGATGAGATATTGATCATCTCATTAGGCTGAATAATACCATTTTCTGTGTGTGCTGTGATGTTAACAAGGTTGTGTTGTACTGCAATAGCTTACATAAATACAGGGACATGTTACCACATTCTCATTACTTCATTAATCAAAAATCTAACTTATCAGAAGTTTCTTCTGCTCTAAGAAAGCTTTGTATTTGGGGTTTTGGCAGATTATGTAGCATGAACTACAAACCAGTCCAACCATGACATTATTTCATGGCGGTTCTGGTATCATGTACATGGCTACATTCTTCTTCTGCCTAACGTTTTGGCTAGTTGATGTGGTTTCTGATAATGTCAATACTATGTAGGGGACAAGGTCAAGGAAAGGATACACTCACGCAGAAGCTAGTCACACTTAATGCATGATGGATGAAACGAGCTACACATAAAATAAGTTCGATCAAAGGATGGTCTGTCTGTGATTCCAAGGGACTTAGATAGCTCACAATTCTTTCCTGAGAGTTCTGTGTGTTGTGAGACTGGGTAGTAGCTGCAGATTGCAGTGTCTCACTCAAAAGTGAAAGCCAACAGAGTGATGATTCAAATAGGCCTCCACTAGGGCTTGGATAGTAAGAATCTCAGAAGCCAAAGGTCTAGATTCAGCCCATCTTCTCCCTGCATTCTGATCATTCTGATTCTGGGACTGCTAGCTCTGAAGCAGCCTTCAAAGCTGCCACTGCATCTCTTGGTAGAAAGAACGGCAAAGGGAAGGACATGTATGGATAAAGGAAGTGTGCATTTAGAAAATACCAAGCAGCAGTAGAGGTCTAGGTTTGTGTGAGCAGTATAGTATAAAAAACTTAAAAAGGCAGGCTGAAGTCAGATCACCCAAGCTTATTATTACTGTTTTTTAAAGATTTATTTATTTATGCATACAAGCTGGGGTGTAGGCCAGAGGTGTGAGGTAGTGAGAGGACTGATTCACCAGAGCTAGAGTAGGGAGCAGAACAGGCGGATCTACTGAAATCACTGCTGAGGGGAGCAGTGGGCGAGAAAGGAGAGGTCTGCTGCACCATGTGGGAAGCTCCCTGGCAGGGGATTGAACTCGTGCTGCAGTGGCTCTGGATAGCTTCATAGTGCTGCGCTTAACCCGTTGTGCCACCAGGTAGGCCCCCAGGCAAGCTTATTAATATGGCCTACAAGGTCCTCCAACATCTGGTACCCATCTACTTTCCTGTCTCACAACCAACAGTCAGTCATTCTTTTAAGTAAAAATGAAAACAGTGGCTAGTGTAGCTTGCAATTCAAGTAGTTGTACAAGTGCTTTTCCTTGAGACAACCACTGTGCTATAGTGTGCAGAAGTGCTTTATAAGTACTTCCATTTAGTTGCACAGAATATTAAAAAGATATGTACTCTAAGGTTGATAGTCAATAAAATTTTCACAATTTCATCAAGGACATTCTTAAGTGAAATGGCATTTTAAGGAAAAAAAAACAACAAACCTTAAATGCACAGCAATAAAGAACACAATGATGGCTAGTAGAGTTTAGTGCCACTGCCCTGATTTGTGATAAGGCACCAGCAGTTTACCCACTGTTGCTTTGAAACAACAAATAACATCTTACTACTATCGTGAAAATAGTTTTGACCTTGCAGACAGCCTGAAAGGATTTCTAGGACCCCCAAGGTCTGCAGAAAACACTTGTAAACCACTGTTCCAGGTGATGGAGGAACTGGGCACAACTGGAGCTGTGCTTTAGAGCCATCAAACTAGCTGTGAAGTGCAGAAAAAACTGGAGGCTGGAGAGGGGCTGCAGGGCTGAGTGAGGAAGGCAAGGGAGACCTATAACGGAGCAGGGATATCAGGAATAGAAAGGAAGAGAAAGAGGTGAGGGTTATTACAGAATCGCTGTGGCCAGAATGAAGCCAGAGAACTGATCTACTCCTGCCAAACGATGGGATGATGGTAGAGAAATCACAGAATGCGTGCCTCTTTGAAGGAAAGGATGGTGTCTAATTCCTCTCTATACTCACTGACTAGTATGGAGCTAGGCAGAGTAGAGAATCTGAATATATGATTATGAATATGTGTGTGTGTGTGCATGAATGTGCGTGTGCGTTAACCATTAACATATGGTTAATTGATTAACCATTCTGGTAATCATTAGAGCAGTAGCACCATCAAGAAGAAGAGAACTCAGGAAGGGGAGCTGGTTTGGGGAGAGGGAGCAGGAGAAGTCACTGTGCGGCTGGGAAGCTGCAGATAAAGGAGGGTGACACAGCAGCAAAGGAGTGAGAAGACTCACAGATCAGGTCAAAACCATTTTCACCCAGCCCACATCTGACCCAGTCTATAAGTGAGGCACTATTTATACTTGCCAGGCATGACAAAACCTTAGGTTAGAGTGTAAGGCAGAACACATCAAATACCATCTATAGGGCCTCCCTGGTGGCGCAGCGGTTAAGCGCTACTGCGCTGTGGAGCTGTTGGCAGCTGCAACAGGAGTTCGATGCCTGGCCAGGGAGATTCCCACATGGCGCCTCCTTCCTCGCTGGTGCTCCCCTCAGCAGTGTGTTTCTGTCGATCTGCCTGTTCTGCTCCCTACTCTGTCTCTGGTGAACCCTCTTGTCGCCCCACGCCTCTGGCCTGTACCCCAGTTTGTATGCATAAATAAATCAATCTTTTAAAAAAAATACCATCTATATAGTAAAAGTTAGGGAAAAAAACCCTGGAAAGATACATCTCAAACCATTATTAACAAAGGTTTTTTTAGGGAGAATGAAATTGGGCGGGGGGAGGTAGAGGTACAGAATTTTACTCTCCATACTTCTGCATTACTTATTTTGTTATGATACAGTTGTTTTACTTTTAAAAGTAAATTAAATGAATGTTTTACCTTGTGGTCTTCCTTAACACTCTTCTCTTTCCTTTTTTTTTCTGGTAGAAATGTGCTCCTCCTTATGAGTGACTATCTTAGGCATGTCAGAGAGCCCAGTGAATCCTGTCATACTGAATACTGAAATCTCTGGTCCACCCCTTCCTCTGGAAATATCAGGTCATTTCTTGACTTGAAGCAATCTAAAAGGTTAAGTAAAAGGTGCATCCAATCTTACCGATACGGTTGCCAATTTTTGAGAAGTGAATCCTCTGTAAACTTGAAATTCCAAATGAAATAGTGCTGGTTGCAGGTTGCTGTCATCCAGCTAGAGGAAGTGTTTCAAAAGTCTTTGTATGAAGCAGACAATTTTCAGTCTTCCCCTGATCGCTGTTTCATCATTACCTGGCATGAAAATCTTCAAAAAGTGGAAAAAGGATATAAAAAATGGTGACTCCTTTTAAAGGGCCAAAGTAAAGATCAACCTAAGTGTCCCCAAGCCTATGCATTATCCAAGTAAGTAGATATACAAAAGAGAATCACAGATTCCCCCAGTCTTTAAAATTCACATATGAACATTTGAAAATGCTGACAATATGCATTTGGGGATTTAACAAGAGTCTGAGTTAAAAGTTTTCAGATTCTGTCTCCTTTGTGGGATTCTAGACCCCAAAAGTCATAACTGGACCCAAATGACAAATAAAGATACCTCTGTTCACTGAAGAGTCTCATGCAGAAGGCAAAGTAAAAGCTGACACTTCTGTTGTCCACTTTTAGAGATGAAAGAGCTCTGGCTCTATCTCCTAGTGCCCAGGTCAAGATCTCACAGGCAGGAGGTAACTGAGGCAGAAAGATAAAGTACATGCTGAGAGCAGTAGGCCACAAACATGAGCAAGGCTTCATGCCAAATGCACAATTACTGCTAGTTTTCTATCCAATGACTTAATTTTCTTTATGTCCATTGCTTTTTTAGACTCTCTTGTCTCTAGCTATCACATGTCAAAATTAACTTGTCAATTTCTCTTCCAAATGAATGTGCATGTTCCCTTTTCCCAATAAAAAAGCTCTGAATAACATCTGCACTGTGGCCCTTGTGCCAAGAGTTCTAAAAACGTTTTCTAATTGCAAGCTGGATGTGTTTCACCATTAACTCACATCACGAGCCTCAAACTGCCCTTGTCCCCAACCCCCATCTACTGACTCCTTCCTCCTTTCTCTTATTCTTGGTCAGATGATATCATCTATCCAGCCACAGAACCTTTAAATTATTTCCAATGTCGCTTTCTCCTCCAACCTCATAAGCTTCAAATACTCATACTGATATCGACTTTTAGTGGTGGTAATGAGACCAATGCCATGAAAATCCACACACGTTGGGCACCGTATGATTAGATTTTGAGAGTCAACGGAGAGTGGGGTTCTTGGGTTCCCACTGGGAAAGGCTTCACCAGAGCTCCCCTTTCAGTGGCACGCAGCAAGTTTCTCCTAGGCACAGAGGTCATCAGATATATGAAGAACAAGTTTATTGAAGCAGGAGACAGGAGAGCACAGAGCACTCGCATATGCACGAGTGGGCAGGAAGAGCTGCCTTGAAAGGGACAGGTTTGCTAAGAGGCCTGCATGGTTGCAGGCAGGCAGCCTTGAGGAAAGATGCCCTGCTGAGGGATAGAGAGTTGGTGGAAAGAGGCACCTGCATAGTCACAGGTGGGCAGACAGGAGTGAGGCTGCTGCTGCCCCGAGCCAGTGCTGGGATCGAACTTAAATAGTTTTCACTTAGGGAGGGGCTCACACCCTCCAGGAGTGGCTTATAGGATTAGAAAGGGGCCAGAGATTGTCTTGACACTCCTTACATGCCCTATAACCTCTTACACCTATTTGAGGTGATCATGTTGACCCCTCCTACCCCCAGCTCCTGTGTGGATCTAATCTTGTGATCCTATCTCCTCCATCAATATGGTCAGGTTTTCCTTCAATGTGGTACATAGCTCTTTGAAAAATAACACATATTCATCCTGCAAGACCCATCATCCATTACTGGAAGTCCTGCAAGTCACAGAAGAAGTCTCCGACTGTGCTTTCTACTCCATCCAGCATTTAGTCAAACCCAGAATAGGATACTATTCTGATAGCTGAAGCTGGCTATACGCATGGATATGTGGCTCTCCCACTAGACCAGAAGCTTCCCAGAGGCAAGGACTTACCTTTTTCATCTTTGTATTTCCAGTATCTAATGTAGTATTGGCACGGAAAAGATGCTCCAGTCAAAAACTAAACTACTTCATCTGCAAACTATTTCTTTATAGAATAGAGAAGTTAGCACATAGAATGGAATTCTTATTGTGTTTTCTTATCTGTTTTTATTTATTTTTATCCAAACAAATCCCTGCAGTCCAATGGAATTATTTCCAGGGCCCAAAAGCAGCTGAGGTTGTACTTCCTGTCCTTAAGGCCTCAGCACTTCCAGGAACAACCTTGAACACTCTGAACTTTAACTATTTGTCTTTAGTCTTGCCACACATTTAACCCCTTTTGGTCCCTTCTGGTTGCCTGTGGTAGAGGCTGGCAAATTTGTTCTGCCAAGGGCCAGGGGGTAAATACTTTAAGCTTTGTGTGTCATGTGATCTCTGTCCTAACTATTCAATTTTGTCTTTGTAGGATGAAAGCAGTCATAGACACTATGTAAATGAAAAATTGTGGTTATCTTTCAATAAATGTTATTTATGAATACTAAAATTTGAATTTTCATGTCACAAAATATTCATCCTCTTTTGATTCCCACCCCCAAAATATTTAAAAATGTAAAAAACATTCTTAGCTTATGGTCCATACAAAAGCAGGCAGTAAGCCAGATACGGCCTGTAGGCTACAGTTTGCCAACCCAGCTCATGTCCTCTGCTCACCAACACTCCTCCTGCCCTCTCCTGTTCGTTTCCACCTCCGGCAGGCCCACAGAAGAAACGATCCACATAATTCCTCTATGGACTTTGTGTTCTCCTCACATTTGGAGTCACTCTAGGGCTGAGGACATAGAAAGCTCATGGCCATTCAAGTCATCAGGGCCTCGATTCCAATTCTGGCCTTACCATCTACTGGTGAGGTAGCCTTGGACATAATATTTAATCTCTCCGTGCTTCCCTGGAGGCACTCACACGTCACAGTATTAATTGTGAGAATTAGATGGTCTAACGTGTCAAGTTCATGGCACAATGCCTGTCATTGAGTAGGCACTCAGTAAATAACTGCTATTATTCTAATTGGGGATATGGCTTCCCATATCAACTGTGGCCCCAGAAAGCAACCCAGCTACTCTGTAAACCACACCTGGGAAGGCAGGAACACACTGATAGCAAAGTACAAAGGCAGAGAGACAGGATCTGATTTGGAGGTTTTCAGGTACATGACAGAGGATTCCAAGTTCCTAGTCAGCCCTGACTCCTGCTGGCACCATTCCAAAGTCCTCTGACCTCTTATCCTCCTCAGCAAGAACTTCTGACTCACATACTGCCTAAATCTTCTTAGCATTCCTTACCGATATGCAGATGAGCCCTGAAACCTCTCCTCAATCCTGCACCTCTTTTTGTTACAGGGCTGGAAGAGGGTGGATGGGCCAGACCAAACAGATTGGCCTGCACTTGGGTCTTACATAGGCTGGGCTGCCAGTTCTCACAATTTTTCATGAATTTTCTGTTGTATAGGCAATGGAATTTTCCTAGAGCTCAAGAACTAGACATTCTACAGAAGCTTTAAGGCAAAACAAAACAACAAGTATATATACAGGGGATCTGTTATACTGCTTTCAAGACATAACATCAATGGAAGACAGATAAGAATAAGGCTTGTGGTATCTCTGTCCTTGGTCTAGAAAGCCAGATCTGAGCCTACCACTTCCTTGCTCCAAAATCTCTAAAAGATGTTTATCACTCTGGAATAACTAAGCTCCTGTGCTGGGACTCAGGTCCTCCACAGTCTTGCCCCAGTCCCTTCTCTGTGTTTTATCTTACCACTCTGCTACAGTGCCTTGCCCTATAGTCCAGAAAACACAGACTATTTCTTTCTACCTATCTGCCCTAAACAATTTCCCACTTCCCACACTTGTGAATAATTCATTCACAGCACAGTAACATTTTAGTACACAGTAGGAGCTAGGAGCAGGGCAGACTGAGTAACCAAATGTTAAAGAATGAATGGAAACACCTGAAGTTATTCTTCCCTTAAACTGTTTTAGTTGTATTCTTGTTAGCAGGCTAAGCACAGTCTGGGTCACTGCCAAAAAAAAAAAAAAAAAAAAAAAAAAAAAAAGCTGGGGGGGGTGGGTGGAGAAAAGAAGCATGACCAATGTGATCCGAGCAATGGAAAATAGGTTTTAAGAGTGTAGTAAAAGAAACCAAGGCTGTTTAGCCTGGAGAAGAGAAAATGAGGCCTAACTCAATTCTGGCTTTAAGAACACAAAAGGTCCTCATGAGAAAATCTTGATCTCATCCTCCCTTTATAATCACTAGGAACTCTTCCATATTCATGGAAAATGGAACAAGGAGAAATTCTTAAGTTAAGGCCAGAGGGGTTTTGCTGGCAAGAAAGAAGAACCAAAATTAGGCACCACTTTTCCAGAGATACTGCTATTGTACTTTTTGGCAAGGGAACTGGAGGGGCCTTGCACGTTCGCTGAATGCTATGCAAAACGGAATAAACAAGCTATTGTAGCTGTGTTCCTTTTTACTGTGGAAAGAGGTGTATAAAAACTCAAGTCAGGTAAGATTTTCTAATTAACCACTGATTTTTTTACTGACCCTTTTCCTACAAGTACTTTCTGGCATGTCATGATGGGACAATTGAGTATTTTGAAGTTTGCTGGGGAGGAAATGGAAAGAAAGAGAAGGCAACAATATCAGAGTAAGACAGTAGGGAAAACAGTCTAATAAATATACTTTCTATCAAAAATAATACTTAATTGAATATTAGAATTAATATTACTATTTAAGCTAAAACATTCCTTGAACCCCTTTGTTAAGTATTTAACATAAATTACCTCAATCTTCATAACAACCCCACATGTAGGTAATATTTGTATCCCCATTTTATAGACGAAGAAACTGAGACAGGAAGGTTAAAAATTTGCTCAAGTCACACAGCTGGGAGACATATCGTCTCAATTCTAGAGACTATATACCTAACTACTGTCTCCAGATACACGGTGAGAGGCTGGAATCTAAACCCTGGTTTCTCTGTATCCAGGTTCATATTATGAGTCATTTTCTTATACCATCCCAAGGCAGGAAGAATACAGCAATACATGACATTAGGAAGAGAAGAAATCTCAGAATCTATGTTATGGAAAAAGTGCCTGAGATTGAGGACTCATAGATGAAAATAAGCAGAACCAGGACCCAAATGCCAGCCTCTTGATTCCAAGTGTAGTCCTCTTTCATTTATTATAGATTATTTGTGGAATTTAAGGGGAGAAAATGAAGGAGCAGTATGTGCCAAATGGGTTACCTCCCCAGACATTTTCATAAAAATCTGCTAATCTCATGTTAGAACCTGTGCCTGAAAAGGGTAACAGCAGCCTCTGTGCGCCAGTTATAAGCTTCCACTAGCTAATGATGACAATGTACTGATTTGCAGTACAAAAGGTGCTACCAAAATGCTCACATATTAAACCAATAGCAGACTTAGACTAGACAGCCCCCACACTATGTCGGTGGCTCACAGTTTAAGCCTGGACTGGACTATTCCAACAGCCTCCTCACTGATGTGCCCATTCTGGGATCTTCTTTGCTTCAGTCCAGATTCCATTCTATAGCCATAGTAAACAGTATCCTAGTCATTTGGAACCTTGCCTATAATGGAAAGAACACGGGTCCTTGAATCTAGCACACAATTTGGACAGGGCCCCTAGTACACTAGTAAGTTGTAATCACTTAATAGCTACCTGACCTTGGGCAAATCTCTTTAATCTTTCTGAGGTCTGATTTCTTCATTTTAAAATTAGGGATAAATATCCCCTTATTACAAGATTATGAGAATTAAATAAATTATAGTGCACAAAGCACCTAATGTACTGCAAGCCACAAAGTAGAGCAAACACTAGATAAGTGTTATTTCTGCTCTCCACTTCCCTGTCTACATTTTGGCCACAACCTAACATTTCAGCTTATTTCCCTTCTCCATCAACTCCATTTGTTTCCCCAACACACACACACAAGCGCGCACATGCACATGCACACACACACACACACTCACTTCATTTCTACCGCAACATCACTGCTCAAGTTGCTGCTTCTGACAGGACTGAACTTTCTTCAAGGCCCAGCATAAATTTTCTACCTTCAGGAATCCTTCTCTAGACCCCCTTAGGTCGTGTTGGGATTGATTTCTCTTTTTCTCAAACTTTGTTTTTACATTCTTTACTACATTTACTATAGTCAGCCTGATTTCAGTTATTTATGTACTTATCTATCTTCTCAACTACACTGGAAGGAGAAGGCCGAGAAGACAACTACTTATAGGAGGGCAGAAATGTATGCTTCCTCTGTGTATACTTCTCAAAACCAGGATCTTGTACATAAGAGTTTAATTATGTGTTTATTGAATTGAATCTTTGCACCCTTGGCTGGTAATATTTACAGAAAGATCTTGGACTGAGTTTATTAGAACATTCTGCACTTGCTGCCTGATTTGATAAACATACAATTTTTAAAGTATACTAATGTTCCTAAACTAAGCTCCACTAAATACTCATGTTTACCTGTTTCATTCCTTCATCCATTCTTTCAACACATTCTGGACTCCTCTCAAAACATCTTTCCAGACTACTAGAGGATGTTACAGAGGTAGGGAGCAAGCTGGGAGCAAGCTTTCTGGAGAACTGTTTCACCCCACTGATTAGAACGACTACCATTAAAACCATACTGAAAGTCAGAGCTACGGAATCAGAAAGTAGATCCAAATGATTTCTATCTGCCTCAGTTTCCAAGTTTATAAAATAAGAGTTTTGAGATGATGCATATAAAGCACTGAAAACAGTATTTTCCACACAGTAAGAAATCAGTATATGTTAAATAGGATATTAACAACATGGAAGAGTAGTAAAAATAGTCATAACTTTTTACTTCTAGTACTATCTCCACTGCTGACTGATGACTTATACAATCTTGATCATGTCCTTTACCTTCTCTGGACCTTTCCCATCTGTAAAATTGAAGAGGCAGAGCCATAGGGCTCTCAAGCCCCTTCCACCTTGAGCAATGTACCTATCTACGACCAACAAAGACCTCTCTAGTCACTACGCTAAAGCTGTCAGCAAGGCAAAATGTGAATTTGTAGCTGCTGGACCTCAGATGGGAGCTCCATCCCCAGATGGGATGGCCAAGGCCAAGTCCAAGGGCAGCACCTGTGAGTTTTCCCTGGTGTGAACTGGCTCACACTCAGTGCAGGTCCCTGAATGGAGCTTCACCTCCCTTTCAAGAAAACTAAGCAAAGCAAAACAAGAGCCTTAGAAAAAGAGCAGCAATTAGAATCCTGCCTTGCACAGAATTCCTACATTTTCTTGCCTTTTATACTTAAAATTAGGGCATCATCAGTCTAAAATAGGGTTCTCCTTAGGCACAAAGAGAAGGAAAAATACAAAAGTCCACTCTGAACCTGAAAGCTCATTAAAAAAAAAAAACAAAGCAAGTAAATAAAATATGTCACTGACTCATTCAATTATAAACACTGTGGAGGACTACCATGTGCTAGACAGAGCAGGAAGAGAAAGACGTGGGCCGTTGCCAGCAATGTTATCAGTATATATGGGGTGACATACCCAAGGCACAGTGTTCAGAGCTATATGCTTTGCTATAGAAGATGGAAACTGGAAGAACTAATGCAGCAGGAGAGTCAGAGAAGCTTCAAAGACAACAAGGCCAATTAAGACATGGCTCTTGAAAGATGAGAAAGATGGAACACCAGGAAGAGGGGATACAAGCAAAGGAACATGTAGGGAGTGTTTGAGAAGCAAAGACTAGTTAATTTTGACTGAGGCACTAAGTGCAAGTTTGGGAGAACAAAGGGAAACAGTGCAGGATAGAGGTTTGGGAACAGGTTATGGAGGCACCTGTCCATGAGGCTGAGGAGTCCAGCCAGCCTCTACATAGTAGGCTAGGAAGCCCACCAGAGTTTCTGAGTGGATACATAACATGATGAAAACATGGGCACCCATGGAGAGGATGCAAAAGGAACCAAGTCACTAGATTGCTGTGGGACCACGTAACAGGAGGACCACATGCACTTCCCACATAAGAGGAGGACCAAATGTATTCCCCTGGAATCCAACAGCTCCCATTCACAGAGCTTCTCTCTCCCGCTGCTCAGTTTCATGCAATCTAACTTTAAAGGTACTCACATGCCAGGTACTCAAAATCTGCTAGGGAACTAGAGTAACAGGCCTCCCAGACCAAGTCAAGAACTCAGTCAACCCTTTGGATTACAGAAAGGGAAGAGCTGAGGAGGGAGAAGTTGAGGGAGGGGACACCAAAATCTCCAGCTGGCCCAGTTTTATATACAAAACCCAAATGCTGGGTGTCCTCCTAACATCACTTCCAGCCTAGTGCTCTTTAGAGCCGAAGCTAAAGGGAATAGGGCTGAAAGCACCCGGCCGATGGCTCTGAGGATCCAGAGAAACAATATACGTCAACTGCCAACCACAGTGGTTGGCACATGGGCAGCTGTCAATGAGCATTACTCCCTTTTCCACCCTGCGAGGTCAGCACTACTATCAATCCCACAGAAGCTTCAAGACTTAGGTCGCTTCACCCTTCCCCTAGGACCTTTCTAAAGTACCTCAGTCCAAAGTGACCTGGTTCCTAGAAGTCGCAGCCCCCAGGTACTCAGCATTCCATCTGTGACAGGCTCTATGCTAGGTGACACATGTAATCTCTTTCAACCTCCACGATGACTTACTATGCCCTTTCCCTTTCCTAAGGCTCTGTGAGGGGAAACGACGTGCCTGAGAACACAAACCTAGAAGTGGCAGAGGTGAGATCTGAAGCCAGGACTGCCTGACCCCAAGGTCAGGCACTTCCAATACTTCATTCCTGTCACCCACGCTGGCCTCTGATCTGCTACTGTCAGAGAGGCAGCCTGCAAACTGCCTAAGAGACTGCCCCTGACACTGTAATTCTCCCCTTACAGAGACGCCCACAGTCGAGGTTTTAAAGGAAAACGGGTAACTTTAAAATTAGGTAGCACACAGATGCTATAAATTCCTCACAGGAAAAACTATTCATGTTTTGAATTGCCTGAGCCTCGAGCCCAGCCAGAGAGCCTGATTGGGACTGAGTTTCAAACTGGCCCCACACTGAATTCCGACCTCGGACACCTGTCACAACCTCAGCCTTGAGCTTGTCACACACGGAGTCGCGAAGAGAGCCCTCAAGAAGTGTCCTCCCGCTGTTCCCTGGGCAGCAGAATCGGGTCGTGACCTCTAGCGGCTCTGGCGGCCCTGACAGCCCCGTCACGACTCGCTCACAGACCCCCCCAGTCCCGTTCTGCTCGGAGGGATACCTCGCCGGCATGCCTTTACCTCAGCTGACTCCCGGAGGCACCGGTCGCGCGCACCCCCACCTGCAGATCTCGCTGCCGAGAACGCGGAAGAGGCGGTACTAGACACCAGGGGTGGGCCCGACAGAAGAGGGGCGTGGAGGGGGCGGAGCTGCGCCTGCGTCCTAGTGGATACGCCCGGGCGAGGTCTAGCTACAGCGCAGGCGTGGTAGGTGAAGGGCGGGGCAATGGATGGGATCGGGCGTGGGGCTTGTCTCTCTTAGACGCTATCTTTTCGGGGCCACAGCGGGGAAGTTGGGGAAGCGCCGGGAGGGAGGAGACCAGGCCGCAGCACGTGTAATTAACATTTACTGAGAGCTTCTGGAAGCCAGGAAGGAATTTTTCAAGTTCCTTTTATCTATGGGGGGGGGGGGGGTTCTGCCAGTTCTTTCTAAAAAGAGCTAATTCTGTAAAATTGCTCAAAATTTGTGGGTGCCTATAATTTCAATCTTTGAGTAAAACATTACCTTTAAGAAAAATTTTATTTCTTGGATAAAAACATGCAAATAAATTGATGCCTCAGCCAGCTCCTGCCACGCCTCTGGGCTGCAAGTGTGATGAAGTAATGTGAGTGTTGACTTGGGTTTATTTCAGGTCCCGACTCCAAGTGTGTTTCCTCCTTGGTGAAATAGAAGTAAACATCCCTTACCTGCCTGTCTCAGTTTTGTTTTGGGATCCTGGTGAGCAGTGCTAGTTTCTTGGACTTTCTTCCCGTTACCCACCTGACACAAGTTGGTTCCCTTTCCCCTTGGGCTCAGCCTTCTCATCTGTGCTATGGAAGGAGGTCTGGAACTTTAGGGAACATTCAGGACTTTGCTAGATTTCCCAGTCTGGATGAAGGCTAGAGGAGGTTTCTCGCAAGTGTCTGTGTTGTCAGTTCCAGAGTCCCTCCGTCCAAACTAAGGCTGTATCCTGACCTCTCCCACCCCTCACTTCCAGGCCTACCCAAGCTTCATGTCATGTTTCCTCAATGTCTCAATAGCCAGCTGGTCCTCAGTCACACGTGCCAGTTCCAGTCTGGTTCTCAAAGTTGCTATCTCCTCTATGGGGCCCCCAAGTTCAATTAACCCCTGAGATCAGGGGAGAGGACCTCCCAAATTAGGCGAAGCTCCAGTCAGGCTTGTGACTCCCTTTAACACACCACACAGTTCCCAGGGGTGGGGAAGTGGCAGTAGTAAACCTCAAAGAAGCTGCAGTGTTCATATGGCAAGGGTGTTGGGGCATCCTTTACTCAACAGGTAGATGCTCTGCCCCAAGGCTGGGACAGTGGCTTGCTTCCTCATTCCCTGTTGGAAATATTTTTATGGACTTTGAGCCAATTGGAAAACAAAGTCTTCTACAGTCTCTTTTTACCCACAATACATTATCTCTCCCAGAACCCTCCCCTGCTGTTTTCCAATGTCGAGTTCTTTTCTCCGTGCTGTTGAGCCCCAGCTCTTTTCCCTGTCTTCTCCTTTTCCTCTACCTCTTACCTTTTCTAAGCATCCCTCCCTCTCTGAACTTCTCAGAATAGTTCTGTGATGGCTTCCTGATGTATTCAGACATCCCGATGTAAGGTGCAGGTGTTGACCTCCCAGTTCTGAGAAACCTACCCTTACTGCCAGGTATATTTGAAAACAACCATGAACTCAGAGCATGAACTTTCTGAGTCTGAGCTGCCCAGTAACTGAGGAGGCAGTGAGTGACCTGTCATAGCAGGTGTCATAGGAGGTATGCCTTTTAGAATGCTGGACTGGGGCCTCTCTGGTGAGCCAGTAAAAGGGACAGCAGAGTACAGGGCCTTACAGGCTCTACAGTGTGAAAGAGGTGATACTGGGCACCAGAGAGAGACAGGCAGCTAGTCAAGGTCCAACATGATTCAGTAAGCCATTTTATGTTGAGCATTTAGAATTATACCTGAGGGACCTCCCTGGTGGCGCAGCGGTTAAGCACTGTGCTGTGGAGCTGTTGGCAGCAGTGCGTGAGTTCAACGCCTGGCGAGGGTGATTCCCACATGGCGTGGCAGACCTCTCCTGCCTCGCCCACTGCTCCCCTCAGCAGTGTATTTCCGTCAATCTGCCTGTTCTGCTCCCCACTCTGTCTCTGGTGAACCCTCTCACCGCCCCACGCCTCTGGCCTGTACCCCAGCTTGTATGCATAAATAAATAAATTAAAAAAAAGAATTATACCTGAAACACAGTGAGCATTCGCTATTATTATTGTTAATGATCCACAGACTTTGAGTAATGAAGGAGCTTAAATCAGTTCCTTACCCCTCCACCTGTCAGAATAGGGGAAACTGAGGAAAGGAAAAGAAAGGAAAAGAACCTGCTGTAGTACCTTGGGGGCTGGGCTGTAACTAGAAGCCTCCTCAGTCTCTGAGGATCCTCTGAGGAGGATCACTGCATGAAGCCAGGCCATCTCCTAGTAGAGGGGAGAACCCTAGATTGACCTTGCTAGCGCTTAACAACCAAGACATTTTTCAACTCCTGTCTGGGCAGCTTGTGGGTTAGGACAGTGGAATAGCAACAAGAACTGAGCTAAAAGACTCAGATAGGGCCTCCCTGGTGGCGCAGTGGGTTAAGTCTCAGCCTATGAAGCTATCCGCAGGCACTGCAGCATGAGTTCGATCCCTGGCCAGGGAGATTCCCACATGGCACAGCAGACCTCTCCTGTCTCCCCCGCTGCTCCCCTCAGCAGTGTACTTCAGTCGATCTGCCTGTTCTGCTTTCCGCTGTCTCTGGTGAATACTCTCACCACCCCACACCTCTGCCCTACACCCCAGTTCTTGTGTGCATATATAAATAAATCTTTAAAAAAAATACAAGACTCAGATATTTACTGGGGAATAAGCTCAAGAGTCAGCCCCATGTCCTGCCATCCCCATGTTGAACTCTAACCAGTACCCAATAAAGAGCCTTCGCTTAAGCAGGGTTTCCTCTGCTGTGATTAGGGTTAGGGCTGCATTTCAGCCCTGTCCCTTAAACCACTAGACCCAATAAACCATCCAAATTAAGGGGACCGGGTGAGAATAGTGCTAGGTGACCATGAAGTGAAAACAAGGAAAGACTCCTCCAAGAGACTGAGTTCCCACAGACAAGAGCCAGCCTTCCCTGGGTCCTAGCCCAGCCTGGTCCAGAATTTCCAGACCCTTGGGAAAAGCTTGGTGTCTCTACCCTGGGGGGCTGGGCCAGACATGACACACAAGCCAGCCTCTCACATGGCTTAGGATCTCAGGACAAAAAGCCCTCCCTGCCCAATTCTGGCCCAGTTCCTTCCATGGCCTGCCCAGAGCCATGTGGCACCCAGACCACAGCTTCCCAGCAGTGTCACTTCAGTTCGCCTCCTTTATTTTACCAAAAATAACAATAAAATCTTCTGTTTCACAAAAATAGAACATCCCCCCTCCCCCCGCCACCCTCCTTGAAATAAGCACTGACCGCAGCCTAGACTCTATCATCCAAGCCCCAGCCCACCCAAGGGGAATCTCTGATTCTCCTCACACCAGAACCTCTGGCAAAACAGCTGTGTCAGTGTGTTCTGGAAACCTCCGGAAGCAGCAGTCCCAAGTCCAACTGGCCAGCCCCAGGAGCCCTATCTGCTTCCTCAGAGTCAGGCAGCTGCTTGGGCCACAAAGAGAGGCATGATTTCGGAGGCACGGGCTCAGCGGACATCCCCAGAAGACCTGAGGGGGTGGTGGGGCACAATGGCCTCAGGCTCTAAGCAGGAACAGTTGTGTCCTGGAAGGGGACTATCAAACCCTCCTCCATGTGTATCTGATCACCCCATGTAGCAAGTTGCAGGCCCTGGGGTGGGAGTCAGGATCTCTGGTTTCTATTCTGGTTCCACAGAAAAGCTTTGCTGTGAGGTCTTTGATGGTTTCTTCCTCCTTTTCTCTTGGCTTCAGTTTCCTCCTCTGTAGGTGGATGATCCTGCGAGTGAGACTGGATGTTCCTCACAGGTCTTTGCTTGTTCTCCACCCTAGACTCCCATCATGGAGGCTCTGGAAAGGGAGGTCCTGTCCCTGCCTCAGTTTCCTCCCCATGTGGCTCTGGGCATTGGGCTGGGCATGGGGGTGCTGAGTAATGGAGTGCTGAATGATCATCCCAGTTTCTCTGGGATAGCTATACTCTGATATCCAACCAGCTAGAATATCTCAGGGATAGTTGGGAAGGAGGGAGCTACTTGTAGAATGCGGGTTCTTCAAGCCTAGAAAAGTCCAATTACTAGCCACATGGTCCTTGGTGTCCTGAGATGGGAGACAAGACTGGTGTTTCCCAATTCCCACTACCCCCTGGGGTTGGAGGATTAGCTTGTGCTAGGCTTCAGATCCTGGGAGCCAAGTCTATAGATTCTGAGAGGTCAAATGGAGCACATGCTTCCCAATCAAAGGGTCAGAAACATGAGGGACACTCCCAAGCCCCAGGGGTCTCTCCATAAGCAGGCCTTCCTGGAGGCAGAGGGATGAGTGAAATGATAGCTCATACACATATCTGGCTGAGCAAAATCAGAACCTGTGTCTTTGCTGGGCCAGAGGTTCAATTACTCATGGCAAGACACCCCTTTCTACCAGCCCACAGCAACCCAGAACTCTGACACGCTGACAGGAGATGGTGGCCTGGAAGGTCGAGCATAGAGCTATACCTACAAGCACATCTTGCGCACTTACACACATGGTCACACACACCAGGCAGGCACACTGGCCTGTCATTACTCCCACAGTGGCTATGGTCTGATGGTCCCAGTAGCCCCCCCTTCCATCCAGCCACGTATGGAGAGACTACTTGTGCCAGGGAGGGTCCAAGGCAGCTGGCTTTCACAGCTAACACACCCACAGTCAAAATCTCTCACACTCATGCACATGTGCACACAAAGGCTGCTCACTCATTTGTTCCTTTCTTACACCTCAGCCACATCCAATAGGCTTGGGAACCCCCATGCAAGGGTCAAGTATCAAAGCAAAAACTCCCTAGCCAACTCTTCCTCCAGACTTCATGCCAGAGGTGTGACTCCCCCTTTCCTTCTGTTTGCCCACCTTTATGTTCTCTCCCCTTTGCATTCACAAGTAGTTGGGGGACATGTGGGCTCCCTCCTGAGAACCAGAAGTCCAGGGGCTTTGGGTGTGTGGAGAGGTCCCAGGGCATCGGGGTGGTCTGCCACCAAATTGCTGAGGGCCCCCAGCCCTAACCACTCTGTGTTCAGATGGTCCATCTGACAGGCAACAAGGTCCATGCCTGGTCCATGTCAGTGACAGATCCGCTCTGTCATCTCCCTCTGCAGAGACACAAGGTGGGGAGGTATCAGTTAGAGCTCAATTGAATTACCAGGCAGCCCCTTCCCAAACCAGAGTGTGGCTGCTCTTCTGCCTGAACCTGGCTTCTTCCTGCCCCCAACTCCAACTCCAGGCTGCAGATCTGGGTTTGTAAACTGACATGTGAGTGAATTTTCTATTAAGTACTGAATCCATGTTAAATGAATTGCCTTTGACTAATTCATCATTTGGGTATTGGATTTTCTTAAAGCAGGTAGCCTCTAGATCTAAAACTCACAGAGGTTAGCCCTGCTGGGGGAGGGGAGAGTGGGCCGGGCCTCACCAGTGGCTCCAGCTCCCGCTGGTCCACCAGGCTGAACTCGCGGATGAAGTAGTAGAAGTGCTTGTAGCAGGTGTTGACATGCGCTTCGGCTCCCATGCTGAGGATGCTGTCAAAGTGGTGGATGTAGACGTGGACAAACACTCGGAAGAGGCGGGTCAGGATCTTGGTACAGACCTGCTGGAAGTTCTTAGGGAAGGGAACTCCTGGAGATGGGGATGGGCAGAAGTGGGGGATCAGCATCCTAGTGATGAGGCTCCGCCCAGCTCTGCCTCCCCTTCTGCCAGGCAGCCTTTACCCAGAATGGCCTCTTCCCTACTTCCCTATGGGAAACATGAGAGATCATGGTTTGCTTTCTCTCACACTTCCCTTTTTTAAGGAATCACAGATCTAACTGGGCCTCTCTCCTGCTGAAATACAAATCATTTCCCACATTTTCCCAGCAACCAAAGCAGGACTTCGTACCTTGTTGGGGTCACTGACCAACCCTTCTTAGATTATGATGAAAGTGGTGCCTACTCTCCCCAGAAATATATGCATCTGCAGGTGCACGCACGTGATACCCTCGGATACAATTCCCAAGTGGAGTCCATCAACATCTGAGGTCCATTTTTAAAAACATAGACCATCAGCATTAAGTCCTAATTTCTTCAAGCGATGCCAGGTCAAGGCCTTTTTGTGATCTGAGCCTGACCTCCCTCATCAGCCCCACCCCAGACATTCCTCTTTTCCATGTTCACACAGAAGGTGCTGTACCCTAATCATAAACATTAACATATCTTCAAGAACTAATTCAGATATCTCTCATTTCTTCAAATATTCAATTACACTTACAAAGAACCTTCTATTTATGAGCCAGGCCCTGTGTTATGCCCTTTGCACCTATGGCTCTAATCCTTACAACCATGCCACTGCTGAATAAGATAGCCATTCTAGAAATGATAAAAACAGCAGTACACAAAGGTAAAGCCACTTGCCCAAGGCCACAGAACTATTAATTAGAGGTCAGAGTCAAACCTATTTCATCTGCACTGCAGCGCCCCTCAGAGATAAATGATACAAATCCGGCTTGAGAAAAGTGCCAAGATGTGAGAAAAAGGCACAGTTTTGGCACAGAACTCCTTAGGTTGGAGATCTTGGTGACTATGCCATCTATTTTGCTGTGGCACAGCCATTCAGGGTGAAGGCACAGAAATGGGGTCTCACAGGCCAGGGAGTTAAGGCCAGGAGGGAAAAGCAGCCCACACTGGCTCAGCCTGCCCCAGAGCCCTTCCCCTTTCTGACTGCTCTCAGTGGGCTGAGCCCTGCCTCCCTGTGGGCCCTTCCAAGCTAAGCCCAGATCCCTCTGATTTGTCCTGCCCATCAGACTTGGGATCTGGGCTCCGGTTCTGAATCCCTCCTGATTCAATGTGCTGTCCCTCTCGCGGCCTCAGTTTCCTCTCATGTGAAATGAAGATACTCATTGTTGGGCATGATAGTGCAGGAAATGGCTGGGGAGGGGCCGTAGGCACCGAATTGTGACTCAGTGCCTGGCTTTCCCCAGCAGGCAGACGTCTCCCCTCTGGGCTTGACCACTCTGCTCCACCCATGTCTGATTCCCATGGCTTTAACAAGTAAGAACCAGAGGCCAGGTGGGGCAGCTGTGATGAGCACTGCGTCATGCCCGCTCTGCTCCTTGGCCAACACCCCCTCACTGCTGCCCTCAGTTGGGGAAGCAAGGCCATCACTCATCTCTCCTCCCCACCCATACCAACCTGGGCTGTGCAGCTCAGATAAGAAAAGCCCTGGGCCTGATGGGAAAATTCTGCCCTTCAAGCCCCGGAGGTGAAGATACCATCCGGCCCACCCAGTCCCCACCCCTTCCTTTTCCTGGGGCCAGGACTCAGTGGGAACTCTCAAGAGGCTACAAGTCAAACAACCCAAGCAGGCTAGGCACACATTGAGGCACCCGTTCTGGAAGATTCTGAAAATCATAGTATATATGGTCTTGGGGTGGAGGGGGACACACTCAAATTTCAGACAAGAGCCCCAAACTGAGTGTTAGGAAGTCCTAACTCAGGATGCCAGCCCTTGAGCAGGCAACCCGATGGAGCCTCAGTTTCATCTTCTATAAAATGGGGGTGAAAATCATAGTTTCCCCCACTATAGTATTGCTGTATCTGTCATACTAAATGCCTCATCTGACCCCAGCTCTTACCCGCCTGCGGGCACTCACCCACACGTGTGGGAAAGACGTCCTCATCGTTGATGAGGCCCTCAATCCAGTCCATGAGCAGGGCCATGTAGCGCGGTGCGGAGAGCTTGGCCGGCCGCCGGTACTGGCGCTCGTCCTGCCAGCGGTACTCATAGCGGGGCCCTCCGGCCATGACCGGACAGCTGGTCTCGCTGCAGCGCTCGGCCATGGTGCCGTAGATGAGGTTAATGCGGTTGAAGAAGTCCACCACGTGCACGGCAATCCAGTCGTCGATGTTCTCCCCAGGCGGCAGCCTCACCACACTGCGCAGGTCCAGGCCAGACTTGAGCGATGCCTGTGCCTTCTTGTACAGCTCAAAGCGCTGTGTGCCTGGCTCAAAGCGCTTTCGCGGCCGGAACGTCTTGTCCTTGGCGAACACCTGCTTCAGGCACAGCGCCATGGCCAGCCTGGGCTGAGGGCCAGGTGTCCAAGGGCAGGACCTGTGGCTGTCCTGTCAGGGACAAGAGCATGGGAGAGTGCTGGTTGGGTTCTTAATAAATGGGCTTCCCACCACACTTACCTCTCACCTCTCAGCCTTTGGCTAGCCTCTGCATGGAATCTAAGTCCTCCCATCCCTCAGTCCAGCATCTCAGCCTTATTTCCAGGTGACCCCTAGAGTCCCCAACCAAGCACCCAGAGCCCTCCCGCTTTATTTCTTTGCACTTCATTGCATCTTACAGAGGCTGGGGCTGGGTTCCAAACAGGTGCTCATCAGCTTGCCGTTGGCCATTAGAGGCTTCCTGCAGGTCTGCCAGGAGGCAGGGACTGATGCAGTGTCCTCTGCAGGCCCCACAGGCCAGCTGGTACAGCGTGGGAGAGCCTGGCTGCATTGTACTGGGCGTAAGGGGAGGGTCCCGCCTTCAGTTTCCTCTGGGATATCCCGTAGTCTATCCGGCCACCGGGGATTCCCAAGGAGCAGTAGGGACTTTTCTACCAAAAATGTCCTTTCCTTTCATTACCCTGAAAGAGGAAAGGCCCTCATATGGTCAGCTGGGCGGTCTCTGTGGCTGCAGAAGCTGGGAGGAAGGGGGAGGGTCCAGCTACCACTTCCTCCAAGAGTAGCTGGAGAGCCTTCCCCCCAGCCAGCCTCCTCCACCCGAAACCAACAAACCATACACCCCACCCCCTGACCTGTGTATTCCTGGCGCACCTACAATGTGCCTGGCAGTAGAAGGTAGGAGAATGCAGTTGATCACCCAGCAGGGACCATCTATAATTCAGATGAATTTGCTTTTCCTCTTAGAATTGAAGGATCTCAGACATAGAATAGACTTTGGAGCAGAGCCCCAGGCTTGGAGGTAGGTGTCCTGGGTTCTAGTCCCAGCTGACCCCTATAGAGGGTATGGATTTGGCCCATGCAATTTCCTGGGTCACTCCCATACAGGCCACATTTCTGGGACTCTTGGGGTAGTTGTCTCATCTCCCCTGGGAGGGTGTGAGCTTGTAAAAAAATGCAGCTGCAGGTACTTGTGAGACTGGAATTTAGCCACGAACTGAGCATTGATGCAACCCCAGACTGATGCTAAGGATGACTGTCCGCCAAGTACTGGAGTTCTGGTTCCAGGTTGAACTCTGACCTGGCTCTGGCCCTCCTCAGTTTGAGACCTGAAACCTAGCTCGACACTGAGGCTTGAATGTAGCCATGAAGCCTGGCCTTGACCTCAGCTGACACTGGAGCATTTCCTTTCTCACATCTCTAGTACTGCTGGGACAGGATTGGGGAAGAGAGAATGGGAACAAGGCGACAACTGGTGATAACTAAACACATGGCACGTAGGGGCTGGGGAGAGGTGTCATGTCAGACAACAAGGCAAGCTAGTGGAGAAGTTTGGAACAATGATTCTTCCTTGTATACACAACAGGAGAGGCCAAGATGGGGGCTGTCAATTAAAATGGAAGGAGTTGAAGGGTAGAGACAGTGCTCCCAACAGGATCTTGGCCTCTTGAAAAAAACCTCAAAAATGTGGAAGGTCAACTCATCCATCCCCTGTCCCCAGAGAGGACCCTGAGCCTCCTGATCCAAGAGGAAGATACTTCCCTGCTCTGCTTGCTACCTCCATTCTAAACTCCGGGGCAAGTGCTTCCAAAATCACTTACACTGCAATTAGGTGGGGTTTCTGGGTTCTCCACTTTTGCAGTTACCAACAGGCCCTCACCCTGGCATTCAGTACCTCATACTACCTTTCCTGCCCCTTTCCCTGAATCAGCCACCCTGGACTTCCTGATTCCTGAATGTGTCCCCCACTTTCCTGCATCTGTGTGTTTTTTACCCTGACCCCTCTGCCTGACTGCACATGGCCAGGTTGAATGTTACCCCCTCCCACAGCCTCATCACCGGAACCCAGGTCTCTTTCTCCTGAGTGGAGGCTGCTCCCCCCAGCCTTAGGGCCTGCCACATAGTCCATGTTCAGGCTTTAAGGAAGGCTTAGAATCAAGAAACTTAGAGTTGAAATAGCCCTGAGAAATCAACTGGTCCAACCCACTTCTTGTACAGATGGGGAAACTGAAGCCCAGAAAGAGGACTTGAGGTACATTCACATAGCAAGACAGGTGCAGGGCATCTCCAATAGCAGAACTGGGAACTGGGATAAGGTAGGGTTCAGTATGACAACAAGTAAAGGACCATTTTCCTGCACGGACTGACCTCTGGTCTGAGGAAGGCCAAAGGAGGGGAGTGGAGGGTGAGAGCATCACACACTGAGCTTCTCCCACACTCCCACAGCAATTTGGGTGTCTTGACTAGTGAGTCCCACCTTCCTGTTGCAGAATTTCAGGGCCTAGATCTTTCCCCAGGAAAATGTAAGCTCAGGTGGGGTGGGGGTGGGGGTGGGGGGTATCTATCCATGCCACTTGTCTCTAGAACTTCTCTTCCCACTCTTATGTCCTGACTGAGTTTCTGTGCCTCACAGAACTTCTGTCCCTTTCCTTGAGCCATGGTCAGTTCCACTCTTAACACTTGTTTCCTAACACTGGGGGTCCTTTTACTCCTAAAGTGGGCAGTCACTCGCGGGTGGGCATCTGGACATCCCAAATGAAGACCCATAGTGGCCCAGCCTGTTCCTGACATTTAGCCCCCTGACAGGGCCACACCTGCCACTCCCAAATCTCTGTAGGGGCTGGCCCCAGTTTGAACCCAGAATCCAGTCTAGTGCTGTACTCTGGGGAGACCCAGAGCGCAAAGATCCGAGGGAAAAGAGAAGACGGAGACTCTCTGCTCTTGCCTGCACACTCAACACTCGCAGCCACCCCTCGCCACCCGCTTGTACCCCTTAACCCCGCTATCCCACGGACAGATTCCAGGAAGGTCGGGTTGTAGGACCCAGAGGAGCAGACCTGACATTTCCGCTCCTGAAGACACGCCCCCGGCAACCACCGCCACCCCCAACTCCGAGTTTCGCTGCTCGTAGCCCCAGACCTCCGACCTAGGACCGTGACCAGCCTCCCTTCGCGCTGAGGTCGCCTCCCGCGTGTGCCACGCCGGGACAATCCAAGAAATAAAAGTGGAAGCAAGGCAGCTGAACCTTGTGGGGCGCGTCGCTCACTCACCCTGTCCGCCTCGGTGGGTTCGCGCGAGTCCTCGCCTCTCCGCAGGGTCACAACCCCAGCGCGCCGGGTCGCCTTCTGCGAGTGCCCCGGCCCTGCAGGTCCTCTCGCCAGTCCGCAGGTTGGCCTGCCTGCCCTGCGAGACCCGCGGTCTACCTCCCGCCCCGGAGTTGACGCCAGCTCCGCCCCGGCCCTCCCGGCCCCGCCACGCCGCGGCCACGGGGCGGGGGAAGGGGCGGGGAAAGGCGACCCCCACCCCCAGAGTACAGATACACGCTCGCCTTTCCGTAAAGTGCTTATCCTTCGCCCAGCTCTCCTTTGGGCAAAGGACTGAGCTGCTGGCTCTCCCGTTGTCTCTTTGGTCTAATAAGGAGGCAGCCTCAGCTTCCTTGACTGTATAATGGGGACAAGCCCAGCTTCTCTGGACCATAAACAAAGGAGAGCTGAGTGGTTTCCTTGCTTCCTAGAGTCATCGGTGTCTCACTTGTCCCTGAGTTCAGTAAGGGATCAGGTCCGTCCTATCATACCCCGGTTACTGGCATGGTGCCTGGTACAAATACCCCGTTTGCCGAATGAATGAATGAATGAATGGATGAATGAGTGCTTGCATGCCAAGGGATTCATGAGTGGGTCCCTCTCTCCAGAACTGAAAAGACTGACCCCGAAGAGTACTCAAATCACAGATTTCCACCTCTCCTTCCAGGGCTGGCATATACTCCCAGGCTGAACTAACCGTCCTCATTCCTTACCTGAAGTCACCCATCCCATTTCCCACTGCCAGACCTTTGGTACAGCTGTTCCCACTGAGTATCTTCTTTCCCAACCATCCTACCTAGATTCCTCCCCTGAGGACAGACATAGATCCTGCACCAGCAGGATCCACAAGTGTGCACAATTGTGGGCCCTGGGACCAGTTGGTTAGTTGTTTTGGGTGGGAGGGAAGGTTGGAGGCAAACAGATGGGTTGCAGAAGTCACCCATGGGGTATGGGAAGCAAACAGGTGGGTTAGGGGAGAGCTGGAGGAGGAAGGGGGGCATTTTGCCTTGGCACAGATGCCACTGGGGGCTCCTCTTGTGTCTGGATCTCTGCTTGCTAGCTGGCATGAGAATACACTGGATCCTGCAGATTCTCAGCTCATGAAACTGAGGATTCATTCCTATGTTGAGCACATATTTCTGCCCCAGTCTAGAGTTCTCTTTATTTTGCTGTCTGAGTCTTAATGCTGCCCCAAATCCCCTGAAAAAACATTTGCTTGCCCTTGTGTATGTGGAAGGAATTCAGATCTGGTCCTTCATTTGTTTGATATCCTAATCAATACCCTTAATTGAGAATGACCCTGCAATGAGAGCAGGGGATCAGGTGATGAAAACTGACTCAGTTGTTGACCTCAGCTGACCATAGATCAGTAAGGGGGCGAAGGGACAAAAGCAGAGATAACACCGGGTCAGTGCTCAGTCATCCAGCAGTGGGAACACGGTTATGGACTAGTGGCCAGCACTTTGTAAGAGCGGGGTTATCTGCAGGAAACACGTGCAGCATCTAGGCAGGGCACTTAAAGGGTTTAAAGGTGGCATTATTCAGAGGTATGATCATGGTGTAGTGATACCAAAGCTAGCAGCAAAGCCCCTCATTGTCTGCTCTAATTTGAGGCTGTCACCCCTAGGCCGGGGGGTGCTGGGAGGGAGAGATAAAAGTGGAAGCTATGAGGAAGGGGCTACTGATGGTTACTGTGCCCTAAGCTTGAGGGGCAGAGTCAGCTCACAGCTACCATACTATGAAGAACTGGGTGTATAAAGGGGCCTCACTTCCTTTCCTTTCTCCCTTCCTCCAATCTCTGCCAAGTTTCCTCATTGGCCAAATCCTACCCAAAGTTAAGCAGGAGGGAACCTGTCGATACAGCTACAGAGGTGGGCCTTCTGGGCCCTAAAGCTGGATGGAGGAGAATGGCAAGTGCAATGGAAGATACTTAGCATCTGTTTCCTTTACAAAGGAAACAAACTGCTTTTGCTTTCCTTATCATTCAGTTCTAACTATTTCATAATTTCATTGTCATTTCCTCTTTAACCCATAGATGATTTAGAAGTGTGTTTTTTAGTTTCTTGACCTATGGGAGGTTTATGTTTTTCTTGTTCACTTCTAATTATACTGCATTGTGGTCGGAGATCATGGTCTGTAAGATTCTTTGAAATGTGATTTGACTCCCTCTGTGGCTTTGCACATGGTCATTTGCTGTACCTCCAGGGTGGGCAGGAGTTCCCCTGGTGAAGAGTAAAAAGCAAAGATCTTACATGGTGGGAAATAGTGATGATGCGTTTTAAAGGAACCTTAGAAGTTCCCAGCTCATTCATAGAGTCCCCGGGGAATCTGCCTCAGTATAAGCCGATGGGATGGCAAGTGGGGGTTAGGAGAAGTCAGAGATGCCTCAGATACCTGTACCAGCTTCCAGTGGCTCTCGGTTTGAGCTGGAGAGATTGTCTTTTCCCAGAAGGCTGTTTTGGCTGAGAATAACTAGACTTTAAGGTCCTGTCTTTACTCCACATTAGCTCTGTGTCCTGGGGTTACCCCTGCCTCTCTGATGGCATGCTGTTGCCCTGCAGCACATACACACAGGACAGTCCCGGTTCCCTGCCATGGTGTCCTGAGTAAGATAAGTGGCTCAAATAAGGCCCTGCCTCAGAAGTTTGGTTGGAGCCTTTGAGGACCTAGGAAGGGGAAGCACCCTTTTTCACTGCACAGTCTGGACACCTCATTTTTATAAAACTATACACAAAAGAAAAAAAAAAGAAAAATGAGTGCATATAAGAACTGGTAAAATGTAAATAAAGTCTATAGTTTTAATTAACAGTGTACTAATGCCAATTTCCCGACTTTGATAATTATACTACAGTTATATAAGAAATTGAGTCAAGAGTACACAGGGACTCTATACTATTTTTGCAACTGCTGTATGAGTTTTCAATTATTAAAAATAAAAACTGACTTAAGAGACATATCCAACTGTAAGGTTTGGATCTTGTGGAGATCCTGATTTGAACAACTTAAGAAAGGTCATGGGACAATTGGGGAAATTTGGATATGATGGCATATTTGATAACAGGAACTATTATTTGTTTCAGGATTATTTTTTAAAAGATTTATTTATGCATACAAGCTGGGGTATAGGCCAGAGGTGTGGGGCGGCAAGAGGGCTCACCAGAGACAGTGGGGAGCAGAACAGGCAGATCGACGGAAACACACTGCTGAGGGGAGCAGTGGGCGAGGCAGGAGAGGTCTGCCGCGCCATGTGGGGATCTCCCCAGCCAGGCATTGAACTCATGTCGCTGCTGCCGATAGCTCCACAGTGCAGCACCTAACCGCTGCACCATGGGGGAGGCCCAGAATTTTTTTTTTTTAAAGTACTTCTCTTCTTAGAAATAGACACAGAAGTATGTGTGGATCAAACAGTATGTCTAAGATTTGGAGGGAAAGTGGGTAGGGTAATAAATAAAACCAGATTATCATTAGTTGAAAGTTTTGATGTTGGGTGATAGGGACCTGGGGGTCATTATACTATTGGCTCTAATTTTGCAATGTGTGAATGTTTCAACAATAAAAGTTGAAAAAGGAAACATACAAAATTAAGGGCTTTTTAATGGTCACACCGGTATACACCAATAAATGTAAAATCTCAATAAAAAAGGAAAGAAAAAGGGAATATACAAAGGGAAGATTTCTGGGCCATTCTTACAGATCGTGTTTGAATATCTCTGGGGTGGGTCCAGGAATGTACTAATTAGCAAACTCCCTAAATGATGTTAATACAGAAGACTAAGGTTTGAGAATCTCTTCTATAAACTAAATGTTTATATGCATGTTGAAACCCCCCCATATGCATGTTGAAACCTACCCCACAATGTGATGGTACTTGGAGATGGGGTCTTTGGGCGATCATTAGGTAATGAGGGTGAAGCCCTCACAAGTGGTATTATTGCTCTTATAAAGGAGACCCCAGAGTGCTCCCTTGCCCCCACCATGTGAGGACACCATGAAAAGACAGTCATCTGTGAATCAGGATGTAGGCCCTCCGCAGACACTGATTTTGCCAGTGCCGTGATCTTGGACTTCCCAGCCTCCAGAAATGTGAAAAATAAAATTTCTGTTGTTTATAAGTCACTTACTCTATAGTATTTTGTTATAGCAGCCTAAGATAACCTCTTCCTGTTCCCTAAATTACTCATGCGACAGGGTAAAATGGAGTACTTCCAGAGGACTGGGGCGATGTCTCTTAGTAATACTAGTAGTAAATTAACATAGTTTTAACATCTTAGAGGGGCAATATGGTGAGGTGGAAATAGCGCATCTATCTCATTCATTCATTCATTCATTTCCTAAGTATTTACTGAGGGCTCATTAAATGTCAGGGACTATATTTGGCCAGGTGCAGATCTTGCCCTGGCTTTGTGGGTGATGACAAAAGTCTCCATCTTCTGAGGAACTTCCTTCCATGAGGCCTAGGCATCTGAGATTGCAGGTCATTAGTAACAAACAGGGCAGGAAGGGTCTTTGGCCATTAGTCTAATCTCCTCAGAGCACATGGAAAAACCAAGGAACAGGGAGTGAGAAGGATAAGTAATGATAATCAAAACCATTCAGTGAACCCTCTTATTTTATATAGAGGGTTCTTGAATGTGCTTGAAATGCATTATCTTATTTCTTCCTGTCCCCAATCCTGGAGGGAGGGAGGTTTTTCTTTCCAGAGTAGTTGTCTTGCCCTCCAGAGGGAAGGATAGGGGGACAGAAAAGAAAAAAGGTGAAGGGACAGGCGCCAGGCACAGATAATCCCGGGCAACAGATAACCCAGCATTTGGCTCCATGGGTGATGAGCCTGGGAAATTCTCAGTTCTCACAATCAAACAAGGAAGCCATCTGAACTCCAAGAGTCTGGGAAGGTCTCTGCTTTTCTTACAGTTCAATGTCCTCACCCTAAACATGCTGGGAACAGCTAGGCTCAGCCCAGAAATCTTCTCTAAAAACAGACAATAACCATTTAAATCCTTTCAGATATTTTCCTGTTGGGTTGCCTGGCACCAATGTGCAAAGAAAATTTGCAACAAAGAGAATATTGCTACCAATACCACGTGTGACCTCAGGGAATCCATTTAGTCTGATTGGTTTTTTTCTCATGAGCTATAAAATAAAAGTAAAATCACTAACTTGTTGCAGTGGTTCCCCAAACAGGCCAAGCTTTGAAATTACCTGAAGAATTAAAAGAGTTTTCCAGCCCCCATCACAGATCAATAGAATCCATATTTCAGTAGCAAGGCCCAAGACTCAACATCCTTGACAAATTCTTTCAGTGTTTTCTTTTAAATCGTAAACTGTTATGTCTGGCGAGTTGACAAGGAAATAAGTAAGGAGCAGTCTGTAGCCAGGAGTAACTGGTCTCAGATAAGCCACCCACAGGTAACTAGATGGGTTCTGCACTTTGGTCTGGAACTCCAAGTGTCCCCTGGCTCCTGACCCAGAGGTCACTCTCTGGACCTGCCTATCTGCCTGCTCTTGCTCCTCCCCTCCCTTCCCCAGGTGTGGGCGCTGGGTCCGGCTGGTGATAAAAGAAAGTAGTGCTCATGCCATCCTATATGATCAGTTCTGGGTTTAATCCAGCTTTCCCCTCCTTGCTCCCACCCACCAGCTGTGAATCCAGTTTTGAGATTTCCAAATTCTTAATGCCAAGCTCTCTGGCACAATTACTATTGTTTGAGCCTCTTTAAATTCCTGGGAAAGAATTTCTGAAAATGGCAACATAATGCAGGAAAAATAGCACAATAGAAACTTGTGTTCTAGAAGCGGAAAGTCAATCTTTCACTCTTCTACATAGATTATGTGCCTTGAAAAGGTAAAATACTTAATCTAACGGTTACTATTTTGAATGTTTACTATGTGTGATGCACTTTACATAAACTGTGTCATTTAATCCTTTTCTTAACTTTTGAGAGAGGACTAATTTACAGATTATAACACAAAAGCTCAGGGAGAGTGAATAACTTGTCTAAGGAGAGTAAATAAAAGGCAGAGCTGGGTTCTAATTTAGACCTTACTCTTAATACCCACGATGCTGTCTCTGCAGTGTTGTCATCTGTAAAATGGAAGTAAGACCATTACAGTATTGTTGCAAAGATCAAATGCAAGAAATTTAGGTAGCAGAAACAAACATCTTAAGAGGGTCTGTGGGGAGTCATTCACCAAGTGAGGGTCAGCAAAACACCTCTATGCTTCCTCCATTTCCCTGCAAAATCAGAGTCAAAATATAAGATTTGTCAGCTACTTCCCACCTGACCAGAGAGGCAAGGTCAGAATGAGAAAATAAATGTGGGTCTAAGAAAGAATGCAAGGTGGGGATCCATGCCAAATCATGAATGTAGGAACAAACCAACAAAAATGACCCAAGCATCATAGTGGACCACAAGTCAAATAAGACTCAGTAGTGGTGTTTCAAACCATGGTGTGTGTGCATACAAGCGAAGCAAGGGCTGTACTCCTAAGTCTGCCCAGAAATAAGTATTTTTAGCGTGGCCCAGTTTCAAGGTCTCAGCACTTGCTGTTCTCTTCACCTGATTGATACTTTCCCCCAACTCAAGTATTAGCTGTCACCCCTGCAGAGAGGGCTCTCCTAACCATTAAGTTATTGCCTCCACTTTATATTCTATCACATTAAAAATTTTTAGCATTGCTATTATTGAAATAATCTTACTGGTTTATTAATCTGTCTTCTTCACAAGAATGTACTCCAGGAGAACAGGGGCCATATTTGTCCTGTATATTTCTGTATTCCCCAGTTTCCGAACTATGCTTGGCATATAACAGGTGCTGAATAAATGTCAATGAATGCTGAACTGAAGTTAGATCAAATAACTAAGGAGGTGGGGATTGATATTTCTGCTCTCAAGAGAGCAAAGTCAGTAGTGTGGAGAGTGCAAAAAATAACAGGTGGCTCCTGCTCCAAACTGGTTGGAGAAACAGCAGCAGCATAAACATCCTAAGAAAAAGATGAGGCAAACTATGACCAGGTGCTAAATGTGAGGCAAAGAATCAGAGGCAAGACCGAAGTGGTGGCAGGAACAGAGTTGGAGAGCAGGGATAATCCTACTTGATCTTTCTGTGTCTGCACCTAACACAGAGGTTGAAGAGTAGGTTGTAAGCAACTGCTGAATTGCCCAGAGCAGCACACCAAAGTGATGCCAGAGAATTAGTGAGATACAGAGACTTTGTGCATAATTTGGTATATTGGTTTGGAAATATTCATACTCAGTAAGTTCAAGGTCTATGTGTGTCAGGAGATTCTCTTAAATCTGTAGTATTAAATATAGGCACACACACCACAAGATAATGTTTTGGCTAAATCTATGTTATTTATTTATTCAACAAACAACTGAGTATCTTCTATGTTCTAGGCCATGTCCTTGGCACTGAAAATGGAGATAAATCCTGGCCCTCAAGGAGCTCACAGTCTAGCGGGGAAAAGGGGCACATAAATAAGTATAATGTAGCTTAGGCAGGAGGGATCACTCTAGGAGGCGAAGAGAAAAGGAATATAATCCTAAGGTTACTGTCCACAGGGAAGAAAGATCTGGCTGATGGGGCGTTTTTGTGAGAAACAGCTAAGACAATGGTTCTTAGTGTGGCTGGCCTCATTACCTACAACAGAATAAACTGGAGCAAATAGCAAAATACAGACTGCCCAGTGTCTTCTGCAAAAACTGACTCAGCAAATTGAGAGTCTGGGACCTGGTAATGTGCATCTTAAAGTTTTCTAGGTAATTCCACTACAACTTAGAGCTTGAGACCTGTGACATAAGGTTTGCTCTTTAAACTGGAATGAAGAATGATCTGTGCATCTTAAAATGCTAACTTGTGTTGCTCTGTAATGAGAGGGAGTGGGAACAGGGAAGAGATAAAGGGGTTGACATTAAACTCTATTATCGTCTATATATGTTAATTTAATTCTCACAATAATCCTATGAGGTAGATATTATACCCATTTTTTACAGATGAAAAGACAGAAGTAGAGAATTTAAATAATTTGTTCAACACTGCAGAGCTAATGAATCCCAATTCAGTTAACTCTTAACTCACTTAATTCTAAAGCCTATCTATTTTCTATAACAGCATTCACGGGAGACAAATTTACTGATCAAATGTTATAATTTTCATTTGATTCTTTGCCAGATCTTGCTATTGCTATGGTAAAATATAAAGAATAGCCAGATGGTACTTTGATCATGTTCAACGTAATTGTCCATGGATACATCCTTCTTTGGCAAGTGGGGATTTAGTGCAAAGCTGGGAGGAACAATAAAATGAGCAGCTAGTTCTTATTTCTTTTCCCATCATTTTCTCACCTCTGGTGGAGGTGTTACGAAAACATATCATGGCTAAGAACTGGGTCCATCTGGAGGGAAAAGCAAACATAACTGGATGCCCACGAAAGTAACTCCATCTGATTTCAGATTCCCGAGACTCAAAACATCCATACTCAAGTTTCTCAAAAAATGAACTGTCATGGCAAAAGGCAGGCCCAGAGTTTGCATTAGGAAATAGCTCAAACTTCAGAGAAATTGTGAAAGACTAGCAACTTTTCCAGGTTGTTAAAGAAACACTATCTGTCTCTCCTTACACATAGACTCCCAAGTACAACAAAATATATGGGTCAGAAAATAATGGGAAGTCCAATCCTATTTAAAGAGCTTGGGGATAGCCCTAACCAATGAAGTCTTCCGTGATAAAGAAAACCAACCCCAAATATTGGTTAAACTTTCAACATATTCAGTGACCTACAACCAGATCTTAGGCAGGAACAGCAAAGTGGAACATGACAGATCAAGAAAAGGAAATGCACAGTAAAATATGGTTGACACAATATTTGGAACCTCAGATTCAGAAGGCTGGTGAGTAACCATCACCCTCTTCTGTCAATGAACTTGGAGTTACAATAGCATATGACAAGCCAAACATGAGTTAGCAGTGTTGGAGAGCTCCTTTCTTATTTTTGGTGTTTCAAGCAACTGCTTGAATGCAAAGACGAGTTCTGATCAAATTAGCCCACAGCAGTGACACATGGACAGCACACTGCTTAGATTTCACCCTGTAGTGTAACAAAGATGGTAAGCCAGACTTTATTTTATTGCTACATTTCCCCCACACCCAATCTGGGGACATTTGCTTCCACCCATGTCTTTTTATATAATACTGGCACAACTTTGAGTTATTTAAAAAAACAAAACAAAACATGCAAATCTGAATTGATCCTATCCTTACCAAAGTGTTGATTTATTTACACTGCACTTATTCACCTAGTTCAAATTCACCTCCTTCTAACAGGCAGAGTCAAAGAAGCAGGTGCCATGACTGTGGTTTAATAAAATACAGGCATTGTGCCTGTGTGGTTAACTATACCTGAAATCTACTGCTACTCTAAATCAGCTACACTTTACAGGCAACTCTAGGGGGCATAGAGGTGAAATCTTAATCCTGATGGCAATATGTGGTTGTTCTACAATCAAACATAGGATATTTGGGTTATCCCTTTGACCAGCCAAGTGGTGTATAGGAAGAATTTACAAAGCTTACACCTAACTACAGCATGTCTTCAAGCTTATTATCCTGTTATAAGTTACAAAGAGCAATTAATCATCTGCAAGCTGCGAAGTCAAAACGGCCAAAATTTAAATGTACTGTTACACTGTAAAATCAAATCAACCATCCTGTGGATCCTTGGCTGTCTCTGGTTAGGAACTTAAACATTAAAAAAAGGAAACTTCAAGTATGCTGAGAGATAATTATCAGAATGTTTGGGTACCTTCATTCCTGAATATCAAGTAATAGGGCTCGCCTCCATGATTACTCCTTAGAGACTGCTCATTGTAGATGTGAAGCTCCCTCCCAAGAGTTCAAAGGGGTGGGTGGCTCTGGATTCTCCAAGGCTGAGCAGACTCGATAAGCAAACCTTTTAGCTCTAAGTTTTATCCTGGTTCTGGACACATTTCAGTTCTGCTCCAAGACCACTTTGCTCCAATTCAGCGATGACAGACATATATTTAAACTCATTTGGTCTGAAGTTAAAGGTTTCCACTAACCCATAGGTCTCTTTGCGATCAGTGGCATAGAAGAGCTGAACTTGGTTGGCAATGCACTGTGCCTCAGCAACACTCTGTAAGGTAAAAAGAAGGGTGAGATCTTTGCCAGCACATGGCTGCCAAGTTTGATGTCTGAGTCTTGTGGTGAGCAGGGGCCTTCCCCTAAGAGTCACTGCTTTCAAAGAGCTTCCCTGACTCCTCTACCCACCCCCCCATCTTGTTTAGATGTCTTTTTTCAGCATTTCCAAGTTACCCATGCTTATATCTATCACAGCATTCATTATAATGTATTATACTTAAGCATCTTTTATCTTTTTTCTCTGTCTTCCCTAGTGTGAATTCCTCAAAGTATGTGCTTGCTTTACATTCCTCCACATAGTGACATCTAGTGAATGGTTGCTAAATAAATTAATGCATATGTTAGAAATTTCTCTTTCATTCACTTCCTTAAATAACTGTTAAGTGTCTCAAGAGTGGGGGTGGGTTGGGGGGGTGGGAAGCAACCCAGATCCAAGAACCAGCCTGTGAGTATTAAGTTATTGACTAACCAGGCAAACTCTTGAATAAAACATGTTTCTGGCACCACCTCAGTCAGAAAGCTAGTGCTGAGGCCAGATGTTTAAATTTTTTTAAAATTTTAGCTTTAAAATTTGTCCACAAACTTTATGACATGCTTCCCTTTGATGGTGCCTAGTCTCCCTTTCCTAGAGAGCAGGCTATACTGAGCAACTTACTTCTACCAAAAGAGCTATGGGGGCATGATGGAGAATGAATTCTGCTATTAAGTCATAAAGACATTATAGCTTCTGTCTGGCCACCTCTCTTGAATCACTTGCTCTGGGGACTGTTAGCTGCCATGTCATGAGGACATTCAAGTAACCTTAGGAAGATCCCAGTGTGGCAAAGAAAGGCCGTCTCCCACCAACAGCTGTGTGAATAAAGTCAGAAGTGGATTCTCAAGTCCAATCAACCTTCTAATGACCCAAGTCAACACCCTGACAGTAACTTCACAAGTTACTGTCGAAGCCAGACTCATTCATCTATATTGCTCCTGTATTCATGACCCAGACATTTTGAGGTATCAAATGTTTGTTGTTTTAAGTTTTGCAGTAATTTGCTTTGTGGCTATTTATAACTAATCCACCAGCAAAGCCCAGGAAAGAGAAGGGGCCACTGCCTCTAAAGCTTAGTAGCAAGTAGTGACCAGATCACTCAGTATTACATGGGAAAGGAGAGCACACATGTTACACTCTCACAACTTGACAGAATTACCTTAAACAACTCTTAACTTTTCTTTCCTATGTTTTCTGTCCTAGTTGGTCAGAAGCATTTTTTTATTATCTTTGTGTTCAGATGGCCAAAACCAAACCCCAAAAGATAATGGAAAATTCCCACTCAAACTCACTGTCAAAAGTGTGCTGTGTCTCACTACGGAATGATGGAGATGAGTTTATAAATACCCTAGGCTGCTCTCCCTCCATTTCCTCCTATGGGACTTTCAGGTCATTTCTTACAAGCAGGCACTAATCTCTCAGACTAGATCTTCAATCAAAAGCCTTTTCCAGAGTGCTGGCTATTTCAAATTAATAGAATTTTAGAGCTGGAAGGGGCCTCAGAGATCAGCAGTCCTTATTTAATAGTCCTGGAAACCAAAGAAGATGAGGTTCAGGGATAGGCCCAAGGTCATGTGCTAGCAAATGGCAGAGCCAGGACCAGATCTCTGGACTCCCAGGCTGTTACTCCCTCTACTTCCATCTGATACTGTATCTTATAAGGCAAGATAATTAAGACTGTCAAGGTCAATAACTCCACTTCATCAAATTTTACCTTTCTTATACTCAAACATGCCTCAAGAACAAACATTTCTAAAGTGCACTGCTGTGATCTGAGGCAGATACCACTACTCTCTGAGCCTCTGTACTGCAGGGCTTCCGATAATCACCTTCTATTTGAGGCAGAGGATGGTGAAGGTAGAGGTAATTTTAACTGTGTTCACGTTAAAATAGTGCAGTTCAAACTACAGGGTGTTAAGGGCTCTGTGTAGACGCTGCAGATGCCTTTACTGGTTTCAGCTGTTATATCCTAGGGTTTAGATGTGTAGATTTTGTTTGCATAAACACTTCTGACTACTAGTAGTTTGAAGACCATCAGTATGGTGAGTAGGAAGATAAGACAAGAGAGATGTATACAGCTAACTGTCTGTCATGAAGGGTTATGGAAAGCATATACTCTCCTCCTTATTCACTTCCTTTTGTTCTCCTAATTCTCAACATTAAGTAGTGGTCTTGAGGTTTTTCTAAGATCCAAGATAAACATTTTAATTTTCTGTGTTGCTTAATAAGTCAATAGAGTAACAAACCTGATTTCTCCTTCTCTTTCAAGCTTCATATTTATAACCAATTTACCAAGTCCTGCACATTTTATACCCTATGTATCTCTGGGGTCATTCTTTCTCCCATGTCCCTACTACTATTGCTCTAGTTTGGGTCTTCACTATCTGTTGCCAAGAATATTGCAAATTGTCTTCTAAATGATCACACTGACCAGGCTAGACATTAAAAATGTTTAGGAATCAAATAATTATGGTTAATGGTCTTAAAATCCAACTTTAAAAGGGTCCTTCCCTACTCAAAATCATTTAATGACTCCTTGTGCCCTGAGGATAAAACCAAACCTCTAAACACAACTAACCAAACCTACTTTTTTTTTATACACCAGTTATACCAAATTGTCCACAATACCCCAAGTCATTTTATACCTCCTAGCACTTACTTAGACTAGTCCCTCTGGTGGGACATCCCCTATCTCTCTTTCCCTCCTCTAGTCCCCCATTCTTTTGTCTGGTTAAACTCCTGTTTTTTTAAAAAGTTTTTTAAAAGACTTATTTATTTATGCATACAAGAGCTGGGGTGTAGGCCAGAGGTGTGGGGTGGGTGGTGAGAGGATTCACCAGAGACAGAGTGGGGAGCAGAACAGGCGGATCTACTGAAATACACTGCTGAGGGGAGCAGAGGGCGAGGCAGGGGAGGTCTGCAGCACCATGTGGGAAGCTCCCTGGCTGGGGATCGAACTCGTGCTGCAGTGGTTGTGGATAGCTTCCTAGTGCAGAGACTTAACCCATTGAGCCACCAGGGAGGCCCCAACTCCTGTTTATCTTTGAAGTTTCAGCCCAGATGTCATCTCCAGGAATTGTTCTTCCTCATTCGGAGCTAAGGACCCCTCCTGTCCACTGCAGAAATTGTGTCTATCTCTACCTAGCATTTTCTGCATTCCAATGAAATTATCTATTGCCACAGATGTGGAACCAAATAAAGCAAGGTGTTTGAATAGTCCATTACATTTTCTGAATTAAAGTGAATTAAATCAGAAGAAATCTCGAGTTTCTATTTATTTGCTTTATAGTATTTGGAAATTATATGCTTAAAGTGCAAACTCACGCACGAGTATGCAGGGGATCATAAATTTCTATCACATTTCTAGGTTTCCTATGTCTGAATCATGTATCTCTTCAATAAATCCTAATGTGTTAGTTCTGTACTATGTTGGAAACTCATAGTCAAATTGATTTATACAAGCATATGTAGGTTATCTGGTATGCTGTCGAGTGTTAGAAGGCCAAGAAGCAAATTTTAATGGTGATGTGAACTGTGTAGCAGTTTGAGACCATCAAAGGTGGTAAAAATGCCAAAGCAGAAAGGGTCTTCTCTGACCTGTAGAGTTTACTTTTAATATGGTTAGAAGCTGTGCTTTGCTGAACACCACAAAATGAAGTACAGCGTCTATGTCACTTACTTCTGTGGTCAAATCTTAAACCATGTCTTACTGATAATTATAGTCCCTCCAAATCTCAGTTTGAAATGTCCACATTTTGCCTATTTCCTATCTTTTAAGTTTACTCCCAACTTCAAAAATTCCTTTAAGTCCAACCAGGACTCATAAGTCTTACTGTCTCTAGTTGTCTCCCTTATGTTTTTATTTCCCACTTTATCCAGCTTGCATTCCATGGTCAATAATTATAATCATTCCGTTGCATTCACCTGTAACTTCCTGTGCTCTCTTTCATTTCACCATACCACTTGGTTAAACTATAACCCACGTCAAGTCAGCATTCTCTCTCTCTGTGTATAGACCCGCACAGCCATTACTTTCCATTTTTCTAGATCACATGTTGGAAATACTTTCTGTAAAGGGATAAACAGTTAATATTTTAGGTTTTATGGGCCCTATAGTCTCTGTTGCAGTAACTACTCAACTCTGTTGTAGACCTAAAGCAGTCATAGATAATAATGCATGGCTGTATTCTACTAAAACTTTATTTACAGATACTGCAATCTGAATTCCATGCTTTTCACAGGCCATGAAACATTATTCTTCTTTAGTTTCACCCTGCGACCACATAAAGATGTAGAACACATTCCAAACTCACATGCCTTCTAAAAACAGACAGTGGATTGGATTTGGCTCAGACTACAGTTTGCTTACTTCTGTACTAGAAAACAATTTCATATTTTCTCTTTTCCACTCAAATATCTAACACCTATTTTTCCATCCTCGTTCTCAGTTAATGACCTTTCTTTCTTTTTTCTAAGAAATCTGGAGAGAACTTCTACAAGCTACCGTCATTTCTATTCATTTAATTGTATTTGTATCCTGATATTATGGTTTCTCTCCTGTTGTTGTATTTCTGGCAAAGATCAACCCCTCATTTCCAGATTTACCCATTCAAAAATACCACTTCAACAATTTCTCCTGCATTATCAATATTTCCCTCTCTACTGGATCTTTCCATCAGTATACACATATAATGCTATTTCTCTCATATTTAAAGCAAAACAAAAAACACTGTCTTCAAGTCTTCCCCTCTACCTATTGCCTATGTCTCTCTTCCCTCGAAAGACTCATTTATGCTCATTTTCTAAGTTCTTCTCTCATCCTCTCTTAAATGTACCCTAATCATGCTTTTATCCTATCACTCTTTTGAAACTGCCCACATAAAGGTCCCTAGACTTCTATGCTGTGAAATCTAGTAAATTCTCAGTCTTCATCTCATTTCCTTTACCAGCAAGTGAGATTTGGCCAGTTGAACACTACTTATTCCTTTAAACAGTGTATTTTAGATTTGAGGGCATTCTACTATCTCAGTTTTCTTCCTCCCTCTGTCTATTCCTTGTTAATCTTTTTTGCTAATGCTTCCTTATCTCCTCAGGGTTCAGTTCTTAGACCTCTTCTCTATTCTATCTTCATTTACTTCCTTGGTAATTTCATTCAGTCTTAAGGCTTTAAATAACAATCAGTAAGCTGACAACTCCCATACTTATCTTCAGCCTGGATCTCTCTGCTGAACATCAGGTTCCTTTGTCTAACTACCTATTATTTGGATACCTAATAACCATATCAGATTTAACGTGTCCAAAACTGACTTTCTCCCAAACCTGTTCTCCTGCAATCTTTTTTTTTTTTTTTAAAGATTTATTTTATATTTATACATACAAGCTGGGGTACAGGCCAGAGGCATGGAGCGGCGAGAGGGTTCACCAGAGCCAGAGCAGGGAGCAGAACAGGCAGATCAGAAATACACTGCTGAGGGGAGCAGCGGGCAAGGCAGAAGAGGTCTGCCGCGCCATGTGGGATTCTCCCTGGCCGGGCGTCGAACTCGCGTCGCCGCTGCCGACAGCTCCACAGCGCAGCGCTTAACCGCTGCGCCACTGGGGAGGCCCCCTCCTGCAATCTTGTCTGTCTCAGTTAATGGCAATTCCATTCTTCTGGACAGGATTTGGGGTGATTTCCAGCTGAGGGTGATGGGTACAAACATGGGAGAAATGAGGCTGAACAATTTCGGGAATAACAGAGAGCAAAGTAGAGTCCTCACAATGTCTGAGACAGGAGCTTATTGCTACTGTGTGATAACAGCTGAATGCTACCACCTTTTCCTTCCCTGTATGCAGATGATGGGGGTGTGTGTGTAAGAGGGAAATAAGTATCATAAAGAAGATTCTCAGGAGAAAGAGGCACTAACTGCCCACTTTCTTGAGGACATCCTGAATGTAAACCCTGCCAGATAAATGAGTCTAACTGAGGAAGGGTTAGACAAACAGGGTATATAGTAATCATAAAACTGCTCCTGGCCCTGGAAATGCAGAGTACATACAATAGCCATCATTAGCTATGGGCATATGATGGATGCATGATCTCTGGGAATGGGAAAAGAAGGGAAATCCTTACATATAACATAAGTAGTATATATGAATAGTGTGGAGGAAGATAAAAGGTTGTAAACTATTCTAGACTTTGAATTCTTTCTTACCTTTAAGAAACCATTTACTTGTTTATTGTCACCTGAAACTCTTAGGATCAAATGACTCCTGGAGTGAGAATTAATGTATTTTAGAAAAAACGAAGGGAAAAAATGTCCCAATAGAAGTCATTATTGACAAAGGTGTTTAAAGCAGAGTGAGGGAGCCATTAAAGAAGTACAGCCTTTGGGCCTCCCTGGTGGCACAAGTGATTCTCAGCACTATGAAGCTGAGCTCAGCCACTGCAGCATGAGTTCAATCTCCGGCCATGGAGCTTCCCTCATGGTGTAGCAGACTTCTCCTGTCTTGCCCGCTGCTCCCCTCAGCAGTGTACTTCAGTAGATCCGACTGTTCTGTTCCCCGCTCTGTCTCTGATGAATCCTCTCACCCCAGCTCTTGTATGCATAAATTAATAACTCTTTTTTTTTTTAAAGAAGTACAGCCTTTGCCATCCCCACTCCAAGAAAGGGAAAATATGTTTAGAACTACACCTAGTGAGAAAAATTACTACATCCGAGAAAGCCTTGTCAATGGTTAAACAGTAAACTTTCCTGCTTAGAAACTTAGTAGCCAATCCTAATTTTAACAAATATTTAGATATCTAGAAGTCCACTTGTGGTTTGTGCCTTTATAGACCCCTTTCTAAAGATCTGCAAACTGGGGATACTAACTAAGGTTCACTTGAAATGCGTCCTCGGGACTGTAGTCCTTAGCTTTGACCCCAAATAAGTTTCATTCTCTCTGGAAGCTCCAAATTTTCTTTTGGATAACAAAACATAATAAGCGCAGATACTATATAACTGTATTATGTAGCTCTCCATATTCAAACACATTATTATTTCCCTAGTATCCCATGAATATCCCATATAAAGTGGAATAATAAGAAACATAAGCTGTCTCACATCAGTGTAAGTGATGATTTAGCTATTAATCCTTTGCACTCGACTGGCACCGCTGCGGCGCCCGGGGGGGTTTAATGCGTCCACTCAAGCGGCACCGCTACGGCGCCCGGGCGGTTTAATGCATCCACTTGAGCGGCGCTGTTAGGGCGCCCAAGAGGTTTGGAACTCGGTATGTTTATTTCTGATGTGTGATAAGATATTCCTATCGCAATTACTTTCGTGAACCAGACTCAGCCTGCGTCCTTAGCCAATTCTTAGCTTAGCTTAGCTTAGTTAGTCCAGCTTAGCACTGTGATACGTGTCCTGACAAACTGAGGCTGCAGCTTGGGCATTGTTTCACTAAATATCACACAAAAACTAATTACAGAGCGTAATATTTAACAGATTTTGTTGTATTCAATGTAAAAATAAATAAATTGGTGAAATTTTATTATTTGTATACGTTTGTTTGAGTATAAAATGATTTCAAAGTACCTGTAAAACGCTTCCCTAATATAGCTGAAATCGTCTCCAGCGGCTGGTTCACCCACGTGAAAAAGGCCTCGAGTGCAAAGGGTTAAATGAGTTCAAGTCAGATGTGACCAAATGAGTTATAAAAAAGCTTTGTTTTTAAAGCTTTTGGACTTAAAATTGCAAATGAGTGATTGAGGATCCATACTAACTTCAGTTTGGAGAAGCTTGAGCATGACAAAATTAATGCCAACTTTAAGTAAGAATAAGTACATGTAGGTCTCTGGAATTTTACCTCTTGTGGATTTTGGCAGAAGAATATCACTTTCAGGGCCATCAGGTATATCTAAAGAGGTAAAAGCCAATTCTTACCAGAAATGTGGAGTCCATTTCTGCTGTCATCAGCACTATGCCTTTTTCATCCTTAAGTTCAGGGTAGTGATATAAAATCAGTTGGCTGGTTGCAGCATCCCCTCGGGTCTGTAAGGAGGAATACTTATCAAGGCTCAATAAGGTACCACCACAGAAAACTGCAATTTCAGAGCAATAGAGAGTTTGGAGGAAATTCTGGTTCTTAACAGCCCCTTGGGTGGCTAGTGAGTAGAGGACTGGTATGTGGGGGCATGGTCAGGCATGCCAAAGTACTGTGAAACTGACAGTTTGCATGGTGTTATTTGTGTCTTCAATTGAAAAGGTTTGGCTTTTTTCCCAGAAAATGTTTACTGTAGGCAGTGAATCCTTCATCATGGCCATATATTTAAAAATAAAACGGCACAAGCAGCTACCAAATCAAGTTCTAAAGAAAGCAATATGCCTATGTAATTGCCACTTTTATGGACTAGTGCATTTCACAGTTGAAATCTAGTCCCTTTGGCTGGCTCTGAAGACTGAGCTCTTTTAAGCTGTAGCAAACAGCTGGAGAGTTTGCACATGGGTCAGATTTGTAATGTGCATTTTAAAAATATAATCTGGGTAAGGGTAGAAGGAAAAGAATAGGACCATCATAATTTCATGGGAATGGACAGGGCAGTGGTTACCAGACTTCAAGTCCAGACTAGGAAGAAGGCTGACTTCAACGCTAAAGCCCACCTACAGTGTAGAAAAAAACACTCATACATTTAAAAAAGATCTCTGGGTTTCATTTCTAAAATTTCAGGAAGGGTCCTTTTAATTATCAGTATCATACTATTGCTAGGGTATTTTATTTTTAAATGGGAAAGATATGTTTATTTTTCTATGTAAGTACCTAGGTGTCACTAGGGTAACCTTAATATTAAAAACACACATATTAAGAACATACTTCTAACATTATACTGATTGTTATACTGATCATTTGGTCATAATTACATTTCTGGATCTTTTTTTTATTTTGTATCTGAATTTCATGAGGGCAGAGAAATATCACAGATCTCTAGGATCTGGCATAGTCTCCAACACATCAGCACACTGATTAAGTTGATGGGAGTCAATAATCCAGAATCAAACCCAACTCCATTACTTATTAGCAGTGTGAACCAACTTCTCCAATTCCACCTTATTCTCTGTAAATAGAAATAATAATAGCAACTATTTCATGGGATATATAAGCAACACTATATATAAAACCTCTGATAGAGTAAGTATATCAAATATGGGTTATCATAGTATATATACCAATGAATGATCACTAGCTGAATTATAAAATAACTAAGTAAAATGTTGCCCTTTCATTCTATTTTCTACTCCCTATTTCCCAACTCCAAAGTCATTATGAAACTGAGGTTAATTTGCCCTCACACCCCTAGACCAAAGGAAAAAAAATATCTAACTTCCCTTTTCAGGTCTGTTTTATAGCAAAGTTTGACACTTTATGCAAATGATGTAAGATAAGCATGCACCACAGTGATTAACCTTGAGTTAAGCCCCAAGCAGGTCAGAACTCAGAGACCACTGATGTAACCAAAAGAGACAAAGGGGAATGGGGGGGGGGGGGGCAATACTTAGACTACATTTAGTGGTTGAGGGGTATGTTAGCAGGAATTCCAAGAATTCAATGATCTGAAAAAGCTCCTCCATGTTTCTGCCTGTATGGCCCACTTCATAACTAACCAATCAAATTTTATCAAGCCTCACAGTTCCCTCACTCCTAATTCCCCCTATCCTTATTCTTCTGTTCCTATAAAAACACCTGCCCAAAACTCCTACAAATTTGAGGTTTTCTTCCTATCTTCTTGACAGGTGACCTTGCAATAAAGCTCTTTCATTTCTCATTATATTGGCTTTTATATACACTGGCAATGAGCCTACTGCTTGATAGCAACTATATGTTTTTTGGGGGGTCAGATTTGGCCTCTAAATATAGAATATCAATCACAGTTACAATCTGATTTATTTAATGTTTGGGAATAAAACAAGAAAAAGAAGGAGGGAAGCAAACATAACAACATCTATGGGATGGACTATGCATCTTACAAAGTTAATAAAATACTTGTAAGACATGGAGCCCTCTTTAAGGCTTATAGTTCAGGTTAAAAAGACATCTAACCATCATAGCACCCAGTAAACAAAGAATGGTAATTCATCGATGCCATAGCAAATACTACTGGGAGTTAGCAGATATTTTGTGCCCTCGAGCCTCAGCAAGGACGTGCAATTCTATCAAGGGGTAGATCTTTCTCCAGGGACAAACACAAGCCACCTACCTGAATATTTATAAGTGCAGTGAAGTGGAGTTCAGTACCTGTCCACTGTCCTACAAAGAACTCATAACCTTCCCTTCTTGGTAGTGCACACAGAAACTATGGGAAATAAATACATAAGGAGAGATCAATAAATAAAATCATCTGCTCTACGTCCTATACCTGTATTATCCACTACAGTTCTTCAATATTTAATAAAATTTGATATTGATAAATACTTGATAAAATTATGAAATTCCTATGAGATAATATAAAAAATATGCATATACTTTCCAACTCATTAGAGATACAAGTAAAGCTCTCTCCCAACTTCATTTCTGTGTATTTGCTACCTGTCACTCTCATCAGGTTTTTATACTTTTAAAACCTTTTAAAAAATATGCACAGTATATATTCATAAACAAGAAATAATACTGTTTACATGTTTAAAAACCTCACTCTTATCAAACCATATGTAACCTTTTACAATATGCATTTTTTACTTCACATTAATGCTTCTGAGATTTAGCCATGTTGATATAAATATAGTGCGAATTCATTCATTTTCATTGTTGTATGAAATCACGTAGAAATGTACCACAATTTACTTTTTTCTCTTTTTCTTTAAGATTTATTTATTTATGCATACAAGAACTGCAGTATAGGCCAGAGGTGTGAGGGGTAAGAGGATTCACCAGAGACAAAGTAGGGAGCAGAACAGGCGGATCTACTGAAATACATTGCTGAGGGGAGCAGCAGGTGAGACAGGAGAGGCCTGCTGCGCCATGTGGGTTAGCTCCCTGGCTAGAGATCAAACTCATGCAGCAGTGGCTGGCAATAGCTTGATAATGCTGAGACTTAACCCCTGGACCATCAGGGAGACTCCTACTCTTCTCTCTCTTTTTAAAAATTTATTTATTTATGCATACAAGAGCTTGGGTTCAGGCCAGTGGTGTGGGGGTAGTGAGCAGATTCACCAGAAACAGAGTGGGGAGCAGAACAGGCAGATTGACTGAAATACATTGCTGAGGGGAGCAGCAGGCGAGGCAGGAGAGGTCTGCTGCACCATGTGGGAAGCTCCCTGGCCGGGGACTGAACTTGTGCTGCTGTGGCTGCGGATTGCTTCATGGGTTGAGACTTAACCCATTGTGCCAGCAGGGAGGCCCTACTCTTCTCTTGATGAACATTTGGGTCTTTCTGAATTTCTAAACTTTGGAGTGCTAGTGCATTAACTTTTGCTCCAAATAATGTAATCACTTCATATTTTATCATCTGAGGCAGATATTAGAGTAAGGCTCTAGACTAAACACCAAGAAAGGGGCCTCCGTGGTGGTGCAAGGGGTTAGGTCTCAGCCTATGAAGCTATAGGCAGCCACTGCAGCATGAGTTTGATCCCTGGCCAGGGAGATTCCCGCATGGTGCAGCAGACCTCTCCTGTCTCTCCCACTACTCCCCTCAGCAGTATATTTCAGTCAATCTCTCTCTGGTGAATCTTCTCACCACCCCCGTTCCCCCCCACCCCCGGCCTATAGCCCAGCTCTTGTATGCATAAATAAATCTTCAAAAAAAAAGAAAAACACCAAGAGAATATTGGTTTTATGGACAAGAGATATTTAGAATTGGGGTTGAGTAGAGAAAAGAATGTGTCAGAACAAAACAAAATATAACCAGTGCAATACACATTAGTCATAGAATTGTCTCCTTATTGCCAAATTTTCAGACTCCTCCCATTAATATTATATGAGATAACCTCTATGACTTATTAGGGGTAAAATTTTTTTTGAGCTTCACTGAGGTATAATTAAGATATAATGAGTTGCATGAATTCAAAGTGTGTAATTAGATTAGCTTTGACATGTATACTGTGAAACCACTACCAGAAAATGAAGAATATATCTATTACTTCCAAAGTCTCCTTAGTAATTCATATCTTTCTCAGACCCAAATGTCCCAAAATAATCACTGACTTAGCTTCTGTCACTATTGGTCAATTAATTTAGTTTATAGAATTTGTACTTCTTTGGGGTTTAGTTTCTCTCATGCAGCATATTTATTTTGTGGTCTGTACATGTTATTATACATATACACATGTGAGATAATATGGAGTATGAAGAGACTGGTAGAAAATACCCTGTTGGGCAGCATAGATAAGCAATCCTCATGTGACAGCCAGCAACTTACTGTTGGACATGACTGAGCCCGATTCCAGATCAAATCAAACTTCTCTCTCTGCAGGTCAAAAGAAAGTAAAATTAATTCACAAACAAGAAAACATAAAAGGCCACAATCACATTTAAATTTACCAAGACTGAACTCTCGAGCACTAAAATATAACTAAAACAATCTCAAATTCCATCATTTATAAATCCCTCTTATGACACGGAAGAAAAACCAGTTATGTTCAATATTAGATAGAATTGTGTTACTCCAAATCCTCTAGGGAACTCTGCCAAGTGTCAGAGATATAAGGTCACTAAGTCTGTCTGAGGGAGAACTAAGAAGGCCTGCTCAATTATTCACTATCAGAGATCTAAAGTATTATGAAAAGTGCAGATTCTTTCAGCCACTGAACTCATGAAGCGCAAGGATATGTATGTATAAGAGGTAGGGACAAAAGAGCAATATTCTCACAACCAAAAGGCTTTATCCTTTTGTTTGTATGCTTTCTTTCTTAATTTATATTTACACATGTAAGCTCAGTATATATTCGTGTACTTTCTTAATTTATACTTACACATGTAAACTCAGTATATATTTGTGTACTTGATATAAACTTAAGCTACTTCCTCTTCAAGGAATAAGAACAACTGATGACATAGCTGTTAGCTCAGTACCTCAAATGCTTTCTTACGATATAAGTCAGCAGGAGGACAATTAAATCAGAAACCAGCCTTTCCAGTCAAAGACTTAATATTCAAGAAGTCACTGACTACGTCCAAGACAGCAATTCAAGAAGGGAAAAAACCAAAAACAAACAAACAAAAAAAAAGACCATGTGCTAAGGGGAAATGCCAGAAAAAGACTAAGTCAGCTCAGGTGTAAGCTATGTTAGAGGCCCTTTCTTAAATTCCAGCAGCTCGGTTGGAAAACACCAAAAAGAAATAAAAGATATCAGAAATTGCTTAGCAACATGAACTTATACCATGCTCCCTTGTCAGAGACTGACTCAAAGAGACATTTCTGAACTAGAAAGAAGGAAAACAGGGCCATAAATATACCATATGGAGCTTCCAATCTTTGGTGCTCAGGGCATAATAAAAACCCTTAGAGCTATAAACGCAAGTTCTCAAGAGGCAATAAACATAGGAAAAGTAAAGGCAACTGCCTACTAAGGTTAGAGCCCTGACCTTCATGCTATAACACTTTCATTTTCCCTCCAAACTACTTACAGGAATAACTGCAAAGACAGTATCTTTTGTTGCAAAATACTGCTGCCAAATCTGTACAAAAAAAAAGAGAGGGTGTCTGTGACGTGGGTAATCTTTTCAACCTGTACCAAGAAATGGTGACAGCTTTCATTGCTCAGAGTAATATGCTACTTGATAAAAGGGAGGAAAACCTAACATAATGCTTTTATTACTAATACATGATTACAAAAAGATTTAATACCACCTACTCTTCTAGATGATTAAACTATAACTCTTAATAACAAATTCCTGCCAGAGAAATGGAGTCTATCACCTTGTTAATGATTTTTCTCAAGATGGACCTTGTATGTAATAGACAAGTTCTCTTTTTCACATCTTCTTTTCCCCTCTCAAAATCCACACTCCCCAGCCAACTGTGGATCTCAGAGAGCGAGGACGTTAGTCATTCAGAACACAGGGTCTGGAGTCAGGCATAACTGGATGCAAATCTCAGCTCCAATCATTTGCTGGCTATGCTATATCAGGTAAATTACTGAAACTAAATTACATCGAATACAATCATTGATAAAATAGCAGAAACAGCAACCTCACAGAAGTGTAAAGATTAGATAAAATAATGTAGGTTTGTATTTAGCACATCAGATACTATGAAAACCGGAGTCCAAAATGCTGAGGGCAATAAAGGGGCACTTTACCAAAATATGGGAACAATTACCAGAGGAGCTGTATCTTGAACAATGATCAGCAGTTAGCTCTGTGAATGGGAAGACTAAGAAGATAAGCAGGTAGGACAGAAGAGACAAATGCTAAGCAAAGAATGACAGCATCAGCAAGGCACAGAAGTCAGGGGAGGTATCATAGCTAAGGTGATACCTGAGTTAGCTGGTGGTGAAGACTGTCAGAGTTGATCTGAATCCTTTAGAGCTGCTTTGTCAACTTTCCCATTAAAATATGGGACCCCAGCCAAAGATACTATTCAAATTGTGATCTGACCAACATAGAGTACTAGGACCTGGGCAAATTGTTTTATCAATGCAGGCTTTAGTTGCTTTGCTTTATTTACTTTTGTATGTCAAACACTTTCTTCTTATTTAATGACAGCATATCCTGCTTACTTTCATTGAATTTATATTACCACAGTTTATGAATTAACCCTGAAATTTATGAGACTGATAGATGTTTTCTAACATAGCTGACCTTGGTTACTCAAAATTATCTTAATGAACACAAATTTCTATCTAAAATTACAGGTCTAAACGTTATCTGTCATATGATCAGGCCTCTTGGTCCTGGCTTCTCTCCCCCCTACAGAACATGCTTGGTGTCTACTTCCTACTGGCACTTCTTCTCAAAGGCAAAGTTTGAGGTCTCCTTGAGAGTCTGTACAAGACTCTATTAACAGAAGCTGTTGTTTGTTTCTGTCCTACTACTAGGCTACAACTCCTTGAGTGCAGAGGATTCTCTCACTTATTTTTGTGTCTGGCACAGAGTATAATAACACATATTCAATGTTTGCTGAAACAAATGATAAAGCACTCAGAGAAACTATGGCAAGTGGCACAACTTCATATAAAGGAACATGACACAGAGTCAAAAAGATATGCGTTGAGTCCTACTACTACCACTGACCAAGTTACTTAATCTCTTTAAGTTGCAGTTTCTTCAGCACCAACTTTGCAAGGTAGTCATGACAGCTTAACAAAAGCACTAAGTATAGCGCCTGACACACAGTTGACATAGTTTTATTATTTTATTCTCTCAATATTCCTACATTTCAAAGACTGCTAAGAAATGCCAATAGCTATGATAGTCTAGAGCAAAAAGAATCACAGACATGAAAAAGTAAATAGCAATGCAAATCAAGGCAGATGGATTGACCGACAGGACAGATCTTGTCTGAGAAGCTTCTTATGACAATGCAGGACTCTGAATACCAAGGAACATGGGAAGTCATGAGGTTACTAACATAATACTTATTTTTATTCATTTATTTGAAAACAAAAAAACAGCACTTTCTGTGTCACCTATTAGTTTGTTTTCAAATTAAGTCATTTAATTCCTCAAATAACTATGAGTAAGTACTATCATTAACTCTACAGATAGGAAAACTAATGCTCAGAAAGGCTAACTAACTTATCAAAGTCATTCAGCTAGTAAGTAGTAGAGCTAGTACTTAAAACTGGCAGTTTGGGGCCTCCCTGGTAGAGCAAGGGGTTAAGTCTGAGTACTATGAAGCAATCTGCAGCCCACTGCAGCACCGGTTCGATTCCCAGCCAGGGAGCTTCCCACATAGTGCAGCAAACTTCTCCTGCCTCGTCCGCTGCTCCCCTCAACAGTGTATTTCAGTCAGTCAACCTGTTCGGTCAATCCCTACTCTGTCTCTGGTGAATCCTCTCACCACCCCCCATACCTCTGGCCTATACTCCAGCTCTTGTATGCATAAATACATCTTTAAAAGTAACAAAAAAAACCTGGCAGTTTGGTTTTAGCGTCTGTGTTCTGAAATACACTATTTTTCTCCATATGAAAGCATGAAGAGGACTCAGCTAGCAAGGATATTACAGGGAAAGATGGAGTGGGCAAAATAAGAGCAGGGAAACCTATTTAGAAAGGCAGTACAGTAATCCAGGTACAGAGTAGTGATGATTTTTAAAAAGATGTGAGCAACAGGAAAGAAAGACAAAGGGCAAATGTGAGATGATTACATATAAGAAGTGAAAACAAGAAAAACAGTTTTCTTAAGCTACTATTTTCATCACTTTTGTTTTCTGTGGCTGCCTTCCATTTTGGGTAGAAAGAGGTGTCAGAAATGTAGGCTCCTTTCTGCTTTTGGATTTGGTTCACAGAGTACACTTTCTTATAAAGTAAGCTGCCCATTTTCATTCATTACCTGTTTTATTTCTTCTGCAGTTTTGTCTTTCACCATCTCAATGTTAAAGATTGAACTGAGAGTCTGAACAAGAAAATAAAAGGCAGTTAACTGTCACAATTAAGAAATGAAACAACAGCACTCTGTAAGTCTTGTGGCAAGCAACATTTTAGGACCATGAACATGCTGTCAATAGTGGAGAACAAAAATAAGGAAACCAGTTTGCTCAGAGGAGCTCCCAAGCCCAGGCAGGTCCTCACAGTTCTGTTCCCCAGAGTCTCTATGTCACCAGGTACTTCTCAAATGCTGTCCAGTTAATAACTTTTCATTTAAGTGCTGTTCTACAAGGGGTGGACCCTTATTTCCATATTCAGTGACAAATGTTTTTATTTGATTTTTCAAAAACTACTTCCTATAGAAAGGAAGGGCATCACTGCATTTTCTTCACACTTCTCTGGCACCTTCAGGACCAATACTATTCTAGGAGTCCTACCAAAGACGCAAATATTCACAGAAATATTTCTCATCCCTATAGTGGGAAAATTGCCTTACGGAAAATCACTGAAATGCGGTATGTTCAAATTTGCAGTCTCTGGTTACAGACATTTCATATGACTTGAGATTCGGATATTGAATTAGAGACCTACCTCCCTGGTGGCGCAATGGTTAAGCACAGCACTATGAAGCTATTCAGAGCCACTGCAGCACGAGTTCAATACCCGCCAGGGAGATTCCCACATGGCGCAGCAGACCTTTCCTGCCTCGCACACTGCTCCCCTCAGCAGTGTACTTCAGTAGATCTGCTTGTTCTGCTCCCCACTCTGTCTCTGGTGAAATCCTCTCACCACCCACCCCATACCTCTGGCCTACACCCCAGCCTGTATGCACAAATAAACAAACCTTAAAAAAAAAAAAGAAACCTACCTTGTCCTTAGTGAATCCTCTGCTCATAGACTGTTTTCCCAAAGCATCTGCCTGAAATACATGAGATATTAATCTATTATTTTCTCATAAGAAAAAGCCCACCTATTTAGGTGTAGGACCCAGTACCTCATTAAGTAATTGCTTTTGATAGTAGGGTGGGCTGTTCTGAGTCTCCTACTCAATATTTCAGTTCAAGACCATGTCTTGCAGAGGGAAGGAGGACAATCTATTTCTGAGGTTCTGAGGCTTTTCTGCATAAGCCCTCCTTTCATTACTCTGTGCCAAACCTTTCACAAATGCTACCATAGAACTCAACCCATAAATCAGACAAAAATCTAATGTACGGGCCTCCCTGGTGGTGCAGATTGAGTGCTGTGCTGTGGAGCTGTCGGCAGCGCACAATGTGAGTTCGACGCCCAGCCGGAGAGAATCCCACATGGTGCAGCAGACCTCTCCTGCCTCGCCCGCTGCTCCCCTCAGCAGTGTACTTCTGATCTGCCTGTTCTGCTCCCCACTCTGTCTCTGGTGAACCTTCTCGCCACCCCGCCCCTCTGGCCTGTACCCCAGCTTGTATGTATAAATAAATCTTTTTTTTTTAAAAAAAATCTAATGTACAAAAACCTACTGGATGTACTCAGATCTTTTTGGTCACATTCCTTTTGCAATGGCGGCATCCTAATGGTAGCTGTCCAAAAAGGGAGAATTTCATTTTTATAACTCTTACTCTCTGGTGTTTTCAATGAAACAAAAGAAATCCTCCATTTGCACAGCCGCCTTCCACCTTTCAATCACTAATCTGGGGTATTCTTTCCCTACAGTGTCCCTATAATATATTCTTCACTTCCATTTGCATTTATGGAAATTAAACTTTAGCTCCAAGTGGCATTTTGTCTAATCTAAGACACCACTGATCTTAAGGTGCATCATTAGTTTGTGTATCAGAAAACGATGCCGATTAAATATCAACACAGCATTTTCACATAACATCAACTGTAAGACAATTTTGGAGATGTTAAAAGGTTTTAAAAATGTGGACTTTAGAAACAAAAAAATAAGGTAATTAAAATTACAGTCGAACCTTTATGCCAGTCTCAAGAGCAGAATACTAAACAAAAAATTTAAGTGGGTACTTTACTACTCCCCTACAGATACACCATGGGGACAGTTTTTTGTTCTCACAGTAATAAAATGGATTTATGCACTTATGGGTGGGGTAGAGGTGCCAAATATGCTATAATTTTGCAGATGAGTTCTCATAACGAAGACTAGTCTCTCATCTTATACAACTTTACAATGTTTGGCCAGACAGTCTTGTAAGTGGAAAACCTTTTTTTATACTTACCTAGGTCCAGAATCTAATTTGGCTTAACTTTTTTTAACATGGCTTGAATAAACACTGAATTTTTCAGAAATGTAACTACTAAGTAAGGTGAGAGAAGATGACACATTGTGGAATCTCATGAGGGTTACTGGTAACACTGGGTTTGAGAGTTTTTATACTCACCAACACAATACCCCTGCTCTAGTCAGCACTTGCTGCTTATATATTCACAGTGATTTCACATACAGGTGAAAGCATCTGATGACAGTGTCTCGTCTCCCAGCATAATTGTGCCCCGGAATTTACATACAAACTATGTGTCTTATTAAAAAATACTTTCCTTTACATTACGGTTAGGGCATTACATTGATATTTTCTTTCTGAAATTATGTTTGAAGGTGGGCTATAATGTCTACACTTCATTTCAATGTGGGAAAATTAAAATAAAAAACTTATAAAACATTGTAAAAAGGGGATGGTGGGTCATTCTGACTCAAAGAAAAGGCTTTGGGAATGGGTAGTGTGGGTTAGTCACAAGGCCTCTTCCATCTAGCTAGATAAGAAAGATACTAAGTGATTATGAACCTAAGAACTGCCGTAATTTAAATGATGGCATCTTATTATGTATTTTGTTATTATGAAGTTAAATTTCTGAGTCTGTTTACATAAAGGGGCAAAGGGCTTCCCTATGGAATAGTGAGTTTATAATGCAATAACATTTCTCAATATTTGCAACCTTAACACTATAAATGTTTATAATAGGAAATTACACTTGTTAAAAGTATTTGTATAGAGGTGTCTGTAAAGTTGTAACTATTTTATCATAGGAGGTTGAATTTGCTCCCCAATCTTGTAATGATTAACCCACCGACTACCGATCGCGCTGAAAGTAACTCAACCAGTTAATTCAAGACTGATGGATTCTCTTAAAATTTAGGATATCTAAGGTAAAAAAATATTCTCCAATGTAAAACATTTCTCATTTTAACACACAGTGTAGAATCCCAATTTTTCAGTATAACTCCTTATTTTAGGTCCACCCAGTCCACACCTGGATCATTGCCTATTCTTCCTGCTTCTGGAGTGTCCCATTCCAGTATGTTCTAGAAACTACCCTAGATTAGTATTTTTCAAACCACAGTTTATGAAATCAATTTAGTTGATTGTGGCCAAAGTCTTTTTAAAAATGGGGGGAAAATCAGTGCACTGCACTGATTTGTAAAAATTTTCAGTTGTAATCACACACATACACACACACACAGAATCATGAAGTGAAATATCTTTCTTACTATGGATTATGCACAGAAAGTTTGCATTTAGACTGATCTTCCTATACAGTTTTCAATCTGCTTTCTCCCAGTTTTGATTCTTATTTAAGTATAATGACAGCTAATATGTAATAAGCTCTTATTTCCCCCAACCCTATTGCCCAGTGCCATGTGTGCTTTGCCTTGACCACTCAATTGCACCTTCTGGGAGAAGGGATGACTCTTTTCATCCCTGACTATCTTCACATGACCACATATCTTGCCAGAGGGAGCAGGATACCATTTGTGGATGGAGACCAAGCTGAGAAAAGAGAGGACATATCCAGATGACCCATCAATGAGCCCACCCCCAGGATAAGGATCAGGGGGTGCAGTGTAGAGCAATGGTGAGTCGGCAACACAAACGGCAGGCCTTACCTTCTGTTCCACACTTCTGATAAAATCACCTTGCCTGGAGCGCCCCACTGGCTGCTTCCGAAATTCATTGCGCTTCTCTAGTCGGGACTCAAAAGCAGCCGGGTCAGATCTGATCAAAGGTAAAACAAAGGTTAAACCACTTGGGTCTTTTTAGATTTTGAAACAGCAAAACATATCACTACCAGAAAGAGAAGACACAGGCATTCAGAGACCGAGATTTGCCTTCAGTTAGTTAGGCCTGAGCACAGACCTACAAATTGAGAAAGTGGAAAAAGAAATCATTATTGAACCACTGTAACATTTTCCTCCTACATTTCTTCTCTAGGGTGACAGAGGGCTTCACCCCTCAGGCATTTACACTCTGGGTACTTAATGCAAATCCTCAGAGTGGAAGGGTACTGAGGTTCTTGTGGGTTACTGCCTCAGGCAGGAATCCTAGGTGTCAAGCTTTTACTTGCACACACCTTGTTCTCAAACACTTCCTCCTCCTCCAAAAACTGCCTCTCCCCCCAAGTTAAACATCTGTTTATTTAGAGCCAAATGATTCAGAGGTTTCAAAAAGCCTACTTTGCAGAAGACTTAGCACCTAAGCTTCTCTCAGACCCTCTCTCCAGAGAATGTACTCCTGCAGATGGAACATCAGACTTCATTCTCTATGCCAAAATGGGTCTTCAGGCCTCAAGTCCAGGTTGGGGTTGTCTTCTTTAAGAATGCTTCAGGCCATGTAGCCAGTGATGTGATACTTTGATAAGGACATCATCCAAGGACTCCAGTTCCTCAGCTATGAGACCTGTAGAGTCGTGGGTAAGGTCTGTGGATCCAAGGACATCTTGGTCACCTCTCTGGAGCCCTTCCTGATCAAGCACTGGAGGTAGTCCCTTTTCCACACAATTTGTTTCTAGAGAGGACATCAAATACTTCCTTCACTGCTATGCACAAGGGCAGCTCTTCCTCCCGTCCAGTGTGGGTCAGCCATGCTCTGACTAATGAAGAGTCAAACCAGGGGTATTACTTAGTACCTGCCAGGCCAGGCACCAGGACCAGGACAGTGGCTAGAGTCACATCCGGGTCTACCAAGGTGAGCAGATGAAGAGGGCAAGGGGTGGCTTAGGCAGTAAAACCCATATACTCACACCTTGGGCATCTTTTATTCTTAAAACATTCTGAGACTATGTCTGTCTCTCTGTAACTTTCATCCTCAGGAATAGGAGGGTGAATTCTTTTTATTATACAAGAGGTATACACACACTCACACACACACACACACACACAAGTACTTAGGCTACCTCCTAAGTTTTTCTCTAGGCTAAATTTCCTATTTTATTTAGTCCTTCTTCACAGATGCTATTTGTGACCTTTCCTCACTGTGGACCTGATCTCTGGGCACCCTCTAGTTTTTCTACACAACAGTATATAGTGAGCCTGGAGCTAGATTAAATCCCCCCTATTGACCAAAGCAGAGTGTGATGCAAAAACCCAGAGAGTGGACTACAAGGGGGTCAGCAGGGCCCATAGCCTTCCTGATGTTGGCTGACACTGGACTTGTGCTAGTCCTCCAAGAGCCCAGGTTTTAGTGAGTATGCCCCAGCACTAAGCAACCAGATTGTAATTTCCCTAAAATTATGTCATGAGGGTAGGTGAACTGGGTGATATATGGGAACTAGATTTCTGGTGGTAAACATAAGGTCATATATACAGAGGTTGAGTTAAAAGGCTATAACTGAAACCTATTATTATAAACCATCTCCCCTTATTCTCCCACTCCCGGCCTCCAAAAAAAGAAAAATCCCATGATATCCTATCTGTCTGGTCATGAACTCTAAGGCCATGTCCTGTCTTGCCCCCTTCTTTAACTTGGCCCAAGTTCTACTGACACTTTTTTGGCCTTGCTTTCTTATTTCCCTTTCCCTCTACCTCAACCTCATGTTCTTTTTCTTAGGTAATACCTTTCCCTCCCATCTCCCTGATACTTGTCTCACTCAGCTTCTTCTAGGAATAGTCATTTCCTCTCTCCTTTTCATTGATTTAACAAAAAAATTTACTGTCTCTTGGCTGCTGGTTACTTTGCTGGGCTCTGGAGGTAGAGAAACAAGTACAGTATCTACATTAAGATGCTTACTATCCAGTGGGAGACATATATATAAGTACATCAGAATATGTAATGTAGAGATTATGGTGGGAATTTGCTCAAATGTTCCCAAAAGGTTGAGCTGATTTCATGCCTCTGTATCTTTGCTGCTGCTGCTCCCTTTACCTTGAACACCCTCCCCAACCCCATTCCTTAATTCCTTTGTGCCAGACTATAGTGCTCAAAGGAGTTTTTGGTAATAAAGCTAGAGACTGGTAGGTACTAGAGCATGAGGGAGTTGTGTAGAACACTAATATGGACGTTATCCAAAGTCAGTGGGTTGCCCTGGGAAGTTCATTCTTCAGGAGACACAGAATTTAAATGTTAATGGGGATCATCCTGTGGGAAGGAGAGTAAAACCAGTTATTCATTTGTTCATGAATAAGACTGAATGAGAGCCGATGAAGGACAATACTTCAAATGAATTTCTGTGAAAGGGATCAAAGGTTGCAGGGTAATGTAAGTAAAAAAAATTTTTAAGATGACAAATACTTAAGTATATCTGAATGCTGTTAGGAGGGTAAAAATATTCACTTATTCCATCATTCTTTTAAAAAGAGAAGAAAGATCATTCTAAAGTAGCAGTGAGATGGTGTGGGGTGAAAGGGTCCACTGCTGGAAGTGGGAAGTCTGTGAGAAGATGCTTTAATAGTCCAGCCAAAGATGATGGAAGAGTAAATTAAGGCTGTGGAAGCAGAGGTGAGACAGAACTCAAAGAAGTAACAGTGTACATAAGGCAACTGTCTGCCTTCTCTGCCAAATTCTCTCCCAAACCCTTTAATTTTCATCTTTTGTCTTCTTCAGCTCTTCCCACTTCAACTCTACAGACTTACCCATGGCTCTGGACACCCACATCAACACCCCCCCCCCCCCCACCAATCTCTAGATCCTTCCCTTTGGAAGCTGAGGGGCAGTGTGGGAGTCAGATGTATGCCAACCAGCTGTGTGTGACTTTCATTGGTTCTCTTACTCTCTGACCCTCCAATTTTCTCATCTTAATGACAGTTTAATTGAGGATCCAAAATGTGACTCTTAGTTTTTGACACCCCCTATCTCCTTTCCTTACAGTTAGAACCCTAAGCCAGGAGACTGCACGAGTTCAAGGCCAGGCTTCAGCTGACTCAATATGTGACTGAGCAAGTTAAGTCTTCTCTGGAAGTCTCAATTTCTAGCATAAGGGCAGCAGTTTCTGCACCGGCCTGCCTCATAAAGGATGTCATAAAGAGACCACCTCATAGGTTTGAGAACTTAAGCACAGAGATAACTGGGAACTTGGGAAATGGGGCTGGGGCTTTGCAGAGATACCCAGCTCTGACACTAGCTGTGTGACCTGAAGCAAGTGACCTAACCTCTCCGAGTCTGGACACACCATCTGTAGAGTGCGGACAGTACTAGCGTCCACCTCTCAGGGCTTTGGTAAGGACTGAAAGCGTCATATACACCAGAAGCTCAGGCCGCATGCCACCCCTCCTCCCTGCCCGCCGCCGGCTGGCTGGTCCCCGCACCTGCGCAGCTGCTGGATCTTGTCGCGGTAGCGGTCGTAGAAGGGGTTGGCCTCGAGCTCAGCCTGGACCCTACTGCCATCGGCGCCCCCCGGGGGCTGGCCCGAGCTGGGGCGCACCGGGAACACGCGCAGTTGCGCCGGTGACACGAGCCCCAGGCCCAGGGCGCGGCTTCGCACCGTGCACAGTCCCCGGTAGAGGCCGGCCACCTGCAACACGGCCGGGCCCGCGCCACCAGCCGCCGCCACCACCGCGGAAGCCATACTCGCCCCCTCCTCCTCCTCCTCCTCCTCCTCCTCAGGCGCGTCGACCTCGGCCCGCGGCCCGCGCGTCCGCTCCATCGTCCTCCGGGCCCGCCGCGCCTGCGCTCGGGCAGCGACGTTCCGCGCACCCAAGGTTCCGGGTGCCCGGGAAGGACGAGGCAGGCGGTGGGGGCTCGCCGCTCCCGCCCTGGCCCTGCTAGCTGCTAGGCTCTATGCGCCGTAGCCCGCCTCCTCCCCGGGGCTGCCGTGATTCACGCCCTGCCTGGCGGGACCAATAGCCTCTGCGCGCCCAGTCTCCTCGTAAAAGCCTTCTGACTCCTGATCCTCAAGGATCCTGCCCCCGTTTAAATTCTCGTGACTCTCTCTGTAGCACTCTTCTTCCACCAGCTATAATCACAGCTTTTCTTTACTGAGCATGTTTACCTGAAGGATAGCACATGCCTCATAGCCTGTGAGACTGATGTTAGTCTCATTTTACAGGTAATGTTACAGGACAGGGAGAGGGGCACCCGGGGAAACCTCAAACCTGCCAGTTCTAAGTAGGTTCTGCCATCCGCCGCATCAATACAAAACATACAGGATCTGAAGTGGAAATAAACTTTCCTACAATTAGATAAGACAAGAATATAGTTTCTAAGTCAAGCACCCAATGTTATCCAACCCCTTGTGGGTAAAAGTCCACCTAAATGGGATTGACCCAATGCAAGGCTCAACAGCCTGCCACAAGTCTAAAACACCTTTTGGCAGGGACCCATAGAAAAGGGTCAGAAACAACCAGACAATCTGGGAGAAACTAAAATACCTTTTGGCAGGGACCCATACAAAAGGGTTGGAAACAGACAATTCTGAGAGTGTAACAGGGTGGTCCCCAGGAAAAAGGGTGTGTCCCAGGTTCCCTGTCCCACCCAAGGTAGGGTGGAACTGAGCAGGATATAAGAAGCTGGAGAAGAGAGACAGGAGACACAGAAAGAGAAGACACAGAACACACAGACAGAAGACAGGAGGAGACGGAAGAAGGATGGAAGGCCAGAAGAGGCCCAAGGAGCAGAGAGACTTGTAAAGAAGCTGCACTGGCCTGGACTGATTGAAAGAGATGTGGGTGAGAGACCCATGGGGAAGTTAACGATGTCTATGTTGATTTTGGTTTTGATTTTGTTCTGTTCCTCTCAGAATTGTCTGTTTCTGACCCTTTTGTATGGGTCCCTGCTGAAAGGTATTTTAGTTCCTCCCAGAATTGTCTGGCTGTTTCTGACCCTTCTGTGTGAGTCCCTGCCAAAAGCTGTTCTAGACTTGTGGCAGGCTTTCGAGACTTGCTTTGGGCCAATCCCATCTGGGTCTGGGTGGACTTTTACCCACAAGGAGTTGGATAACATTGGGTGCTTGACTTAGAAAATATATTCTTTGTCTTCTCTGTCTTTTCTAATTGTATTGAAGTTTCTTTCCACAAAAGGTCCTGTATGTTTTGTATTGATGCGGCGGGTGGCAGCGGCAGGTGGCAGAACCCATTTAGAACAGGGCAGGTCTGGGGTTTCGGGGGTGCCCCCTCCCTGCCCTGTAACAAGAGGAACAGAGCAAAATCCAAATCCAAATTAACGTTGCCATCGTTAACCTCCCCACGGGTCTCTCACCCACATCTGTCTCAATCAGTCTAGGCCAATGCAGCTTCTTTATTTGTCTCTCTGCTCTTTGTGCCTCTTCTGGCCCCCATCCTGCTTCCTTCCTTCTTCTGTCTCTTGTGTCTGTGTCTCTCCTCTCTTCTCCAGCTTCTTTTATCTCCTGCTCAGCTCCACCCTCCCTTGGGTAGGGCAGGGAACCTGGAACACACCCTTTTTCCTGGGGACCACCCTGTTACAGTAAGAAAACAGGCCTAAAGCCATTAAGAAAACAATTCACTTCTATCCAAGCTACTCGTTTCAAGACACCAGCTCCTCCAAAGCCTTGTCTTCTCTTGGCTTCCTGAATTCCACCTTGACCTCCTGCCAAACCAGTACTTTCCGCCTTAAAGAGACACTTAGACTTATTCTTAATAAGTATTTGGGCTATTTTTGATCCCTGGAATGCTCTCTTCTTACCCTCACTCCACCCAATGCCGCCACCTTTTAACACCCTAAACCAGGTGTGAGCTCCTCGGGTAAGGAATAATAACATCAACAATTCTATGTCGCATGTGCTCCTAGCACAGGGAAAGGTCTGGCGCAAGCCCTCTGCGTGGCACTAGTCAGTTTGCTTTCATGGAATTCCTTCCTGGGTCTTACCTGGAAGAACCCTCTCCTGAATGGTCTTAGCATTGAAAGTACTGTATCTTAGAAGACTCCTCAGTCCTGGGCAAATTGGGATGATTGGTCTCTCTGGAGAGCAGTAACCCAAGTAAGAGGTGGTGGTGCTTAGAATAAAGTGATAGTGATAGAGGTGGTCAGATTCTGGGGATGTTTTGAAAGCAAAGTCTAAAATTTTATTAATGGACTAAATGTAAGTGTAGGAGAATGAAAACTCCTTGCAGGTGTTTGACATGAACATCTGAAAGGATGGAGTTGCCACTTTAGGAAAAGAGGAAGTAGATGTTGGATGATGGATCATCAGGAATTTCATTTTGGACATGTTAGAGATATCTTAATAGACTAGCAAGCAGGCTGTTGTGTGCATGAGTCTAAAGTTCTGAGGAGCAGTCTGGGCTAGAGATAAAATTGTGAGTTGTCAGTGTACATGATATTTAAAGCTATGAATCTGGATGAGATCACTAAAGGGATGATGTAGTTAAATAATTAAAGACTGAGTCCTAGGGCATACTAACATTTAAAGATAAGGAAAAAAGGAGAAATTAGTAAAGGAGATTGAAAAGCAGGAGCCAGTGAGGTAAGCAGTCAGCTAAGGGTAAGTGGAATCAAGAGAAATTTGTGCCCATCATGTCCCAAGTTACATACTGGGGACTATAGAGAGGGAAGAGATTAAATGGTGCCAAGAGCCAAGCTAGGCCCAGCAGTGCAACCCTATAGGAAGACTGACTTGGGCTTAACTGGGGAGGGGCTGCCATCAAACTGCCTCAGGAGGTGTGAACAAGTCCCTGACCCAGGTGAGTCCCCAGGGAGCTTAGTTGCTGGGTAGGGGAGCTCCACCTGCAGAGCTCAGGTAGATGATGAAAGTTGGACCAGACAACTCAAAAATGCCTTCAAATGTGAGATGATGTGATTCTGGGAAGCCAACTGAAATAACTGTTGCAGAGTAGGGGGTGGGTAGAGCCGAGTGGAAGGAAAAATGGGAAGGCCCACTCCTCGATGGAGAAGCCATGTGAGGAAAACACTCCAGAGGTGTGAGCAAGCAGAGTTTGTTAAGGAGTCTGGCCTGGTCAGAAGGGTAAGCTATGTGAAGGACGGGGAGGAAGATGAGGCAGAGAAGAGCTGTAGGGCCAGATGGTGGGGAGCTCCTACAGGGCCTGATACCCAGCAAAAATGTACAAACGCTTGTTGAAAGTAATGAAACTATAAAGATTGTAAGAGCCAAGGAAGGTGGTGTTGACCATTTAGTTTCCTTGAGCAGCTTTTCTCCTGACAACTTGGTCATAGACTTCTTGAGGGCAGGGCTGCCCAAAGCTCTGGGGGGTTCCCCCACTCACTCCCAGCCTCACTCCCTACTGGTGACAGGTAGCCATTAATTGGCTCCTTGTCTGAGGATTCCCCCAAGTGGGGTAAAGAGCAGACCATCCAGTGGTGGGTCAGTCCATGATAGGTACAGTAGAGAGATGCTCTGGAGACACACTAGATGGAGTCCCTCCCACTAACCAAGACTGCACAAGCACAACCCCTGGAATGCTCGGTGCTTGGAACTTGGTGTCTTGGCTGAGCCTTTATAGGGCACAATGGGCCTGAGCATTCCAAGGACTCCCATTGGCTGCACAGATGGGTAAGTGAACTCACTCTCCCCAGAGCCACTGGCCAGGTACCAAGGCTTATCCTATGGATTCCCAATGGCAGGACCTGAGCCTCCCTGGTGGTAAGTGTCCTTCCAATCCCTGCCCCTTGCTTGGTGACCCGGGCCTGGGAGCACTTGGGGAAGACCTTTTGCGTGGATGGGGTGGTACTGCCTGTGTGGTGGAGTGCTCAGCAGTTAGGATATGGTTTTCTCTAGAAAATGAAGGATTCCTTGAGGGAAGAGATCATATCTCTCTGGCCAATGGTAGGAGGTTCTATGACTATATATGGGACGCTGGTGACCATGTCAACTGGTAAACTTTAACTTCCTTGATGAGCCTTGGTTTCAGTGAGGCTTCTCAAACTGATGGATTGCGTGGGTCTAGGACCGGAAGCCATAGACTTGACTACGCCTAGGCAGGCCATGCTGCCTCTAGACCTAGCTTTCCTTATCTGTAAAGGTCTAAAGGTGATCTCCTAAACCTCCTGGAAACCTTGCTTTGAATAAGAGAGGCACATCAATGAGGAGGGAAAGAAGGAATAGAGTGGTTAGGTGATTGGAATAATTGATGAACTAGGTTTAAGGACAAGGATGAGAAATGGCTTGGATTCCAAGCCAGAGCTATTAACGAGTTTGCCTTTTTTTTTCTTTCTTATTGCCTTAGTGTGGGTCTCACTGTACTTTGCGTTCCTGGGGCTGTGTTCGGTGATAACTGGTGGCTGCATTATCTTTCTGCACTGGAGGAAGAACTTGCAGCGGGAAGAGCGTGCCCAGGAGTGGGTGGAGGCGATGAGAGTCACCACATTCACATACAGCCCGCTGCTCTACTGGGTTAACAAGCGCCGGCACCACGGCATGAATGCAGCCATCAACATGGGCCCTCCCTCTGCTATCACCAAGCCTGAGGCTGAGGTCCAGAATTCAGATTCAGAGTTGGACGTCCCTGAGACAAGGAGCTGTGCTGCCCAAGACAGCAGTCCCAAGGCAGACACTCCTGTCTCTCTGCAGCCTGTGCTGCAGCAGCAGCCTCAGCCTTCCCTGATGCCTCAGCCCCATGCTAGCTCCCCACTTCCAATTCCCATCTTTCAGGAGGTACCCATCACCCGCTCCCTGAACAACCTACCCCCCTTGCTGAACCACTCAGTCTCCTACCCATTGGCCACCTGTCCTGAAAGGAAGGTGCACTTCCATTCTCTTCCCACACTGGCCCATGGGGACCACTGCCTTAATGCCAGGCCTTTTGCTTCAGAATTGTAGTCTACTCTCACTGAGAGTGGGAGCTAGAGGTTATCAGCAAAGCTGGAGATTAAGCTACCTCAGCAAGGTAACTATTGAGGGGCCAGGGCATTATGAAAGATTAAAATAAGCTCAAGGCTCCCTTGTGTCTCATTTGTTGTTAGAGGAGTGCAATGTCCTTCCCAGTTGGTGGGGGCACTTTGCAAACCAAGGTCACTGAGTCTCACCGATACAAATGGGCACTGGAAGGCTGGCTGTGGGGAGACGCTCTGAACCAGTACTTATGATGGGCTCAATATTCCCTATCCAGTATTTACTTAAGACCAGAAATGTGTGCCAGATCCTGGATTAGGTAACCAAAGCATTGCCATCTTTGGGGACATTAAGTATAGCCGATAACCAGAGAGATCTAGATATCATAAGAGTGATAACTGCTGAGAGTGTATGCTGTAGTGATTCATAGTGGTCCCAGTGTAGACAAAGCGAGTGAACATGATCTCATGCAGCCACACTGCACTGCCAGCTGAACTGTATCCTCTGACAATCTATGATGCACTGAGTCCTTACGTGGCGGTTATCTACATTATTGCTCATACGAGAACATCACTGAATGAGTATCAACACCGTCTTCCTACCGATGAAAAGATAGTTTCCGAGGGCATTCACTGTATCAGGTTGCAGAGCCAGGTCTCAAATTTACATCTGCCTGACATCAAGTTCCTTGTTATCACCATGACACCATGGTGTCCCTTCCCTAACATGTCTTGTTAGAAAATACTTGGCAAGTGATTATGTGTGGGGGGTATAATTAGCCTGGTTCACAGATTGGTCAGTGTGCCCCCTAAAGTTATATGCAGAAATATATCCACTGTCTTTTTATCTTAAAGGAATTCGTGTTACCTCCAAAAGTTAAGATCTAGTAGGTGGGGATTTTTTTTGTACTATCTGGAAATGATCCTAAAGGAAAGACAATAAACTGGCCCCAGTTTAAAAATAAGCCCAGCTCTGCTCCAAGATATCCAGTTTTGGGAATGAAGAAATCATCTGTGATTGAACTATGTTCTTCCCTGAGGAGAAAAGTCACCCAGATTGTGTACATATATGTATGATCCCCCATATCTAGCAAACGTAGTTATTTTCCTTTTTTCTTGTGTGTGTGAAAAAGCCCCAGTCCTTCCATAACACTCTCTTGCAACGAATCATGGCCCTTTTTTTAAGGCACTGAAAATTTTTTTTGGCAAACATGCTCTTACAACTGAATCTCTAAATACGAAACAGGCCTAAGTGGAGCTATTTGGTGGATAGGGGCTCATTCTCCCTTCACCCTACCCCTCCCATTCCTGAGGATGCTGAAGAACTGTCTTCCCTTCTTCAGGCCATTTTGTGGTTCTTCAGGCAGACTCTTCACCATTACTTTGAGACTACCATCTGTTAGTCTGTGCTTTCAAAAGTCAGAAGGGATTCATTAAAATAGGGATCAATGCAGATATATTCATATTTTTTTCTTAGTAATCAGTATGTATGTGGGCTTTCATCGTAGGTGGGAAGAGAGGAAAATGTTTTATTTAGGTAAATTAAAATGGCAGTATTACTGATATGAAATAAGCAAAGCTCAAATCAAGACATGGAATCCTTGAGTTCACTCCCTAAAACGAACCAAAATTGCTTATACATTACCAAAATAGCCCCGCTAAAGCAAAGTAGATTTACATTTCTTAATATGAGAAAACAACAAGGTAGGTTAGGTTCGTAAAACAAACAATACACGCTCTATAAAGTCTCAGGAACACCCAAATGTGTTTTGGTTTGGATACGAAAGAAGGGACCACATCTAGCTGGTGTTGGTAAGCAAGCCAATGAGGTGTGTAGCAAACAAAAGCTGTCACTAAAAACAACTCAACAGCAGGCCATTATATGAGTATGAGCCCATCACCGTCAAAGTCTTCAACTGTGACCAGGAAGACCAGCGGGGGGGCCGACGGGGTTGAGTCCAGTAACCGCAGTGAGGAAATGCCAGAGGAAGGGAGAGCAGCAGCAGCAGCTGAAGGCTGTCCACTCTTCAGCTCTGCTGTGTCAGACACGCTCCTGGGCGCAACACATTCCTTTCCGCCCTTAGGGACACTACAGTTAAAGCAGGCTCTCTCTCGTCTTGGTTCTTCTCTCCCAGCAATTTCTGCCTCTGATTTATAAAAAAAGCTGTTTTTAAGTATTCATCATGCCAGCTAGTACAAAAGGAAAAAGGACCAAGAAGCAGTGCTTTGGGTAACTTAGGAAAGAAGTAGTAGGTGCTGTGAGTGAAAAGCTAAAAATACTTGAGACCAGAGACAAATTCACCACTACAAGCCAACCTTCCTATCAAAGAAGGGATGTGACAGGTGAGGTTTGACTGCAGCTCAACAGGAGCCAAAGGCTGTGTAAGTTAAACCAATTCACAAAACTCCCAAATGAACTCTGAAAAATGTGGGTATGGGGCTCTTAAGCCAATCTAACTACTTGGCTTTGAAAAGGACTTTAAGATGCCCTAGTTCTGCCTGGGAGACAGCACTTTTTTTTTTTTAAAAAGATTTATTTATACATACAAGCTGGGGTACAGGCCAGAGGCGTGGGGCAGCGAGAGGGTTCACCAGAGACAGAGTGGGGAGCAGAACAGGCAGGTCAGAAGTACACTGCTGAGGGGAGCAGTGGGCCAGGCAGGAGAGGTCTGCTGTGCCATGTGGGAATCTCCCCGGCTGGGCGTCGAACTCACATTGCTCGCTGCCGACAGCTCCACAGCGCAGCACTCAACCGCTGCGCCACCAGGGAGGCCCAGAGACAGCACTTTCTTAAGCAGTATGCTAAGGACAGTCACAGGACTGAGTGCAGCGTTCACACCTCTGCCAAATTTGGCCAGGGTAGAGGAAGGTTCTAGACAGCTACCTCAGGGGTGATGCTAGCCGGACAAGCTCAAGGTGGGAAGAACAGATGATAAACTAAAAAGCAAAACTGACTTCTCCATGTACAGCTATCTGATGTGAAAGAAAAGCACATGTAACAAAGAGTTAAAGTGCCCTCAAAGTATCTGCCTATGCAGAGGAATTTGAAACCAAAATGACAAGCTACATTACCCTCAAGTATATTTCATATAAATCAGTTCTCAAAAAAATACCTTCCAGGTACAGACATATATTTATAGCACAATATATACAAATACAGAAGTATAATTCAATTTATTGCTAGAATTTTATTTGGTTGTTAAAATCTGTAAGGGCATATATATTAAAAAAGGTGGGGGAGGGCATGGAAGGGAGCCAGAGAGTGAGAGTTATCTTCAAGTCACCTAAGTGCCAGTCTGATTTTACACTATATTTTAATCTTTCCAAGATTAAACTCAGATGGCTCAGATGGGCAGGGGAATTTTTTCTTGTCTCTATCAAAAGAGAAGCATGGGCTATATATAATGAAGTAAGCAGACACATTTGTGGGAAGACAGTTCATTTTGCTTTAAGTAAATTTTAATAGTTCTAGAAAAAAATCCAAGGTTAGTCAACACCAAACTGAACATCCCATCAAGAAAAAAAAGTCTTTAAATGTCTAAGGGTGCTTGACTGCATTCGTGGCTAACAGAGCAACTTGGACAACGTTAAAATGGAAACGAGATCTAAAGTCTGTGCGAAGAAGGCTTTTTTTAGTTTCTCCCTGACTTGGCCTACAGCACAGTTGTATGTTTTGCAAAGTTTTTTTCCTTTCATGTTGCCCAAAGACTGCTTCTAAGAACAACATAGTACACACACAGGTAGCATTCCTTCCAGTTTCGTGCTCGTTAGTACCAGGTCTACAGACGTATTTAAAGGGAGAAGTATCGCACTTGCTTGTATGAAATATGAAGAAGGCTGCTATCCATTTTTTGGTATGATCTGGACAGAAAGCCTTAGCTACTTCTGAGCTGGTAATTGGAAGGAGGCCTAGTATGACTTCATGATTCCTTCACAGCCTTTTTGACTTTGGTCAGCCCACAGAGAAATATATTCGCTACTTGGCTAGCTCCCAGGGAAGATCTCAAGGAAGTTTCCTGGGTCAAAATAAGAGGCATTAGCTCTTTTCTAAAGTGCCTAGGTATCCAGGGTGAGATAGTCTCAGAATGGAGATAGTATCAGAGGTGGAAGTCAGAAACAGTTTTAACGAACTTTTGTTCCTTCTGTGGGTTTTTATAGTTCTCCCTGCAAATAATTGTGATGAATACCTGCCATTTCTGAGTGCCCTCTGAATAGGACTGTCCCTTCCTTTTAAGGATTTCCTCTCCTTTCTGAGAAATCTTGCTAAAAGAGGAATTTCTGGTGACTTCCCACCACAGAGCCAATGTGCTAGATCCTATTTCTTCCAGTTATAGCATAGCTGGGGTTGGTCAGTCATTTCCCCTAAACAGGGAAACGAAGGAAAGAAAGACTGACTGGACATTGGTCACAGCAGAAGCAGGGACACAGCAAGCCTCTGAAGCCTGCTGCCATGAACCCTGGCCAGGGTTCCCTTGGCTCCACAGTTTCTCTGTGGGGTTACTTTCCCTCTCCATGATCCTCTCTACAGTTTTAAGACAGACTTGAGTAGATGGGTGCAGGAAGATAATCCAACTAGGGGTGGGGAGTGGGGTGGGTGGGTGGGAAATGCAGTTGCCCCACAGGATAATATTTTCTGCTTTTAAATCCTGAAATAAGATTGAAAATGAAAAAAGTCCCAACAAAACTTCTCTGATTCATAGGTTGGGATTAGCTGAGGGAATAGGAACAGAGCGCCAGCATCTTACTTTCCTGAGACTGAAGTCAGCACTGTCCCCAGTGTCCACTCCCTAAATCTGCCCCCAGCCACCAGGCTGAAGCCATGGCAGCACAGAAGGAAAAGTGGACACAGTTTCAGCTGCTACCAGATCAGATTAGTGATTTTTAATAAGTCTTTGTTCACATCCTATTTCAAACCATTCTTACTACTTCCCAGAAAATATGCACAATTCTTTCTTTCAGTTTAAATATTTACAAACAGAAAAGGTCTATCTTTTAAAGGAAAGACATTTTCTGAGTCTGTATAAAGTGCAGCTAATTTAAGGCAAATTTATGTGAAATATAAAAGGTGGCTTATTCTCTCTATATACATATTTTCCACTTTTAAAAGATAATGTCTCTTCCCCTCAAAAAAAGGAAAGAGAAATAAGGGGGCTTTTTCCTATGAATTTTAAAATTAAGATCTTATTAGTTTCAGGAAATCATAGGTTTCTTAATATCGTATTATAAGTAAAATGGTCTTTTTTAAAAAAATAACTTTTATATAGCCTTTTCAAACAAGTTAAAAGGTGGCAATGTGTCTGCTATTGTAGTGTGGAGGACAGGAGGACTGATGGATAAGTGAAAGGGTTGTTCCGTTAGGTGAGTAGATATTAGGTCGTCCAGAGTATATATATCCACTTCTAATACATGCCTGATGAGGCTAGACACCTAATGCTACTCTTAGCTCCAGAAATGAGTATCTTCCATCTCCATCAGAATCAAATGCTTTTAAGTTCTCTGGTTCCGGCACAGCAGAACCTAAGGAGCTCCAGATTTCCTGATAGGTCAGTTTCCCATCCACGTCCTGGCCAGTCTTACGGAATAAGTCCTGAAGATCTGTTAAAAAGGAATTACAAAAATGTGTATGTATAAACATATAAATTTAGTTAAAAGTTAAAAATGTAGCCTCCACTGAATTTAAAACACTAAAAGAAAAGCTATTTTGCAGACTTTGTTCCTAAAAGGTAAAGTTTAAGATCTCACTAAATGAAAAAAAAAAAAACCTACTTCCTAATCCTTTAAGAACGAGAGGGATACTGCATGTACTATCTTCCTAAAACAGAGACAGTGGCAGATAATCACAGGAGAAATGAACGGATTGGCTTTTTCTCTGTCCAGGGTCTTCCTTTCAGATTTTTCAGATTTAATTCTTATATTGAAGGGGTGAAAAGAATTACAGAGGTCTAAATGGTTATTTGATAGAAGCTGAGCTGTAAAAAAAGACGATGGCATGTTGCTGTTTAAACAGAATTATCATATGACTCAGCAATTCCACTCCTAGGTATATTCGAAATGAACGTGTTGACCCCAAAACTTGGACACACATGCATTATTCCTAATAGCCAAAGAAGTGGAAACAATCCAAGTATCGATCAGCTGATAGATAGCACATGAAAGAGGCACACAGGACTACATATTACATGATTCCAGTCATACCAAACACCCAGAATAGGCAAATCCAAAGAGACTGTGGTTGAGAGATTAGCGGGTGCCACAGGCTTGGGGCAGGTGAATAGGGAGTAACTGCTTTGTGGGCACAGGGTTTCTTTTGAGATAAAAATGTTCTGGTTAGTGGTGATGGCTGTATAACTTTGTGGATATGCTAAAACACAAACACTCAACTGTATATTTTAAAAGGGTGAATATTATGGTACATGAATTATATTGCAATTAAGGAAAAAAGAACCAGAGAACCATATATCTCTTCAAAGCTTGCTATCTATCAATCATCCATCTTTCTATCTTTTCCCCAGCTGAGAGAGCAATATCATCAGTTAATCTTCTTTATTTTTAAGATATTATTTGAGACATCAGGACTGAAAAATCTCTATCAGTGGTCTCTTCTGGTATTTTCTCAAGGGTCCTAAAGTAAACACTTCGAACAATTACATAAAATTTAAAAAAGGCTTGATTATGTTTTCACGGAATGACTTAAGAGACAGTTTCAAATACAAAAGACTGGTCAATGAGACTTACAGTTTCTTTAAAAATACACCCAAATTTCTTTCTTTTCTTCATTTACTCATCTGCATGCCTAAATTCAATAGGTTTCCTGCTGTTTGTTACTTCGGAAGAAAGGAAATGGCCTGAGGGAAGGGGAAACAGTTGCAGGACAAGGTCCAATTCACCATGCAGTTCTGCAGACAAGCTTCTCAACAGGACCCTACTTTTACTCCTAAGATAGTCCCACAAAGCAGCTAAATAAAGTAAAAAAAATAACTCTGAAAGTCTGAAAAGCAGGTGGGTTGTTTGTTTCCAATGGCTGCCACCATGTGGCTAGTTAGAAGATGTTTTTCTTTTGTGTGTACATGTACATATAGGGTATAAGTTTATACAATATACTAGGCACTTGGTAGCTACATTCAAATAAAAACCCAATTGCTGCTTCAGGTCATTTTAAAAAATGAAGTAATTCAAGTGTGTTAAGGTCTATGTTAGGAATTAAAGTATAAAAGATGACTGTATCTAATCTGCTCTAATAGTCTTCCATTCATTCTCATCAATCCGATGTAATAATGGAAAGAGGTAGGTGGCAACCTGTGTTGCCAATAAAACCAATTTAACACTCCCACCATGCTAAGAAACAAAGAAAAAAAAATTGGGCCTGGGAGAAAAAGTGATTGCATTTAAATGGCAATAAACTTATATCTTCTATACTTTCAGTTATTATTTGTAAACTGTAGATAACTCACTCACTTAACAAATATTAATGTGTACCAGGCACAGTGTCAAAGGATGGGAGTGAAGTTAAATTTTATTATCTCCCTAGGAAATGACAACAGAGTGACACGTTGGGAGGCAATGCAAAATATTCTGGAGTACATACACAGGAGGGCTCTAATTCAGTCCAGGGAAGCAAGGAGTGTTTCCTGGTGGAATGCTACTTAAGCTGAGGTGAAGAGCCAGACAAAGGCAAGTGAAGAAGAAGGTGGTGATTTTCTAGGAAGTCAGCAAACACATAACCAAAAGACTAACCATCACAATAGAACACATACTGTTGGAAACAAGGCAGACACACTTTGCAGTGTTTACCTTGTTGATTTTCAGCAAAAGCATCCCTCATTTTTGGAGGGCCCTGAAAAACAGGGTCAACTTTTACTTTATTTTGCTGTTCTCAAACCTGTCTCTGCTTTTATGCCTTCTCCACTAGACTGTTATATCCATGAAGAAAGTGAGTCTGTATCTTATGCTGCATCCCTACTGCTTAGCATTGGGTCTAATTAGGTACTCATTCAATGAGTGGAGATTCTAAAATTATTAATAGAAAATACAGTGCACTGGTTAAGAGTATAAACTGCTGTCACACTGCCTGAGTATGGATTTTACCTCAACCAATTGTTTGCTGTGTTAATGGAATTAGGAGGTTTCCATGTCAGTGAAATGGGTACATACATGAATATTTATGTTCCCAGAATCACTATCAGGATTGTATAAGATGCATATCAAATATTTGGCCTATAGGAAGTGCACAATAAATGTCAGATATAATTCTTTTACTTGTAAGTCAAAACATTCCATGGTATAAAAATGTACCTTTGATGCTAGAAATTCCTGGAAGGGAAACAGGTCTTAGCTGAGCAGCTTTCTCAATTTGGTCTCCAAGAGACAGTGGAAATTTTGGCAATGCTGATGGCTTCGATGTGAAACTTTGTACTTGCTCTGTAACAAAAAAATATGTTTTTAGTATTATTGAATTTGACACCAAATTAAACTAGTATTGAAGGTCATCATGCATATGAATTTCATTTAAGAGAAACAGCTGAGAATTAAGCAGTATAATGGTATATGTGAAACTGAAGGCTTGGATGGAGAAATGTTTTCTAAGTGAAGATCAATCAATATCATATAACATGAAGGTTTGAAGCTGCAGTCTCACTGGAAGATCCAGTACAGGTTAGCATAATAGGTACTTAAATGTAAAGAGTTTATACTGCACATACAAACAGCAGTGGCTACAGATATCTAGGAGCATGTTGAGCATATGTGGCACCAGAGCAGCTGGTGCTGACAGTGTGACCACATGATTTGCAGCACAATGTCAGGCCTTCCCCTGGAGTCACCTCCCACCACCCAAAAGAGAGGAAGAAAGGTTGTATTGCTCTCTCCAAAATGAAAAAAATACTTGGGGGAGGGGTGAGGTGGGAGTGGTGGTAGGGGGCAGGGGTCAAAGCCAATGTAATCTACTGACTTGGTTACATCCTCATAGAGTTCAAACAGTGGAGGTAGATATTGATTAGGTATATCCCTAGCTAAAGACAACACCCTTCCAATCCAGGGACCCCATCATTACGAATATTAATTTTCAGAAGCACTAACATTTACTTTTAAATAAATTTTATGCATTTACAGAAATAAAAACACTCCCATAAACAACATTTAGGGCTGGTTTAATATACACTGTGATAGTAACATTTTTGCCTATAATTGGATGCAGACAGCATGGAGAACTCTATTTCCAGCTAAACATTACCCATTCCTCCCTTAATAGACTAGAGTACAAATCATGTATAAAATGGGCTTTTTCTAAATGAAAGCAAAGTGTATCAGCTTCATCTCAGTGCGCTCAGGCAGTGCAGCCAGTCTTGCTGGAACACCGTCCCCCTCTCCCTATGTGGGCGGCCAGCTGCCTAAGTCTGCGTGAAAAGTTCAGAAGCTAGGACTGCTCTCACCTTCCTTAGACGTTTCTGGAGGCCTGTTGCTCTCAGGTTGGTTTGTGAGGGCACTGATCAGCTGCAGTTTCTCTCTTAGCTTTGATACCTGAGAATCTGAACTATCTTCTTTCTGTCAAAAACAATCCAAGAAAGGTTTAAGGAGAAGACCTCATCTGGTTATTTAGAATATTCCCAGACATCTCGCACCTGTTAGGATGGCACACATTAAAAATACAGGTAACAACAAATGCTGGAAAGGATGTGGAGAAAAAGGAACTCTTCTACACTGCTGGTGGGAATGCGAACTAATCCAACCACTGTGGAAAGCTGTATGGCAAGTCCTCAAACTGCTAAACATGGAGCTTCCATACGACCCAGCAATACCACTTTTGGGAATCTACCCAAAGGACACAAAAACACTAATCCAAAAGGATACATGCACCCGTATGTTCATTGCGGCACTGTTCACAATAGCAAAGGTATGGAAGCAACCCAGATGTCCAAAATAGATGACTGGATCAAGAAGATGTGGTACATATACACAATGGAATACTATTCAGCATTCAAAGAAGATAAACACATGCAATTTGCAGCGACATGGATGGAATTAGAGGGGATCATACTCAGTGAAATAAGCCAGAAAGAAAGAGAAAAATATCGAATGGTTTCACTTATAACAGGACTATAAGGAAACCAAATGGGAGAGAGACACTCAGCGGTGGGGGGAGGATAAGGGCACAAAATGGAGTAGAAAAGGACACAAGGGACCACGGAGATGGATCACGGGTGAATTGGTGGTGGGTTACCCAAGGGGAATACAAAATGTAAAAAACATAACAATAAAAACATATTAAAAAAAGTTAAAAATTAAAAAAAAAATAGAATATTCCCAGAGCCTATTCAACAAGCAGTGCTTAACCCCCAGCGGTTTTCCTATAAAGGCAATGGTGAAGACACTCAACAAACACCAGAGAGAGCTTTGGTAGTCAGTGTTGATAAGGATCTAGCTGGGTTTGAGGCTGGACCACGATGGGAATATTATGCCATGGATGATCTGATTCACTGTGAACAAACATTTGGCAGGTGGGGCAAGGCATGCATGTGTCAGCAGTAAAGAAACGTGCCCTTGCTCAGGTGCCCAGTGACACCCATTTCCTAAATGAGTAGGAACTATTTCACATTAATTTTCCTGAGTATCGGGCCTCCCTGGTGGCGCAGCGGTTAAGCACTGCGCTGTGGAGCTGTCGGCAGAAGCGATGCGAGTTCGACGCCCGGCCGTGGAGAATCCCACATGGTGCGGCAGACCTCTCCTGCCGCGCCCGCTGCTCCCCTCAGCAGTGTATTTCTGATCTGCCTGTTCTGCTCCTTACTCTGTCTCTGGTGAAGCCTCTCACCGCTCCACACCTCTGACCTGTACCCCAGCTGTATGTATAAATAAATAAATCTTTGAAAAAAAAAATTTCCTGAGTATCTTACTTTACCTTGTGACTAGACCACTTAGGTATCACCTTAACAAACAAACAAACAAAAAAACAACCCCTCCCCTTCCCCCACAACCACCAAAATACAAGAATTCTCCTGACCTTCATTCTCTGCCCTGTGGTGATGATTCAACTGGTGGCAGGGACTACTGGGAACATGGAGAAGGGGATGCAATATTTCTAATTCAGTCTTACATCTTTTAAAGCGTTTTTTCCCCCTATACCTTGCCTCATCCCCAGGACAATCTAGACTTGCATATAAAAAATTCACTGAACTATGAAAAGAGAGAAGTCTGGGTGATATGAGACTGGTTTGTAGCTACTTTGGCTAGTGTGGCAGGTCCTGATCCTATATTTAATTAGAATTCATTGTACATTTCTTTTACTCAGAATATATTTACCTATTTCTCTCCTACTTTTATTTCTACCCTAACAGTTATGCTATAGGAGATCACACCTGGTTTGTTCAGGGATCTGGATATACGTAACTAAAACTCAGTCCTAGACACCTGAAGAATTTAAGGTAAGAAAAAATTACATATGGTTAGGATTCTTAGATGAGGCAGAACAAAGGGACTAAATACAGTGGGATGACAGTTAAAAACAAAGGGTCTGAAAGTGAAGAAATTCAGTCAAAATATGTACTAGCTGTGTTTTACTCTGATATTTACTATCAAAATCTGAACTGTTTCTGAAATCACTGCTACCTTCCCACAGCAACCACCTGTCATTTTTTTTGTGCTCAACATTTATATCTGGCTCTAAAATTAAAAAAAAAAATTCTGCAGAAGGAGTTGGAAAAATTAACAGAGCCTGGTTTATACTGCATTAAAAATTTAATATATGTGACTTTGGATACTACAAAACCATTAAGGAAGAAAAAATACAGATGGAAAGCAATAGATCCCAAACTGCCTGTACTATATATTTCCAGTCCAAATTCATTTCCTCTGGACCTCATAGCCTCTGAACATGTCAAAAGCAACATGCATCTAAAACGGTATTTTATCCACTTACAATCACAATCTTCTTGGCTTTGCCTTTAGCTTACTGCAGGTAACATTTATTCAACAGAGTGGGGAGCAGAACAGGAAGATCGACTGAAATATACTGCTAAGGTCCACTGAAATATACTGCTAAGGAGAGCAGCGGGTGAAACAGGACAGGTCTGCTGCTCCATGTGGGTCAGCTCTCTGGAGAGAGGCTGAACTCAGGCTGCTTTGCCCCACCTGCAGCTTAAAAGTCACCGCCTTAGGGAAGCCTTCCTAATCTCTGTTAAAGCACTCATCAGACTTTCTCTAGCACTTATCATACTTGTGATTAACTATCTGTTCTATTATGCATTAATATTTCTGACTGATGGACTTTGAACTCTACCAGTATAGGGGTCATGTGTCTATCCTGCTCATTGTAGTCACCCCAGCTTCTACCAAAGTGCTTGGCACAGGACAGGTATCTAATAAAAAGTGTTCACTTATTCACTAATACACTAATTTATTAAGTACCATGTCTTTGTCAGCAAATGAGACCAAAGTGCTCCTTTTGATAAAGAAGTAGCCTAAAAACACAAAGAAGCCAATGCTCTTATTTTTACTTCAGATTAAGTCTCTATTACTTACCTTTATGCTTTCAGTTTTTACTGTATCTGGTCTGATGGTCACTTGGTGCAAAGACTCTCTTTTTAGAGAGAGAGCTCTATCACCCATCTTGAAGGGTAAAGAGAACAAGAAGAGAAGATTAAAGGCAAACGTTAAAATTTAAATGTCTAGCATTTTAAAAACAAATTGGTCCTATTTATTTAAAGGGTATCAGAACTCTCTTAAAAGAAATACCAGTAGGTGACTGAGAGGAGAGATGGAGAAAGGTCAGAGATATAAAGCTGAAACTGGTGCTTCTAGCTAGCTGTTTCATTCATAAACATTAACAATTTGAAGTATAAAAGAACTTTTGCAGAACTTTTATCCAAAACTATGCTGGGTATGTGTGGCTGGAAGAAACAGTAGGACAGATGGGTACAATTAACAATTTCCTCTTTTAGAGAAAAATAAAGTGAAGGGAGAGGGACAGTATGGGGAGCTTGGGGGTGGTTAAGGTTTCACAGTTAAGTCTTGAAAACATTCAAGGCATTACATTCAACAAAAACCATCCAAAAATCCTAGCTTCCTCTTAGTTCATCTAAGTTCAAAAGGGTTTTAGAAATAAGGCTCCTTTAATCTTCACAGCTTTGTAGTAAATTATACACCCTTATAAAGCAGGAGGGGGAGCAGGTCTTCCTACTCCATGTCAAAGCCAAGTTGAGGCAACTTGCCAAAGCTCCACTGTGGCAGGGCCAATTCAAAAACTGCTTTCCATGTGCCAGAGTTTGACCTTATTTGTGGACTTGCTTCCAGCTTTGGTGTTAGTTGTATTTATAGCATAATTTCCTGTATTTGGCTTCCATTTCCTTATATATGCCGTGTCATTGCTGGATGAAATCCTTAAGGGTGGAGCTTTGCAGCTATAAAAAATCAATACACAAGGATCCCAGCACAATATGTGTATGTATGAAGTCACATACACACACACTGACACATATTTTATTCACAATATCACAAAAACTAGAAAAACAACTGGTAGAGACAGCACCAGTGACTTAGTAGGTCATTCAATTTCCTCATATGCAAAATAAGAGGATGGACTCAATGAGCTCTTAGGTTGAGGAGCTGGTGTGACCCGATTGTTTTAAAATAGATTTCTTGACAATATGTATACAATAGTATACAGATGAAGCAGTAAATTTGAATGAAAACCAAGTTCAGGCTTAAAGAAATGGCAAAATACTCTTTAGTAATGCCACTGTCAATGATCCCACCCTTAATAACTTAAAAAGGACAAGATCAAGAAGACCTCACTTGGAAGTATGTGTCACAGCCTCCCTACCAGATGGGTCACTGGTAACCTAACAAGAGGCTTGTCTTCTCTGCCAACAACTTGTGGCCAGGCCTTGGCAAGTGACTGAACCTCTCTCCATTTCCCTTTCCAAATCAGGACTAACGCTGCCTGTGCCAGTCACATCACAGGGCTAGTGTGAGGATTAAAGGAGACAGGGATTAAGCACAATACAAATGTGTAGCCTCTCGTGTCTGCCAAAAGACGGTGTCTGAAAAGGTTGTGGAATGTCATCCATGTACAGACAAAACACACTGCAACAAAGAACACGTCACAAAAGATCTGAAAAGGCTTACCATGCTGAAGGACAGGTTCGTTTGCTTTTCTACCTTGCTCATAGCAACCAGATCTCTTTCTATCAAGTTGACTCTGTGGGTAAGATTACTGACTGTCTGATTCATCCCCTCGAGTTTAAGATCATTCTGTCTCTGGTACCCCACCAGGGCATTGTTTACCTCCTCTAAAGAGTTGTGAAGGTACAGGAAACCCTGGAGGGGAAATAAATTAAGTTGTGGAATCTAGTTGAAGACATATACTAGACCAGCAGGCCAGCAGCACTGAACAATTATGATGTCAGGTTACTGAAGTAAATTCCTTTTCCTAGTTTAGATCATTGACTGTCTGTCTGTTTTGTCCCCCGCCCCCACTGTCACCCCTCCCAAATGGCTCCCAGCTTTCTCCCTCTGGAATTATTTGGCTTTAGCTAGACAGGAGGAGGAAAGGAGGAAGAGGACTACCTACATGATTCACTCTTTGGTCCCAGAAAGCTGAGAGCTTGGGAATTGATTTCCCAATGTTTACTTCACCTGCTGGCAGGAAAGCTTACTGGGTTATTAACTGAAATGCCCATTAACCTAATTTGTCAGAACAAAACTACCTTAGGAACAATACCAATTACTGAATTGGCTCATGTAGCAAAACCATAACAAGTAGTGCATTATTTAGTACAAGATTCAATTATTTTTATTGACATTCTCTAGTACTGATTGCTACTTAAAAAGGAATGATGACTATAGGTTTTAAAGGGCATTAGAATCAGCACAAGAATTCTTCTTAGTGAAGATTTCTCTTAATGTGATTCTGAACTCAATATCCATTCCCCTCCTCTTCAGACTTTTGAAAATCCTGATTTTCAAGGAAGCATATGCTTTTTAACATTCTTAGAATTTACTGTGGCTCAAAAGAGCCATCACTCTGAATTACACTGCCATCCATCCATCTTTAACTTGCTGAGATTGCTGTTTTTCATAAAAGGTTTCAAGATAATCTGGCCATTCTGTGTTTTTTATAAATGAAAAGGAATTTACTCCATGGATTGACATGCTGGGGAAAAAAAAGCAGAGTGCCAAAGAAGAGATAGGGCAGCATCCTGGATTCCTAAGATAGCAACCCACACCCCTCTCTGCTCAGCTCTCGGGCAGGCAAAACAACAACAAAAACAACCAAGGCCTGCCAAGACCCACAACACTGAGCCCCAATGACGCAGGCTGCTATATCCCAAGTGCTTTGTGGTCACAGGCATTAAATCAGAGACAAAAAGTACCTGTTTCATATATTCACTGTGGGTTTTATTGTCAAGTTCTGATGTAGCTGAAGGTGGTGGAATGATCTGGTTGCTTCCATTGGTCTCCATTGAGAAGTGCCGATTCTGTTAATAGGAATGGAGGTTATCATAAGTAAACATAGTGTTTACTTACTCATGTCCCAGAATATTCTATCCTCTCCCAGGGGCCAACCACAGATCAATCAACAAGCATTTTTCGGGCACCTAGAGCATATCCAGACGTGGGCTAGGCCCTGAGGGCACAAGGTACTTTTGAGGATGCCCAGTCTGAAGCATGAGCTGGATAGACAGCACTCAGACTACCTCAGGGAATTGAGATCTCCTACTCTTGTTTCTCAGTCTCTGAATGGAATGAGCTCCCTAGAAACTAGTCCTTCCCATTAACTGTACTCCTAGAGAAACCCTGGAATCAGTGTAAGTTCCCAGGGACCAGCTCAGTGTGAACCTTGCCAGTGCCATATTTCATCAGGACTAAAGAGGTTTGGACATTCGAAGAGCAGCTGGTCATGTAACCACTGGCTTTGGGCACTGAGCACAACAACTAATCATGTACATTATTTGCTTTTCAGTTTTAACAGCACAAGCCAAGATTAATGTTTGAGGGTTACCCTTCCTTACTCATCTGCTTCCAAGTGTTCTTTGCAGAGACTGAAATATAACATGTTTCTATACACTTTTTCCCTTTAGTGGAAAAAAATTTTCATGGCTTAATTTTTTACAGCCCACAACTATGACTTTTTCTGTATAAAGTGTGTCAGCATGAGGATTACCGCTGGCAGCCATGGAAATTTAAAAGAAGTAGATTTAATTATAAAAGAATGCAACTGAATATAAATGGTTTTCCTTGAAATCCTAGACATTAACTGTTTTCATAATAAAAAAAGGCAGCAACAAAGAGAAAAGGAGAGTTTAAAAAAAAATCTTCATAGTTCTATAAAGCATGAATTTTTGCATTAGAAAAAAGCATTTTAGAAAACATTTGATTACTGTGAGAAATCCTTAAGATATTAAAGCAATAATAAAAGAATGCTACATTAGAAAGGTCTTTTTTATTATGGAGCATGTGCTTACTCAGTGGCAATTTAGAATGAGAACCCTGAGTGTCCAGACACCTAGGTCAATGCTTTTTCTTCTGGGTCAGTCCCACTACATAACAATGAGGAAAAGAAACACTCTCTGAAGTCCAGGTCTCTTTGGAACCAACTAGCTTGAACTTGAAATGCCAAAGTTTGAAAAGAGTATGTGGGGCAGATCTAGAAACTGGTGGAGAAGCTAGGGGACTTTTGCGTGCTTTGAATAGCCCATTTCACGTACATATAACTCATCTCACCAGCAAGAGAGCAAGGGCTGTGCCATCTTATTTTACCCTTCATAAATCCTTCATGAGCTGAGTACCCATTAGGTGATTAATTAAGGTCTCTGAATGACTGCAGACAGCTCCATCTGCACAGTATTACCAGATATTTGAAAATAATTCCTGAGCACTTCAAGGGTTTGCTTCTGTCTGTTATCTGTCGTGGCATAACAAATCATCCCCAAACTTCGTGGTTTAAAACAATAATAACTTGTTATTTCTCATGATTAGGGGCTCAGCGGGGGTGGGGTAGGAGTCCTGTTCACATGGTGTAGGCTGAGGTCACACATAGGGCTGCATTTAACTGGGAGCTTGGCTAGAGCCGGAACATTCTCAAGATGGGCTTTCACCTTCTAGAACTCTTCTTTACCTATCCTCGCATCATTCTGTAGTCTAAGAGCTCTGCCCAAATCCCTTACCCACAAAACAGTGAGAAATAATAGTATTTTTTTAAAAAAGATTTTATTTATGCATACAAGCTGGGGTGTAGGCCAGAGGTGTAGGGTGGTGAGTGGATTCACCAGAGACAGAGTGGGGAGCAGAACAGGCAGATCTACTGAAATACACTGCTGAGGGGAGCAGCGGGCGAGGCAGGAGAGGTCTGCTGCGCCATGTGGGAATCTCCCTGGCCGGGGATCGAACTCGTGCTGCAGTGGCTCTGGATAGCTTCATGGTGCTGCGCTTAACCTGTTGCACCACCAGGGAGACCCAATAGTTTGTTGTTTTAAGCCACTAAGTTTTGGGGTGATTTGTTATGTAGCAATAAATAACAGATGCTTCCCTTTCTTTCCTTTCCACTTTCCTTCCTACCTATCCCACTCTCAGGAACTGTTTTCTATCAGCTCCAGCACATTTGCACAAGATGCAGCTTTTAATTCTATCCACCTTAACTGCTTAATTTATAGGTTGTAGAAAAAACAACACATATCATATCTTTTAAAAAGGTGCATAGGAGGATGTTTAGACAATGGAAAGTTAACATCACCACTATTATAAAGAAAAGGGTGGGCAGGAAGATGCTAAGTGTGTAACATTTGTAGATTTCCTTACCATATCACTTTGCAGTAACTCCATGGTTTTCTTGTGTTCATCCATGGTTTTCTGTATTGCCTCCACAGCAAGATGGACAGTGTTTAAAGTATTGCCAATGGAAGCTACACTCTGAACAAAAACATGTAACAGGTTCAGTGTTTTGTCTTTTAAAAATTTTTTGATAGCTTTATTAAGTGATAGTTGGCACGTATTCAAAATGTATAACTTGATAATAATAACCATCATCTCCAAGTTTCCCCAGTTCCTCTTTGTAATTCTTTCCTCCCAATCCCCAGAAAACTATGATCTACTTTGTGTCACTATGAATCAAATCTGCATTTTCTAGAAGGCTATATAAATAGTAACATTGAGTATGCATTTTGGGGGGGAGTGTGGCTTCTTTTACTCAGGGTAATTATTTTGAGACTGCCCATGCTGTAGCTCCTCAGCAGGTCGCTGAGTAGCATTTCGTCTCAAGAAGACATCACAGCTTATTCATCTGTTGATGGACACTGAGGTTGCTTCCAGCGTTTGACTATTACAAATAAAACTGCATAAACATTCATGCCTAAGTCTTATTGTGGACATATGCTTTCATTTTCTTTCATCACATGCTGTTGCATCAGCATATGATGGTGGTGAATGGCTGATGTCACGGCTGATGTATGCTTAATCTTTAAAAAAAAAATTGCCAAATGAGTTCCAAAACAGCATTTCAAATTGCCACCATCAGTGTATGAGAGTTCCAGTTACTCTACATCCTCCTCATTTCAATTTTAGACATTCTAGTGGGAGTGCAGTGGTCTATTACTGTGTTTTTATTTTACATTAAACACTGACCTAATAGCGATCACTGCTTGTAATTATTGTAGATATCTTCTATTACTTCCATGTAGCTTATATCGACACTATTAACAGGAAACTACATACATACATAGACTACCACTGTCAGTAGCAAATGGCAATTACTGAGTAAAAATGAATGGAACTCCTTCTGGCTTTGGGAACCCCAGCAATGCAGAGACGAAGGAAAAATTCTGTTTGACAGCATTTGTTCTTTCTCTACTTTAGAATTCTGTTAGCAACTGTTAAATAATGTGAGATACAGGTAGTAGCTTACTTTGCCTTCATTAGATCTAAGGTGCCCAACTGGACTAGAGACTTGGGGATGCGATTCAGAAACCACCCTCTCTAAAATGGTCTGTCCTAAGGGAATATACAAAATATACTATTTGAAACTTGAATTAAGGTATACTGACAATCTTATAGTGTCACATTAGTTTTTTCAATCAAGGTGAATTTTATTATACTATATCCAGAATCCAAGATAACAAGAGATATTTTCAACACAAAAATAAAGAGATACACTGAAATTAGATATTTAAGATGAACTACCATTTCAAAACTGAGCCACTTGTAATAAAAGCAGAGTTTGACATTATAAATGCACAGCTTCCCAAAGAGACAACACACTGTGTAGAAGTCTCTAAGCTGGGATGTTATCTATGCAAGCTCTGTTGTCGCAGAAGCTGCAAGCGTTCAAAGACATCTACTGTCAGAGGATCCTCACTGGCTGGATGTATGAGCCCATCGGGATGCAAGAAGATAGTGGGCTCTTGTTTAAGACTGTTTTTAAGGAAGCAGCTGACAGAGCCATGTGAACTCTAGAGCAAAATCCTGAACAATATTTTCACCAACTGCAAAGTACCTGGCACATACTGGAGGAAGCTTCACAAATGTTTATTGAATTAATGAATAAAAAAATAAACCAATTTTCTTTTCTAATGAGACTGCTAGAGTTGCTTCTGGACTAAAGGCTATAGCTGCCTACCCCTTTCCCACTCAGCCCTTTGGGAATAATGGTAAGAAGAATTTGCCTTCATCAAGTTGTCCCACTTTTTTTTAAGTTGCAAGCACATGACCATATTGGACAAACAGCACTGGAGACGGACCACAGACAGATGATATGGTTACAAAACAGCAAAATTTAGTTTTGCTTATTGGTTTAGGAATTTCTCACTCCTTTATGGAGATAACATGTTTATAAGAGCCTACTTTTAAAAGTCAAATATCTTAGACTTGATAAACACTATTTGTTATTCCCTTGCTCTAAAACCCTTCTTTTATTTCCTATTTGAGGGGCTGATGTTGCTTATGTTCCAATTAAGCACTTCCCTTCCTCCACCATCCACTCTCTTCACCCAGCTCTAAAGATCCCTGAGTATTATTCATCTGGTTGGTTACTGTTTTCTGTTCTGGACCTTAATCTTCGGGATGGAGTAAACAGAAATTCTGAATTATTGCTCATCTAATATTCTTTTTTAAAGTGCTTTTTACCAATTTATGCTCCCCTGAGGAGTGTTTGAAAGTTTCCTTCATTCCACATTCTTGCCAACACTTATTTCCTGAATTTTCAATTTTTGCATTTCTTTAAATAACTTTTTTATTTTAATTTTCTCAACCATGGGGAAATTAACAGCAATTAAGAGCAATTCCTATGTCTAATTGGCTGGCTGTCATAAAGGCATTGTAGATGATAAACTGTAAAGTCACGTGATAAAAGCAAATCCATGTATGTCAACACAAGGGTTCTGGCAGAACAATACCGGAATTTGGAGAGTGAAGAGCTGTGAACTCACACAAACTATAGCAAAGAAACCTTTTGCAAATTAAAGGCCTAACAAGACCAAAGAAAAGGTAATCTGAAATACTTAGAACACAGTGAGACACTATCACTGCTCTCTTAGAGTAGCTGATTTCAAATGCCAGGTTTTTAAGGAAAACCTGTAAGGAGCTAGAATTACAGCAGTAGCTTAATCTCAGTGCCCGTGTATAGCACTTACCTTCTGAAGTCCCTCTACAGTGGCAGGCAGGCTAATTAGGTCTGCAGCTGACTTAACATTGGCTTTAAGGTGGTTTACTGCAGAAGTCAACTGAGAAATCTGAAAGGAAAAAGAATATGGAACAATGAAAACAGAATTTGTTGAGTGAGTACTTCCTTTACAAACTACAGTTGATGATGATATCAAGACACCCTTGGATTTTGTTTCTGTGATCCAGACATTATACTCTGTTCAGCTCACAGAGATAGCGGAACTATAGTACCTTGGATAGACTTGAGATCTGGGAAGCAGCAATAATACCCTTCTTTCCTTGTCCAATTTAAACACTAGTGCCAAAGAGGGAAAGGCAAGTGTTATTCTTTACTCTATTTCTGGCAGCTATAAGAGCCAAAAATCTTAAATTACCCAAAAGATGCAGTGATTACAGCACAATCTTTCAACAACTGGACAAGAAAGCTAATGATCAAGGACTCCTGAAAGATTTCATTTTGGTAAAAAATAACACCTCAGTTATTTACTGAACTTTTGTTCCTGCCCAAGTGGGAACATATATTATAAAATAAAAACCCATCATCACAAAATACAGTCTATAGGAACTGTACCCCGACAACTTGAACAGCACTTTCAACTACTTGGGGATTTCGTTTTGGTTTAACAATGTGATTAATATTTCAAACTCAATAGCTCAACCAAAGCACTACTTTGTACCCTGAAGGAGCTCAATAAATACCCACTGACTTGCTGACTGATGCAATGAATGCATAAAATAGGAATTGAATGAAAATACAGTGTGTCTCCCCTTTTGCTATTTAGGAGTAGAATTCTAATAGCTGGACTTCTGTCTTGAATGGGGACTAGGAGAACCCATATAATACTCAATTTTGAGCTGTAGAGATCACATTTAAGAACCTTGCAGTGTGGCTCAAGATATTCTTGAAGGATTCTTAGTTCCAAAATGCTGCTTTCCTGTCCTAAATTCTAGGATGAAAACACAGATTCACCAATAGCAATTATATTCAGAGTAGTCTCACAGAATAACCAACCAAGCTCTGGGCCCTAACACTGTGGTAGGCACCAGATGGATAAACAACAGAATAAGCCTGATCCCCTACTCTTTTCTTTGTCAAATGTTTGGCATCTTCTCTGTGCCAGACACGGCTGGAAGCACTGTGGAGACAATGGCCAACAACACCATGAAGTTTTACTCACATGGAGCTTATGTTCTAGTAGAAAGTATCAGATAACAATAACATGCAAAAAATTTAAACAGAGCTCCTGGAGCCAGCAGCAGCCTGTTCTGAACTGGGGAGTCCAGTGGGGAGCCAGGAACTGAGGTTCTCTTCCTCCTCTTTCCTTTTAAGAGGGATATAGTCTGGGGCTTCACATTAGTTTTTATTCATTCGTGTATTAAATCCTATTATACATCAGTGGTGAACACCACAAATGTCAATGACCTGGGAGCATTTACATTTTAGTGCAAGGAGACAATTTTATATAAGAAAAATATTGGATAATGGGATGTGCTAGAAAATGAAACAGGTAACTTGTTGAGTGACTGGGTAATGACTAGAGTGGATGGACGGTCAGGGGACGACTCTTTAAGGAAATGACATGTAAACTGAGATCTAAATAAGAAGAAGGAATTAATCATACAAAGATTGGATAACATTCATTCCACGGCAAAGGGAATTGCTGGGGCAAAGGCACCAGCACAGGAAATAGCTTGGCATATCTGAAGAACAGAAGGAGGCCTGGTAGCAGCAGTACTAATGTGAAGGAGAGGGGAGGCAAGAGGAGAGAAAAAGAGACAGGTGGGTAGAACAGTATATATAGGTAGTTAACATCAAAGAAACAAGTGCTGAATGTGGTAAGGAATAAAGTTCTGAGAAAAGACTATCAGTGCCTGCTAAAAGGGACAGGCTTCACTGAAGCAGGACTCAAATTAGACTGTTGGAAAGTAATAAGTTTTATATATAAAAGCAAAGCAGGTATTCTTTCTAGGTTAGAAAGGTGAGTGTGGTAGGGAGGGTTAGAAGGGTAGGGAGAAATAGCATAGATAGGCTCAAGGATACTTTTTCTTTAGAGCATTTCTCAATGTGAGAATCATTTATTTATTTGTATGATTATTTGATTAAGGTCTCTTTCCTTCAAGTTCCCCGTTATCCAGGTTGTATCTGTTTTATTTTCAACATTGTCGTCTGGCACAAAGACAGGCATTTACTATGTACTTATTGAATGAATGTCTGACAATGAACCCCAATGTCTGGGATGGACATGAGAAGGCTAGTCTATGTTGAGTAGAAGATAGCAGCTAGGAGGTAGGGGAATAAGGTTAGATAAGTAGTTAACTCACCAGTAAAATAGCTGAAACAATAAAACGATAACAACTGCTTAACAACCATCTTACAGAGATGTGTGATGGCTTAAAAATATCTACAAATTCTTTGATGGTCCTCCCTTCAAAAGGTGGCATTTAATTTATCTTGAGTTCGGGCTGGACTTAATGACTCACTTCTAGTCAAAAGAATAAAGTGACAGTTAACAATGGCAACTCCGGAAACTGGGACATAAAAAGGCTCTATGCTTTTCTCTTTGCTCTTTCTTAAGAGAGAGAAGCGGCTGGGGAAGCCAGCTGCCATGTTGTGAAAACACTCAAGCAGCCCCAAGGAAAGGTACATATTGAGAGGAAATGAGATCTCTTGCCAGTAGGTAGTTGAGTGAGATCCTCCAGTCCGAGTCAAGTCTTCAGATGATGTAGGCTTGGCTAACATCTTAGCTACAACCTTAGAGACATCCTAATCAGAATTGCTCCCAAATCTGACCCACAGAAATGTGAGATAAATGTTTGCCATTTTAAGTCATTAAATTTTAAGAAAAATCTAACACAGCAACAGATGATTTATACAGGCTGTAAGAATTAAGTGAAATATATAATTAAAGCTCTTAGCACAGTACCTGGTTAAAAACAAGATGCCACATAAGTGTTAACTTTTTAACAGTGAAATTTAATAAATACCTAAGCAATTCTCCAAAAGAGCTCCAAAATATTAAGGCTAATCATCAACATTCCGAGACTATGCATTTAAATACAAGATGGGTAAGAAACCCCAGGCCACAGAGATGCTCTAAGCAAATGACAAACCTCTTTAGAGAAAAATTACATCGAGGAGGTTTTAACCCATGCCTTTAGAGATGAATATATCAAGCTTTGAAAAGGACATAAGGAAGCATGCACTATTCATAGGAGAGTAAACTGGAGACTTATCAGATTATCTAGGAGTATCTGTCAAAATTTGAAGTGTTTATATCCTTTAATTCAGGTATTTCATATCCAGATATTCATCCTTAAAGATTACTTGCTCATGTGCACAAAGATGTAAGCATAA